>JAGPOW010000261.1:26472644-26508878 GCA_030014935.1 Caiman crocodilus
TGTGTGTGTGTATGTGTGTGTGTGGGGATCAACACCAAGATTTATGATTTAACTTCATTGCAGTGTTTCAACCATGACTAATAAACCAGAATTTTAAGGATCCTGTATTGGACATTTGCAGCCAACAAAATGACAAAGGTATATGCTGTTTTGCCTTCCCCATTATAGAGTATCCCCCCTCTCCCTCCAGCCCAGCAGCAGTCTGTGAGTGGAGGCTTTTTTTTCAAACAGCCAGGAGCTGGGGTGGGCAGGGCAGGGCAGGGCAGTCACTGAGAGTGGGCAGGAGATGGGGCCTGTGTGATTGAGAGATTCAGCTGATTTGGCAGCAGCTGAATCTCTGAATCAGATTGTCCTGAATCAGTTCAGTCCAATGATTCAATTCACTGAATCGAAACACTGTCCCTCAAATCGGCTGAATCCGAATCCAAAATAAATAGTAGCCACTTCATACTAGACTAATAAATAATATGTTTTTATGATTTGCACTCTCTTCATATTATGTAAAAAAATAGTTGTCTATAAAAAGTTTTCAGATTGTCAGTAAGAATAAGTTTTTGGGGGCTGGTAACCCTGTCCCAATTTGATTGTGAAGTTATTCCATGAATTAAAGATGTAACCAGGATTAGAATCTAGCCAATAATCTGTATCAGTTGATGCTTTCTCTGGATTCACATTAGTAGCAGACTTGACAGAAAAATTTGGCCCCTTATACATACCATCACCTTATTTCTTGGAACTAATGACAGGTTGGTAAATCCTCCCTCTTTCCTCCTTGCTATTTTTAAGGGATGACTTCAAAGTTATTCCTATATCAAAGTATTACTAATATATCCCTTTCCTTCCCAGAGATGCCTCTCCAGAATAGGTCCTTTTAATCTTGAGAAAAGCACTACCCCAAATTTTAATTCTTTCTGTTATTTCACTCAATAATATCTTAGATTTCAAATAAAAAAGATTTAAATCTAAAGAATCTATTGTGGCTTCAAAAGTTTAGGATTAAGGGTGAAGATGAGGCCCAACTGCTCATATGAAAAGAATTCAGCAGGTACAACAAAATGAAGGTCAGGCAACAATACTTCAAAGTCACTGAAAAAAAGCAGTGGATTAAGCAGGCTTCACATCTTGTGCTCTCTACAGAAACTCTTCAGAAACATATAAAACTGCCAGAAATGTAACAATATCAAGCTATTGGCTCAATAATATTGGCTCAATAGTATTGCAGACGCTAGGCCCCAGATTCCCACTGATTGAAATCAGTGGGAGGTGAAGATGCCAAAACCTAACCCTCAATAGGATGGATATTTCAGACATTCATCATATTAAAACACTACTCTCAAATCACATTTTCCTGGGATTATTTAAAGTGGATTTTGTAATATTATTTTAGCATGATTTAATATAGATCACGTTACCATGCTATAAAGCATTTCTTTCCTCTCTTGACAAAGCTGAAATTAAATGAGGAAATGTAATTCTTATTTAATCCAAAAGTGATTATTTTTTATTAACTTCACGATTTAACTTTGCATTTTAGCAATCAGGTCAACATTATTAAAAATAATACATCAATGTGTGTTTTATTGTCGCACATACTGAGCACACTTGTTTTGGGCATGTCTAATGAATTCATTAACTTCAATAGGAGGTTGGATGTATAACCTAACAATAAGTGGAAGTGGGCCAAAATTTGTAAAATTAAGTGTCTTCTTCTGTTGCATGTTGTATAGTATGGCTTCCCAAATCATTTTGGTTTAGAAGTGCTTCCTAGGGCTAGCTGAGACTTTGCATACATGTTTAATTTTTCATTCTAGATATCTGGTATTCAAGTTACTAAATCAAGAGCTAGTTCTAGCATAAACTTACTCTCAATAGAGAATTGTCCCTCTTTAAGACCAGATGGGCCACAAGTTCAGTTCAGGAATGTCTATTCATTGTCTGTCATAATTGAAGTCTGAAAGGCATTCAAGAAAATTGAAAGGTAGTAAATATAAACCTGATTAAAGAAAATACTTTATATCACCAAAGGATCTGGGGAACTCATTTTCACAAGTTCATATTGAACTCTAGAGGCATTTGGATAAAATCTTAATAATAAAAATGTGTTAGCTATAATAGTAATTGGTAAAAAACAATTACAAACAATGTTAGTCCACAAACCAGTCTCCAGCTGGGGAAGACAAAGAATGAACTTTATTCATGGGTAATAATTTATTCATTTTAAAATTTCTTGCATCTTTCTCTGAAGATGTTGGCTGACACTGGGTACTGCTCTGATCCAGTATGCTCCACTAAGGTAATCTGCAATATATTTTTCTATCAAGGCGAATCACAGTCCTTATTTCTACCAGTATAAATCTGTAGTTTATAAATCTGTATTCTCAAAAAGTGCAAACATAAGTGACAATTTTTTGCCCTATTTGGGCACAGAAAATGGTTTATAGCTACGACCAAACACAAGTGCATAGCCACAGACTTCTTCAAAAATGGCCAACTCAGTAAACATCTTCCTCTGAAGACATTTCAAAACATAGCATTTTCTGTAACTTCTGTCTGCACTGCCTGCTAATCTCTGAGCTGTTTTCAGAATGGAAGAGGAAAGAGGGAGTTCAGTCTGTGGTCTTTTCAGCCCCCACTGGAGGGTGGGGTGTGTGTATTGGAGCGCCTTCTTCTGAGGTGGCTCCAAAACACCAGCACCAGCTGGAGAACTCCTAGAATGAACTCCCTTTATTCCCCTCCTTCCCTCTCATTCTGAAAACAGGGTAGACTGGCAGGCAGGAGGGGCCATTGCTATTGGAAACTGGTTGCAGGCTCACAGCCAGGAATTAGATTCCCCTTCCACCTGGAACTACAGTTTCCAACCCTCCAGGATTGCCCTGCAGTCTCCAGGAATTAGATATAACTCTCCAGGAGACTGTTGAGAGTCACTGAGGAGATAAATTATAAGGCATTAATTAAAAGAAATAATAAATGTTGAATCCAATGTATACAGTAGTCCAGTGGATTTTTAAAATGTAATAGTAAGTGCATTTCCCTTCCTGATGCAAACACATGGGCATATTCATGTTGTGTGTCATGGGCATGTTGGTGTTACAGAAACCTCCCAAAATAGATTCAAACAGAGCTGGCAACCCTACCAGGAACCAGCTGAACTTGTGTCTGGTCTGGGGGATTGCTGTAACTCAGAACACTTCCTGAAAAGAGTTCTGAGTCACAGCAGGGAGCTGCACTTCTGTTTGTGCTTATAGGCTAAGTACAGCCATTCAAAAAGCCATAGGCAGAATCTATCTGAACTATGTTGTTTTCTATAAATGGCTATTTTAGATCTGTAGCAAATAGAATACACATTCCCCTTTTGGTGGGGAAGACAAATCTATAGACCAGTTTCTGATCATTTATACCAGTAAAATTGTAATGTTTGTACCCAGCCAAAAATTAGTTCAGCAAAGTAGTTCCACAGATTCCTGTGTTTGACAACTTTTTATCAATAAATCTCAAAAAAAAAAAAAGAATTTGTAAATAAAATAACAAAGCCAATCATGTTTTATCTCAGAAGGATAAGACATTAGAACAATATAACTTTTGATTATTTAATATTTTCATTACATTTATCCTTTAGCAACACTACCACCACATTTGATTTTTCTCCCTTAGGCCCTACAGGAAAATGGTGCATAAGGAAACAAATATGAATTTATAAGAACATGAAGAGTATGAAGATTGAGCTATTAATGTGGATTTTGTAGCCTCAGGAGCTAAGGTACGAGGATGAACCAGCAGGAGGTGAATGAGAAATGCCTGGCATTACAAATGATTTGGAAGCTGGGTCTAATCAAATACCAAATTGAAGACTGGAAGGCACTGTGGTAAGCCAGTAGAGTGATTCTTGTCTTTCACCTTGTATAGCCATCTGTATCAGTGTGAAGTGAGACTAAAATGTTATTAACTCAGGATGTTAGTGTTTTGCATTCACTTTGCATTGTTGTAGAAGACTGATTGAGAGAAGCAGAAGCAGTTCAGAAAAGGTAAGATAGGATCTAAAAAGATCAACATTCACTACATCTCCAGAAAACACTGTAAAATATTAAAAGGCCTTTTCCCTTATTAATTATCTTATATATTAATGTAAGAGAAAAGTGAAGATGTATACTTAACATTACAAGTAAGAGTACAATTATACATAAATGAAGAGTACGTAGTCCTATGTGTAAAATGCAGAGTTAAAGCTACTCACTTCATAGAAACTTCACATCTGAGAAATTTAGCTGTTTACGACTGCTATAAAATTGGATGGATATTTACTAAAGTTTACAGCAAAAAACCTTGCTAAACAAACAAATCCAACCCCATTTCCCTCAAGAAAAGCCACCAGTATATCTGAAGGACAAAAAAAAGGAAAGGCAAGATAGTGACTATATTTTTAGTGCCCCCCGCCCCCAACACACACAGAATAAATGAAAGCAAGGAACGTTCCTTGCACGTTCCTGGTGTGGGTCACTAGGTCTTTGGTAATCAGGAACCACTCTGGGTCTAAACATTTTAAAAGATCTCCTTATTCCATGATCATTTCTAGCTACAGCTACATAACACCACATGTTCTTCTATAGTTCTCTCACAGACTTCCTGCCTTCAACCCTAGGGACACAGTTCTCCATATCACAAAAATCAAATCACTTAGAATTGGACCATGAAAGAAGCTAATTGACTAAAGGGGAAACATGAATTTAAAAGGTAGACTGTGGACACATATTTCACCCCTCAACAGTGCTAGGAAAAATAATAATTTGGGGAAATTTACTCTATAGTTTTGAATTTTACTACCTTCCTTATTCAGAAACTATACATTTATTTCAACTAAGTAGCTGACAACATCCATTCCAAGCAGAAAGATTTTTCAAACAAACAGAATTGAAAAGGCTCCAAAACTGGACATCAGCATTCTGATAAGTCTTCTCAGAAGGTGATGAAGTTACCTTAATGGGAACACCTGGTGCCATACATTAATCTGCAATTTCCAGCATCCTCAAGAACAATGTCCTCACTACTTCACTTCCAGGATAAACACACAGTGCTTGGATTAAGCAGGGTTCATTTCTTTGGAATCAAGTCTGAGCACTCTGCTGTCTTGATGTAGAAGTTCCCCAAATTAAAGTACCAGAGAATTTAAAACATTTTCTGTTTAATTTTCCATAACACCAATGTCATAGGTTCATTTTCCCCTCTAGGTAAGATTTAATTTTAGCTGTCCAAATATTGTAGGACACTTGTACATGTGATGGGGGTTTACCTTTCTCTAAATTGAAATAGTGGGTTTTTAATGGTGTCATTTCAATTTAAGGACTTCTGCCACTGTTATGGAACAGTGACAGCTTGCTGGCAGTTCACCCCTCCTTGGAGAAGTGCAGATTCTGCCAGAAAAAAAAAAAAAAAGGCGGTAAGGGGTCCAATTCCTTTTCTTTCCCCCCACCCCAGAGCCAGCTTCCTTCTTCCACAGCTGAGGGATGAGCTGCCAGTGGGCCCTGAATTTCAGGGGAGGGGGCAGTCCTTCCCTCCATGGTGGTAGTGCCCACCAGAAAGCACCCATCTACTAGCACCCCACCCAGGTAGTCCCAAGGTGCACTGCCACCATAGAGAGAAGGGCCAACCTTCCCCACAGTCCTGGGGCTATGTGACCTGGCAGCAGCTCATGCAGGCAGGTTCTGCTAAGGAAAAAAAAAAAAAGAAAAAACTTCCAAGGGGCCTGATCCTTTTTTTCTTCTCCCAGGACCTGCTCATCTCTCCTGCAGCCAGAGGGCAAGTTGCCAGTGAACTGAACAGCCCCTGAGTTGTGGGGCGGGGAGAAGGGTTGCAGTGCTTCCCTCTGCAGCAGCAGCACCCATTGAGGCTGCCCAGGTAGGCTGCTAGTGAGCGAGTGCTAGCTGGTGGGTACTGCCCACATGGAGGGAAGGACTGGAACCCCTGAAGCTTAGGTCCCCCTGGCAGCTCACCCCCTGGCTATGGGACAGGTGGGCAGGCTCTGCTAGAAAGAAAATAAGTGGCCCCCTCACCATTTTCTTTTCCCCTCAGCAGAACCTGTCCATGTGAATTGCTGCCAGATTGTGAAGCCCTCCCTCCCCCCACAAACTATGACTGGGAAGGGGGGAGTGGCAGGGCCTAGTGCTTCCCTCCATGGTAGCAGTGCCCCATGAGGATGCCCAGGTGGGGTTCTAGCTAGTTAGAAGTAAAGACGCTGGCACAGGTGTAAATAGTGAAACCATTAAAACAGGATACAAGGACAATTGAACCACTTAAAAGGCCAATTTAGTCATGTTTGCAAGTGCCCATACTGGTTTAGAAGCTTTTTAATATATATATATACACACACACACGCACGCACGCACACACACATTTTCAACACAAGCCTGCTACAGGGAAAGCAATGGGATCTCATCCTCCATTGATCACTTAAGTATTCTCTCTCAAGCTAGGAAGATGTTGATTGAAGTCTGATTGGCTCCCCGTCTAAATCTTTCTTCATAAATTGTTGCAGTCATAAAATAAGTAAGTGCCTATAAGTGGTATAAGATGATGGTTAAGATTAAGTTCAACAGTTAGGCTGCCAAACTGGAAATTAAAGAACCTAGTCTCTGTTCGCTCTGTTCTGTCTGATAGACATTCAGAGCGAGCCTAAGGCTAAATCCACAAACAAGAACAAGGTGTTGTAATGCTTAAGTCTTAAGCACATTGCCCTCAAAAATGGTTAGGTGCTTATCTTTACTTTGAATTGTTAGCTATACTTTTTCTTTTTTGGACTAAAATGCCTAGGCCAGATCAGCTCTGTCCAAGAAAAGAAAGTATCCAATGGCTAGAGCACCTTTTGAAAAAAGGGAGATCTGTTTTCAAATCCTTACTCTTCCTGATTTGTAGAAGAGACTTAAAGTCAGGTCTCCCATTTCCCAAACGTGTGTTGGCATCTGGATTTAAGCTATTTTGTGCTTTTCCACCAGTGAAAATTTAGGGTACACATATACACTTGCTCTGTTCTGACCTCAAGAGTGCTGTCAAGGAGCACACCCTATCCACTCATTCCTGTTCATAGCATGCCCAAGGTCAGAACCAGTGTAGCCAGATTAATGAGAGTTAGTCATGCTCCAAAGCTACTCTCAGGCTTTTTATCTGAGATGCTTCTGAAGTATCCCTTGGCACTTTTATCCAAATTGAGGGGCTTAAGTTTGACCCTTTTGTCTTACAAAGATAAGATGGCAGTCTACCTAATAAAGCACAGAGAAAGCACAAGATCTAGATAATAGGGCTGTGCAAAATTTCACTGGCTGTTTTGTTTTGACTTGTTTTGAGTTTAAAACAGCTAAATTGAAATGAAATGATGGGCTTTAAAACAGCCTTGAAATGAAACCAGGGCAGTCAAAATGTTTTGAAAAGTTTTGAGTTTCGAAGCTCAAGCTAGGCTTGCCTGCCGGGAAACAGAAAGTAAGGTAGGGAGGGGAAGAGGGAGGAAGGACACAGTGAGGGCACACCTTAACACACATACTGGAGAAGAAGCTCCTGCAGAACAGGAAAGAAAAGCTCTGTCACAGTTTGGCTGCCTAAGATGCTGCTGGTGCTACTGTGCTGCTCCTCACTAAGTTATTATTTTACCTGTTGTGATTTGAAGTGGTGGACTGGGATGAGGCTATTGGGGAGAAGGAGACCTCATTGGGGCACACTACCATGTTGTGTAGAGGCCCCAGAGCCAGTCACGATGTGCCTTAACACACACACAGTGTCACCCAACCATGTCACAAATTTTGCTTGTCAGCAGCCTGAGTTGCAGTTTCTTATAAACCCCTGCACTTATCTCCTTGAAACCTGGCAGGCTTCATGTCCTCAGCAGGTTCTACCACATCTGCTGTTTTCACCCTCCCTGTGCCTTCACACTTACAAGTGACAGAAGTTTTGCTTTCAAGATTTGAGGTGCAGTTTTCCAGAAACTCCTGCACCTATCTCCTTGAAATTCAGAAGGCTTCATGCCCTCAGAAGGTGCTACCATCCTTTCTCTTTTCATCCAAATCTGTCAAAAAATGACGAGTTATAGACAGTTTCATGTTTCCCTATTATAGCCTGTGGACGAAATGTTGAAACAGCATCGAAACAGCAAAACAGTTTCGATGAAACAAAATGGAACAGTGCTTTCAAATTGAAATGAAACTCAAAATGAAACACTGTCCCATCAAAACGGCAAAATAGAAATTGAAATGAAATGGTGCTGTTTTGCACAGCCCCAGTAGAGAACAAAAATCACAGATTCTTAAATGATTATCTTGGCTGAACAACTCAGTAACACATTTTGGGGGGTAAGTAATGCAATCTGGGTGCAGATTCAGACCCCAGAAGAGCAGCCCCTAGGGAACACACAACACTGATGTATTTGTTTCCCTCCCTGCATGTGTCTCTCCACCCTGAACGTGTACCGTCCACAATGCCAAAATTTCATGTTACACCTCTGAATCAACTCCATTAGTCAGATGTTTATTTACATGATCAGAAATCTCATGGTGCTTTCTTTGTAGCTGTTTCTTCACCTCAAAAGTTAAATAAATCTGAATTGCCTGAACTTCTGCTTTCAATCTGTAATCTTTTACACAAACCAAACATCAATCTTTGCTTCATTTCACCATAAAAATTACTAATGTTACAAAACAAACTAACAGGAATTACAGGCATCTTAAATGTTAAGAAATACTTATTTTGGGAACTCAGCTACATACCGTTCCTTTAAAAATAGCATTGGTTAGGCTATGGCTTCAGCCTACAGCATATGCCTAGTGTCACACTAAATTAGATATACTCCCCAATTTTCAGGCTTTGGCATACACTGTAATAAACAGAAACTAGTCAGAGTGGATGCTTCTCAGTCCTCATATGCTCAAATGGGAGGCAATGTATACATGTCCTTAAGTGCCTAGGAACTTCAGAAATGGAGATTTTACAGCCATGCTTGCAAGCTTGTCCCATTGCTTTACTGCTGAAACAGTGGTTACATTTTTTTCCTTGATATTAAGTTTTCCCTGATAGCACTTTAACCTCTTTCTTCTTGTTGTCTTCATTTCTCTAAGTTACTTATTTATTTTTCATGTAGTGTTCATGAAAAGTGACATACTAATATCCATAGAGTCTAAAATAGTCTGTTTATCCACAGAACAGCTATGTTCTGACAGCAGCATTATTATTTTTTTTCCACAATGTCTTAGCAACGGGTTTCTGCCTTGACTTGAAATTACTCATCCAGATCAAAAGGACTACACAGCAGTAGAGGCAATCTGTTCTAGACACATGCATGTGCACAGTGCAGTCCCAAGCACAGTATTCTGCCTGGATAGTATGGCTCCATGGGTAAAGTAACAATCTAGACCTCATGTATTTCAATGAGAGCAAAGTGGGTGCCTAGGGTCATTTAAACTGCATGAAAACTTGAGAAAGTATGCTTGTAAAAGATAGAATATTCTCACTTTGAAAAGTCCAAATACCACAGCCTGAATTTGAGTATCAGCCTCCTTGAACATACTAGGACTAAAAGTATAACACACAAGAGAGGAAAAGGAATTGGTGGACTTGATGTGATAATCAAGGATTTTGTTTTTATATTATGAGCAGAAGTGGGAAAAATCATAGGGATATAAAACACTAGCACAAAAGGTTTCTGAAGTGGGCAGGCTGAGACTAGAGTAAGTTTCCAAGAAATTGACCAGACAATGAATTCATAAATGAACCGGGAAGAGTCAACTATATCTAGTGGACTATAGATATGCCTACACACAAGAAAGTTAATTTATGCTGCACAGAAAAGGTGAAATGATCTCCACCTCTTTTCATCCTACAATCAGTTATATCCCCATTATATGTGACAGGAATGTGATTTTTCCTTAGGGAAAAGAACTTGCTCAACAGGTAAGACTCCCCACAAGTTCTTGTGTGAAGCAACTCTTTTACTTTTCATACTTAATATTCAAATGTAGGAAATAGACACATATCATCAGATGAAGCAAAAACAGACAGCTTGTATTAGTTAACATGGCAAACACCTCCAGAACAGATTCCAGTAGAAGGAACCCATTACATTTGTATCACAGCAGCAGCAGTGATTTAAGTTAAAAGAACATTTACAAAATGCAGAACCAAATATAGCATATTCCTAGTAAGAAAGTGACATCAACCATTTGTTGTTTACTTCTTGGATGAGCATAAGATGAAGAGAAAGCAACTGAGTGAACAAGGTCCAGTATGTCTTCAAATACCCATGGTGTGATAGCAGTATGCTAACTTAAAACAACTACAATATAAGTTGTCATAAAAAATACTAACATACTTGTATTTATTACCTACGTGCTCTGTTTCTACAATGCACCAGGACACTAAATAGGTAACTTTTAGTTTGCTTTCTACTTTGTTTTACAAAATTCTTCTTTTTTTTTTGCCAAAACTTTGGATCCAAAGCTCCTCTGAGCAGAAATAGAAATTGGAGTAGTTCCATTGATAACAATGGAGCTAGGCTAAATTTCACCTGATGGAGATATAAATAAAATGGTCCCATTAAATAGGCACACATTCTTTTTTAAAGGTTTTATCATTGTGTTGTTGTTCAGGACAGATATACCAGCATTCACCTTGCTATAAATTAGGGCTTTGTGAGGCTTTGGACAGAGCTTTGGATCTGGAGAAGCTTCGGATGCTTCAACATCCAAAGCTGCATGTCCAGATGGAAGCACTGGCTTTGTTAGGCTTTCTGAAGTGGTTTGGAGCTTCTGAATCATTTTGGAAAAGCTTCAGAGTCACTTCAGAGATCTGGCCATAGGGTATAATGGGGAATAAATGAAATATCTATAACATTATTGGTTTTGGTCTGATTTGGATTAAATTTGTAGAGTTTGTAGCCCCTTCTGAGTGCATAAAGCCTGCCAAGCTTGAAGAAGGGGTAAAGGGCCCCAGAACCCCCCTGCACCTATCTCCTCAGGTGCAGATTATGCTGGCAGGCTTCATGGCTGCAGCAGGGTCTACCATCCCTGCAGGTTTCATCCTGCTGCACCTTAACACACACAGTGTCACCCATGTCATGAGTTTTGCTTGTCCATATCTTAAGGTACAGTTCCCCACAACCCCCTGCACCAATGTTCTTGAAACTTGACAGACTTTGTGGTATAAGCAGGGGCCACCACCCTTGCAGTTTTCAGCCCACTGTGCCTTAGCACACAGAAGCTCATCCATGTCATGAATTTTGCCTCTCAGGAGCTTAAAGTGCAGTTTCCCCTAAACCCCTGCGCTGATCTTCTTGAAACTTGGTAGGTTTTGAGGCCCCACCAAGGGCCATCACCCCTGAAGTTTTCACCCCCCTGTGGTGTAACATATAGACATGACATGAGTTTTGCTTTCAAGAATTTGGGTTACATTTCCCCCCAAAGTCCTGCACCAATCTTGAAACATGGTAGGCCTTATTCTCACAGTAGAGGCTACCAACTCTGCATGTTTCATCTAAATCAGACAAAAAACCAACAAAGTTATAGATATTTCATTGATTCCTCATTATAACCTATGGCCAGATCTCCAAGGCAGCTCCAAAGCTTCGGTCCCGCTTCAGCCAGATTGAAGCAGAAACACGGTCTGAAGCTCCAGATCAGATCCCTGGCATCTGAAGTGGATGAATGTGAAGCCAGATCTGATCTCTGCCAACTTGCCCAGACCTACTATTCATTATTGTCACAAATATCTTTTAAAGTGAATGCTTAGGTGAAATGATAGAAAACATATGTAAACATATACATAAATGAAACAAGATAAGAATCATGCAATAATTCTTCTGTCAAGGGTAATGCATTAATATTCACATCTGATTTTTGTCCTCCTTAAAACTAGTCATCTCTGCTAAAAAGGCTCCGTATTCTCAATATTCTGCAGATGGGATACAATTAGGTGTAAAAAATGAAGTCCGAGAACTGTAAAAAACAGACTTTTTTGTTTTCTGGGTCTGTCCCATAAAACACACAATGGAAAACACCTGTCATTTTGTTTCATTGCATGCTTTTCAATTAGTCCTTGGCCTAGAGTTGGGAACAATTAGTGACAACATTAAGAGGGTGGGAAAAAATTTCCAGTGCTCAGAATAATATATTGTTTTGCTTTTCTGTTTCAAAGAAAGCCCTTCTTGGTTTAAATGTTTTGAACAGAAAATGAAAGGAAGTTGAAAAATAATACACCATAGCAAATGAACAGCACTTACAAAAGCTGGAAGGTAGTTGAAATATCATTTAGCATTCAAAGGTATGTGGAAAAAGCCATCTAAAAAATATTCTCCAGATTACTCTATACTAGCAAATTGTCCAATAAGTTTGACCCTGGAACCAATGAGAAATTGAGTACAGGGTTGGAGTTTCTGTTATTCAGGTTGTCTGACAAGTATTTATGTGGGCACACAACAAGCAGCTGTCTTCAGGTCCTGTCATATTAGACCTCAGTGTATTTAGGCTTTTCTTAGTCTGAATTAACTGCATAATTTGCAGTTTGCATGTTTGGTTTTAGGCCAGGATGTCCCCAGGCTTGGTTGGCTAACATTGTATCTCCTGTAATCTAGTTGTATTCTCCTCCTCACCCCCATCCTTCTATTGTTAGTCCCTAACTCGGGCACTATGTATTTCCCTACCGGCTTTGTCAGCTTTCTTAAATTCACAATCCTAAACATTTACTTAGAAAAGTCAATCTGTACCTTCAGAGAAATGGGGCCTTCTGACTGAAGACCAGTAGATCTCAAGGACTCCTGTCAATTTCCTGGATTTCTCAGGTAGTTTAATCACACCTTTCTCCAAATGTTTTTTACAATTCACCTCTTCAAAAACATGATAGTTGGAGCAAAAATACATAATACAGGACAGCCAACAAGAGATGTTAACTGACAATAGTATTGGCCCTTTCACTGACTAACTAGCTCCACAGTAAATATCTCAGCATCTACATGTGTATCCCTATTAGGGCTCACCAAACTAATAAAATCTGCAGAAAGGTAACACTTGTAAATACATGTACTACCCCACTGCACAGTTCTTTCATGAGCAGCAGCACACATTTAAAGACTGACCTAGCTGGCTGGGTCACAAAGATGACTCAGTGCAGGAGCTGTCTGCTTGCTATCCTCATGCTGAAGCATACTCATGCCCAGCCAGCCCCTCCACAGCATACTGAGCCTGGTAGGAGCAACCCTGAGCTGGCAGGCTGACCTCTGGGTCTCCCTGCTAGTTGGGACTGCTCTGACCCGGCTCCACAGGCTGCACATGAATTAATTGTTGATTGCCCCACAGTTAATTGCTCCTGGGTACATGTGGAAATGGCATGCCCAAGAGCAAAAAACTCCAGAGCAATACCTTCTGAAGTTTATTCATGTGCACTAATTGCACATATAGATGTGACCACAGAATTTTAAAATTATCCATCTTAGCTTTTGCTGTTACAGGAAATATAAGGATCTAGGAAAACTGATAAAAATGTGCACATTTTCCTGTCTTATTTTTCTTAACGCTCAAAAATTTGGGGGCTTTGGCCAGAGCCATTCTAAGTAATTTATGAATCTTCTTATCCCTGCCCTTTTTCCTGCACGAGGTTTCTCTTCAGGAATACAGGACTTCTGTAGTCTTACCTCCACTTCTGTCCCTAAAATGGTATGCCAGACCCTTTCTTATTAAGTGACTCTTATGATCCATCTCTTCAGGTTCTGAAGAGTTCTGGTGATTTGTTAGGTGGATATTACCTTCCAAACACACTACATTTTCTTAAAATGAGAGTGTCCACATGTTAAGGCAGAAAAAAAAGCTTAGCACCCTCTTACTGTCCTGAGAGAGATAATATGGCACCTCTACAGGCAAAGATTGGTGTTAGGCAGCCTGTGTTATAGGAACTTCAAACTGTTCCACAAGCTTAATACCAGCAATTTTCAGTCCTCCAGTATCCCAGGAGCTGGGATTCATAGTCCCCCTTCTCCTCATGGACTAGCTATCACCCCAAATATACTGCCCTGGACTGAGTAACACAAGGGGTGGGCAAAATACAGCCCACCAACTGACTAGATCTGCTCCACAGATGCCCCTACAGTGTTCCTTAGGGGGTTGAGCCCTACCCACTTCTGCCAAGGAAGCCTGCACTGTGCTCCAGCCTGTCCCCTTGGCCCAGGCCCCTACAAGTGTGTGTTGCTTCTGACAGGGCTTTTCCTGATGTGGCTGTAGCTGGCCAGGTGGTGCTCTTCTCCTCTCACCTCAAAGAAAAGCTCCTCTTCCTGCCTCTGCCCCTGCTGCCCTGTTCTGGCTGGGGCGGAAGCTTCAGCCAGGTGGCTCTTGCCTCAGCATATGGACTCCATTCCACCTATGGACCACCTTGCACCTGCTCCACCTATCTTCAGGTAGCTGCTTATCCCAGTAGAAGTCATTTGGGAGCAGGAGCTGGAGCCTCATGAGCTGAGACAGGAGATACCTGGATGAAGCTCTCCCCACTGACTTGGAGTGGCACAGCAGTGGCAGGAACAGGAGGAGGAACCACCTCTGGAGGCAAGGGGAGCACGGCAGCGCCCAGCCAGCCGCAGTCACACTGGAAACAGCCCCACCAGAAGTGCATTGGTTGGGACCAAGGCCAGGCCTGAAGGCATGGGCAGGAGAGCAGCATGGGCTGCCTGAGGCAGGATCAGGTGGGGCTTGGCCCCATACAAAGCAGTATGGTGGTGGCCACTGACCACACTTTTCTGGTCAGCTCTGAGTTGTTACTACCCCATAACCTGATTCTATGATCCTGGCCTCGCCTACCCATCCCACTCCTAAGATCTACTGGCCACTCAAGCAGAGCCCCCTAGAGAGTTTTGGTGAATTGTTGCACAGGGGAGCATTGCTAATCTGGCCCACAGCAGCTCCATGTAACCCTTGGGCCCAAATAATTTCCCACCCCTAAACTACACCTTTACATAGATACTTATCCCTTAAAATTCTGTCTTGAAAAAACTGGTTTTGTGTGGTTAATAATCATTATTTTGGCTAAGACTGCTGTATATTAATGAAGAATTAAAGTTTAATAACCCTTAATTGTTAGGTGTGAAATAATTTCTTCTGTTACTTCTTGGAGGTTTTATTTCAATATACAGACAAAATACATCAGGAAAATAAGTGCAAGTGGACCACTCTACTTGGATACATGGATGAATTTTCTCAATACTGAAGGAGCATGGATCATGTAAAATGGATTTTGAGGAGAAAAATTTCTCTCCCAGTTTCATTCAACAAATGGGCATGATATACGAATCACAAGGTTAGGTTCAGAAATTGCACACAGGAGACTCTTGCCATTTATTCTTGTATCCCCCACAAATGGCAAAATCAACAAATAAGGCACTGCATTCATGAATGCTGTCTGAGTTCATAAATGCAGTGTCCTCGGTGGTTGGGGAGGGGGCCATGGCTGCATTGGCAATGGTGGGAGTATGGTGGCAGTGGCAGTGGCAGGAGCCCGGTGGTGGCAGAAGTCCAGTGGCAGCAAGCAAAGAGCTCCTGAGGAGCTCCTTTAAGTGTATTTAAGATGAGGGTTCAGCATTTGTGAATATTTGAAACCATGAATGCCAAACTCGCAAATAATGATGGTTTTCTGTATTAATTGTATCTATCTAGTTACAATAGACAAGGCTGGACAATAGTATTGGCCCTTTCACTGGAATCTTTGCTAGTCAAGTTATTGCAAGTCCTTGAGTTCAGCAAATTAAAATAGAAATTAAGGCCTGAATCTTTCCCACCAGAAACTGAATGGGTTATAATATAGTTTTCTCCTCTAGCAGATTTTAACATTCATCTTTTCAAAACACTCCTGTTGTCTCCTGGATGTAACATTAAGAAGAAAGAAACCAAAGGTAGTTTTAATTTTCCAAGGAATTTTTGGAGTTGGTCTATTTAAAAAGATGGACATGCACAACTCCAGGGAGCTGGATGTAATTCATTCAAGCATGCAGGGGAAGTTGGCTGATGTGATTGCAAAGCCACTAGCCATTATCTTTGAAAACTCATGGTGATTGGGAAAGGTCTTGCAGTATTGGTAAAGGGCAAAGATAGTGTCCTTCTTTAAGAAAAGGAAGAAAAAGTATCCAGGGAGTTACAGACAAATCAGCCCAACTTCGATCCCTGAAAAAAAATCAAGGAATCCATGTCTAAGGACTTGGAAAAGAAAAGGAATGCAATCAGGAATAGTCAGCATGGATTTACCAAGGAAAAATCATGACTGACCAATATTATAGCATTCTATGATGAAATAAGTGGCTCTGTGGTTGTAGGGAAAGCAGTGGATGTGATATACCTTGGCTTTAACAAGGCTTTTGATACTATAGCCCAAAGCATTCTTTCAAGCAAGCTGAGGAAGTATGAGTTGGGATGAATGGACTGTAAGGTGGATAGAAAGCTGACTGGATCATTGGCCTCAATGGGTAGTTATCAATGGCTCAAGGTCTAGTTGGTAGCTGTTAATAAGTGCAGTGCCCCAGTGGTTGGTCAGAGGCCAGTATTGTTTGATATCTTCATTAATGATTGGGATGATAAGGTGGATTGCACCCTAGCAAGTTTGCAGACGACAACAATTTGGACGGTATAGTAGATACACAGGAGGGTAGGGTTTGTGGCAGGTCAGTAGGGGGTGCTCCTGCATTGAGCCAGCCACCTCATTGTGCCCAACCATCTTTCAGGCTCTGAGTGCCTCCCTGAGCTGTCTCATCTCCGTCCGACCCCCTTCCTGGAGCATACACACAAGCCTGGGGGTAGTGCTGCCACTACCCAGAGTCTGGATTGATCCCGGACTTGTGAACTCTGGGAAACACAGGCCTATTGGACTTTGACAGTATTTAACCCAATCCAAGAACTTGGGGTGTTTCCCTCAGTCTGAAGCATGAATAGTAGTCTCTCTTAGTTAGCTGAACCAAAGGAACCCCAAGGCATAATCTAGACCCCCTCCCAATAAGTCTCCCATGCTAGGTACAAAGGAGAACTTTATTGGTTACAATAGCTTTGGAATAGAGTACATGGGTAGAGCAATATTAGATAAATCCCACACAGCAAACAGGGTGTCTGCATAGTCTTTGATTATGCATCTGCGTTACTGCAAACTATATATCTAGTTAGATCTCAGGGAGCTTACTCATGAGTATCATCCAGAGGCAGGTGGAGATTCCCTCTGGAGGAAGGCAGTTCATTGATCATGAGTTTTGAGAGAGAGTTTCAGATGGTACAGCTTCTCTCTGTGAGTTTTCATCATGGCTACTGCCCCTCCCCCTAAACAGTCCTTAACTTTTATAGAATTTATGACCTAATTTACCTGATCCAATGAAGGCCAGCACATGTTGGATGCCAGCCAATCAATATGAAAAGCATCACTGGTTGCCGGGTAGACTGGCAGGTTCTTCAGCCCCCTCCCAGTCATGTTGGCATTGCTTAGAACAATAGGGAGCTTAAACCCTGCACCCAGGTATGTGATGCCAGTCACATAAGCAGCGGGAGCAGATTCCCCCACTTCCTCAGGAATGTATCCAGCTCAGGTTACAACTCAGGGTTACATGAAGAGATGGGGCAGTGGAATCTGCCCTTTGCAGTGACCATGCTAATCAACTTTTCAGGTAGCAGAGTTTGAGACAGAGATAGTATTCTGCCACCAGGCTAGGATTTAGTGTGACCTGGACAAATTAGAGGATTGGGCAAAAAGAAATATCATGAGGTTCAATAAGGACAAGTGCAAAGTCCTACACTTAGGATGAAACAATCCCACACACTGCTAGAGGTTGAGGACTGAATAGCTAAGCAGCAGTTCTGCAGAAAAGAACAATGAGATGGATATGAGTTAGCAGTGTGTTCTTGTTGCCAAGAAGGCTGACAGCATAATGGGATGCATTAGTAGGAGCATTGCCAGCAGATAAAGTAATTATTCCTCTCTATTCTGCACTGATAAGGCCATATCTGGAGTACTGTGTCCAGTTTTGGCCCACCACTATAGAAAGGATTTGGATGAAGTGAAGAGAGCCAAGAAGAGGATAGCAAAAATGGTTAGAGTGATGGGTCACATGGCTTCTGAAGAGAGGATGAGGGAACTGGGCTTATTTAGTATGAAGAAGAGAAGACTGAGGGAGGACTTGGTAGCAGCCTTTCACTACCTGAAGGGGGGTTCCAAAGGGAAGGAGCTGGACTGTTCACAGTGGCGTCAGATGACAGAACAAGGAACAAAGGTTTCAAGTTGCAGCAAGGTAAATGTGGGTTAGATATTAGGAAAAACTTTTTCATTAGGAGGGTAGTGAAGCACTGGAACAGGTTGACCAGAGAGGTTGTGGACTTTCCATCCTTGGAGGTTTTTAAGACCAGGGTAGATAAAGCATTGGCTGGGATACTATAGTTGGGGATAGTCCTGCTTTAAGCAGGGGACTGGACTAGATTATCTTGTAAGGTCCCTTCCATCCCTAATTTTCTAAGATTTTCTAAGCCTGAACCTGGAAATTTTAGTCTTAGAATCAGAAGCTGAGCTTAAATTTTCTTTTTAGTTTGACCTTTAAGTGATTATTTTCACGCACTCATATAGAGACTTATGTGTACAAGTCAAAACACGAGCTAAATAATCTATTTCTTCTTTCAAATTGGGAAGGAGCTAAATAGAAGAGAGATTGTTGTTATTTCTATTTCTATGTAATTGGCAGATGCTCAGAAATGACTGTGAATTGAATAAAAATAGATTAGATAGGACCTGGAGCAGCAGCTGTATACTGGAAACAAAGGAAAGTCAAGTGTTCTTTATTTTTCCTTGCTCCCTCCCACTGCATCACAACCACTATGTTTCCATTCATGAAAGGAAGGATCCCAAAATTCATAGTTTTCCCCTAGTCATACCACAACAAAAGCAAAAAAAGAAAACCCCCAAGCAACCAGTACTAAAATTGAAACTAATGTAATTCTTGCAGGTTTGCCCTCATGTTGTATCCTTATCTCTTGATGTTTTTTTTTATCTTTTTAGACTGTAAACTCTTCAGAGTAGAAAGTACTGGCTTTGTAACCTCTTTGGAAAATTCCAGTCTCTACTGTAATCTAAATCAAACAACAACAATAAGGACACTATATATATATTTTTCATCTTGCTACCAATGGCCTTTAAGATAGTGAATTCTTTCTAGCATTATTTGACTCTATGACACATGATGAACTTTTAGTAGCATTCACTGCAGACTGGAGAATGACTGTCATATTGAGAAACTATTTTCAAGTTAATTACCTTTCTTCAGTAAAACAGCCACCTAGGTGCTTTATGCACACTTAAGAAAACAATATAAAAAAAAATCCAAACAACTGCTAAAATGAATGTAAATGCAAATATGTTGTGTGCATTATCTAGCATAAATCATGGGGGTTTTTTTATATGGAAAAAAGGTTGATTGCAGTTCTAGACATACAATCCACCAGAATGTTCTCATTTTCTCTACAAGGATAAAGTGAATAATATAAATAATCTGCAGAATGATGTACATGTTCACCATAAAGTATGTAACTGCAATTATCTCTCCTGCCTCATTTCTTCTGTGCAGTGAGACTTTTATGAAGCATTTATTCCAGGGAGGGTGACAAATTAGGGCTCATAGAGATTATGTACAGGTTGGCTCGAAGATCTGGGCCTCACAGACAGGGCCTGGGCTCATGGCCTGCAAGGCCTGCCCGTACACAAAAACACAAAGAACAAAAGGAGTATTTACATATATACAGTTCTGCCAGTGGGGATGCCCAGGGGGGCCTCAGGAGTTGTGTGTATCAGGAGTTGGCCCACATGATCAAAGTCCAAGGTCTCAGCTTGCTGGAAGCGTTTCTGCACCTTGAACAGCTGGTGTCACAGGGCAAGGAGCAGGCATTCCACCTCAACTAAGCACAGTGCCCCCTCAAGGGCCCAGCATTACTCAAGGGTGGACACTGTCCACTGGAGGACTGTGTGCTCGAACTCAAGTGAGAGGTGGGCCCAGAGCAGCAGGTGGAAAAGTTGCAGGGCATCAACCATCCTGGTCCTGGTGAGCTGGTTTCGCCGGCTCTTCAGGGTGGCCATCTTGGCCTGGCCCAGCAGGAAGTTGGCTAGGATAACTGCGGCCCACTCGACCACCTGGTATGGGAAGGAGTGGATGTAGATATCCTCTGAGAAGTCCCGGCCCAGTGCCCAAAATAGCACTCTGAGGGTGGCAAAGAGCAGCTGCAGCCAGGGGCAGTTGAGGAAAGTGTGGAAAATGTCCTCCTGCAGCACCTCTGGGCAGAAGGGGCAGGCTGCTGAGGCCACCAGGTCCAGGTGGCACACATAGGTGCCAGTGGCAAGGACACCATGCATTAGTTGCTATTGGAGGTCACCAGTCTTCTTGGCAATGGGTGCCTTGTACAGCATGTGCCATGCTGGAGTCCCGGACTGTGCCAGGTGCTGCTGCCACATGATGTCAGGGTGGCCAGCCAGCACATAGTCCTGCCAGGTGTATACCACCCACATGTAGAGGCCCTTCCGAGGCAGTGCGCCAAAAGAGAAGCCTGTATTGTTGCTGGGGGGCACAGGGAACCTAAGCAGTGTTTTGGGCCACTCAACCAGCTCACTGACCACTGCTGGGATAACTGGCAATGGTGGGAAGGCATCACCTGTGGCATCTGTGGTAGGGAGGTTCTGGAGAGCCTGGAGGTAGCCTTCTACAACAGTCACTGCTTTTGTCAGGAGGGCGGCCCTGACAGCCCTCAGAAGCCGGCCCGTGGTGTGGATGGAGCACAGTACCAGCCAGGAAGCCAGAGCTTTAGGTGACAGTCACTCTGACTGATCAGGGTCTAGGAGGTGCCTTGGGTGACCCCAGGGACACTCCCAGGGCTTTGAGGCCTTTCCAGTGCCAGGCAAGGCCTCCTGGAAAGTTTGGAGGTGGTTTGCTGGCCCATGTCCTGAGGATAAGCATGCCACTCTTGCCCCAGTTGATGTAGGCTGATGCAGCGAGCTCATAGGTGCGTTGGCAGTCCACCAAGACCCACACATCCTCCTGGCTTCCCAAGAAGACTGTCACATCGTCTGCATATGCCGTCAGCTGGATCAGGGGGCCGGCGGTTGTGCCTGGTGCCTTTGGCATGGTTAGGCCGGTCAGGTGACGTCACAGAGCATGCAGCAGTGGTTTGATGACCAGGGCATACAGCATGCCTGACAGGGGGCAGCCCTGGCATATGCCACGATGCACCAGTAATGGGGAGCACAGCATGCCATTCACCTTGAGCAGACTAGAGGTGTCATGGTACAGGACCCAGAGTGCTGTGATGAAAAGTGGCCCGAAGCCAAAAGCCTCGAGTTTGTGGAGCAGGTACCGGTGGTCAACACAATTGAAGGCCTTCTCCTGGTTCAAGGAGACCAAGCCAATGTACAGGCCGAAAAGCTCCACAGCCGTGAGCAGGTCACACAGCAGAAACAGGTTGTCTTGGATGGTCCCGCCTGGGACAAGTAGCTCTGCTTGGGCCCAGTGATGGAGGCCAGGATCGTGCAGAGATGGTTCGCCAGTGCCTTGGCCAGGATCTTATAGTCAGTGCACAGAAGGGAGACAAGCCACCAGTTTTTAAGGCAGCCGAGGTCCCCCTTCTTGGGCAGGAAGGTGAGCACTGCCCAGCAGCAACTAGTCGGCAGGGTCCCATTGGCGAGGCTCTCGCGGAAGACGCAGAGGAGGCTGGGCCCAAGAAGGGGCCAGCAGGCTTTGTAAAATTCCACGGGCAGTCTGTCAAGGCCCGGGGCCCTGCCTGAGGCAAGCCCTCCCATAGCAGCCTCAAGGTCTCCCAGGGAGACTTCTCACTACAGGGCCTCGATCTGCAAAGCGCTGAGGTGCGACAGGTCCTTACGTAGCTCCTGAGTGGCCTGCAGACAAATGGGCTCAGCCACAAACAAGTGCCAATAGAAGGCAACGGCATGCCCCCACACTTTGCCTGAGTCCATGAGCAGCCATCCCTCTGGGGTCGAGATGGTCCAGTGTCTTTCCCACAATCTGCCGCCTCTCCAAGCCGAAGAAGAAGCCAGTCAGGGCATCAGCCTCTGCCAGCTCCTGGAAACGGGCACATACCCATGCCCTGTAGGCCATGCCTTTCACCAGCTCCTGCAGGCATTTCTTGTGGGGCTGGAGGCATTTGAGGAGTGCTGCATCATTGCCTGCATGGAGCAGAGCTGCCTCAAGCTCTGGCACGTCCTTTTCCAGCTTCTGGGTGCAGCAGCGGATCTTGCTAGCCACCAGCTGGGAATACTGCTGACAGAATGTCTGGATCTGGATCTTACCCATGTCCCACCACAGCCACAAGGAGGAGTAGTCTGCTTGCACAGCCTCCCAGCTCCTCCAGAGGTGGGCAAAGCAGTCCCTTAAATGGGTGTCCTGAAGCAAGCTAATGTTGAGGCACCAATAAGGGGCCAGAGTGCATGCTCTGCCAGGCAGGCTCAGTTCACAGCAGACCAGGGCATGGTCTGAGAGGTCCAATGAGAAGATGTGGCTGCTGCACAGTAATGGCAGATGGTGCTGGCCGATGTAGAGGTGGTTGAGGTGGGCCATGGTGATCCCACTGGCATTCATCATTGCCCAGGTGTATTGGTGCACATCAGCATAAAGCACCTGCCAGATGTCAACAAGAGCTGCTGCCTCCAGCACGGTCCATAGTTTATGGACCGAAGGCAGATGCAGCTCCAGCCCTGTCTGGTCTAGCAGTGCATTGATGGTGCAGTTGAAATCCCCACCCATGAGGGGCAGGTCATCATTTTCACTGGTGTCATGCAGGAGGTCACCCAGGGTCTCTAGGAAGGCTACCTATTGGTGGGCATGTAGACTTTGACGATGAACAAGCTCTGGTGTGCCAGGGTGATGTGACTGCAGCTGCGGTGAGAGGAGGGTCACCACTCTTATGCTGAGGTTGGTGCCATGGCTCAGAAACAAGCAACCTTTCCACGCAGAGTGCCAGTCAGCTTGAACGTGCACGTCACTGTGTGTCTCCTGGAGGAAGGCGTTCACCAGCTTCTTTTGCTGCAAGCCCTCCAGGATGGCCACCCACTTCACCAGGTCTCTGCAGCTGCTGGTATTTAGTGAGGCAATTGTGGTAACCGCCATGAGCAGGACAATAGAGAGGAAGGGTAGGCAGGGTACAGGTGAGAGAGAAGGTGACAGATCTGGGCAAAAACCACAGAGACAGGGGATTGCCGTACCCTATTCCATGGGCCCGCCTCAGCCCCTCTCACCTGGGTCACCAGCTTCTCAAGCCAGAAGGCATGTTGATGCGTGCTTGGGTCCCAGCACATGAGCCTTGCCACATCACTATTGGCATGGACAAACCACACGGGGTCTGGGCACCTCTGCCACATTCCTCTGGCCCTTGGTCTGGTCTAAGAGGTTGAGAAGACCTCCATAGCTGGGGGCCACCCAGGGGGGTTTCTCCAGAAGGAGCTGGATGTTGCCATCCGAGAACTAGGGGGGTTATACTCCGGTGAGACCGGTGAAAGTGCCCGCAATGGCCAGGCTCTCTAGTATCTCCCTCAGTATCTGGGTTGAGTACTGTCTCTGGGATATTGATCCCCAACCGCTCTGGGGGGCAAATGTCATCCCACTCCTGGGGCCGCTTGCAGCACTCAGAGGGCAGGCACTCTATCTCCTCCTTATCAGCCTTGGTGGGCAGGGGAGCAGGCTGGGCAGTGACAGGACCTTCTGCTGTCTCCTGTGCCTGATGCTGAGAAGGCAGGCACTTTCCCCCTGCCTTGCCGATCACTAGCCCCATGAGCTGGGATGGGGGCAAAGGGTTGCCAGACATCACTGGGACAACCTCAGCCATGGCCTGAGGTGATGGGGTTTCTGAGGGGGCAGGCAGGGTGAACTCAGGTTCTCTGGATAAATTTTCCTTGGTGCTGTCCAAAGCAGGCAGGAAAGGGGAAGGAGCTCCTTTAGAAGCTCCTTTTTGCCTCTTGCTTCTAGCTTTTTTGAGAGTAGCTGGCACCTCCCCCGTAGGGGGCAGGCCAGGATGCTTGGGGTTCACCACCTCCAGGTCCACCACTTTGGCTGAGGCGGGGGGGAGTGAGTTGAAGGGGAGGTTTCAGTTGCTCCACCTAATGAGGTCCCAGTGCCTGAGACCCTAGCTACCCCGGGTGGAACTGGGACAGGGAGGGGCTGGGAGGACTCCACAACCCCTCCACCGGGTGAGGCATGAGCCATGATGGGGTGGGAGAAACTCAGGAGGACATCCCAGGCCCCTCCTTGGGTGGCATGCCAATTCTAGAGGGTTCGACCCCCCGCAGATGGAGCAGGGGTGGAGCGGGACTTGGAGGATCCCCAAAATCCACCCTTTGATGAGGGTCCCATGTCATAGGTGGATGCATCATCCTCCTGTGCAGGGGCATCAGCTAGTTCCCCAGCTGACTGCCCTAATGGGTACTGGGCAGCTAGGTGGGAACTGCTGCCACAGCAGCAGCATGAATTCCTGCCCTGGGAGAAATATACCACATAGGGTCTCCCATCCAACACAAAGGTCATGGAGAGAGGAAGTTTCTGAGTGCCACCTGTGAGAAGCATGAACACCTGCCTCCCAAAGAACAGGATATGCCTGAGCCTAGGGTCCCTAATCCTTATGGTCAGCCTACACCAGGAACTAGTGAGGACCCCATAGCGCTCGAGTGCTTTGGTGAGGTCCCAGTCTGTCAGGTGCGGAGGGACATTGGAGGCCACCACCTGCGCTGCCAGGGTCTCCAGGGGTGTAACCAAATAGTGGACCCCTGAGATTTCCATTCCTGTTGCACACACCTCCCTCACCAGACTGGGAGAGATCAAGTATACGATGGGCTCTGAGTTTACCCAGGAGGTGTACCAGACACTCCAGAATTTTAGCAGGTCCACCCGGGCTCCGGCGCAGTCTTCCACTCTGACATGGAGATGGGCGTGCACCCGCAGGCCATGGCTGAGGGGAAGGTCCACAGAGACATCTCCATGCCAAGTGCCCTGGCTGCTGGCAGCCATCCTGGGTGGGAGAGGGTTAACTCTCCCACAGGGGGGAAAAAAAGCCTCAGACTGAGGCTGGGGATGGGGAGGGGGCTTAAACAGACCCAAAATCAGCTTTAGGGGGGGCAGAGCAACCATGTAGGGGCTGAAGGCAAGCCCTAAGGCAGGAGGAGATGGCAGGGACCAAGGTAAAGGGCTCTGGAGGAGGGAGGCAGCAGGAATCAAAGGGAAAGCACAGGCAGGGGTGACAGCGGGGAAGAGGCAAATGAGTCTGCCAGAGCCCAGGGGAAAAGTGCTCAGAAAGTGGGGAAAAGGGGCAGGGAGGGGGGTCCCCAAGCACAGGCTGGGGAAAGGCAAGATTTGGGAGGGTGGGGAGAGGAACAGGGGCAGCAGGGAGCGTGGGGAAATGCACAGAAGGCACCTGAGTTTCAGGAGCTCAGAAGGGCTTCATCCGTCAGCAGCCATGTTGAAAGAAAAAAGAAAGAAAGCATATAATTATCTGTAACAACACTGAAAGAAACACCTTTTAGCTTCTTCCCAGACATTTATATCATTCAAAAATAAATGCTTTGCTTAATTAGTAAGTTGACTGCAGATTTTCAATAAAATATTAAAGATTAAATGTCTGTGAGTCAAAGATGGCTTCCACTTGCTTCCACTTATCGTGTTTTGCAGCAGAAACTCTTTTGTCCTTTATCAACTTGTTTTCGGTGTAAACGTCTGAAACCTGTGTTGTCTCCTAATCACTAAAAGAATTCCTCCCCACCTGGAAATGCCATCCTGCCATAGCACTAAGACTAACCAGTCTGACAGTAATTAATAAGGCATTCCTGACCAATCCAAGCCAGTGAATTTTTCAAGTTTCCTGCTTCTCAGTCGGACTATTCCCATCATGACGGGATAGTCAAAGCAGGCACTGAACTGGAAAAGGACAAAACAGGACACATCTGGCTGATAAGAAAGCTACAGCTCTTATCCATGCTCTAGCTAAAAAAACACTATTGTAATCCTTGACATATTCATAGTGATATCTAATTTTAGGATTCACATGACCCAACATGCAATATCTCATGCTTGCTGTACACGTATTTAATATCAAATATGTAAAAGTATTAATGCAATATTTTAAATTTCAGACTGGCAGGAAATCCATTTAAGTTTCCTTCCAACAAATACCTGGAAGAGCAAAATACCTGAAAGTGAGCAACATACCTGGAAGAGCATTCCATTTTTTCACTCTTCTGTGAAATATGAAACATAACCAGAAGGAAATATGATTCTACATCCTACTTACCAACTTTAACGTAAAAAGATGTTTTCCAACATCTCCGAGAGCCTAATCTGCACAAAATGAACTGTACCAAACAGGAGACTTTATCACACCCACAGCTCTCCAGTGAAATATGAATTTTCATTTCTACCTGGAAGAACTTTTTACAATCTTTGTAATCTCCTATGCCTGAGGAAAGGTGCCTGTGCCTGAAAGCTTGCAAATAAAGATATGTGTGAAAATATTTAGTTAGTCTAATAAAAGATATCACATAGGCCACAAGTTTTGATTCCTTTTGCCTCTAGACCAATATGGCTATAACCTGGATTGCACATGCATTATACCTGTAAAATATTTGGTAACATGCTGGATTATTCATCAAAATCCATGTGAAAATCAATGCTAAATGCAACAAGTTGGAAATACCATGCTTACCATATGCCATTATGCATATGCTTTATAATATGGAATGTCTTTGTAAGAAAATATAGTAGCATCAACAGAAACAACCATATATAAAGTTTTATATGCATTTTAATAGTGACTATTTGCTTTCCAGTTACTTATCTCTCTCCCCTTTGTGTTTATTTCCTGGATGCCCATCACTTCTTGCCATCAGTAATTACTTAGCAGAGACACTAATAAAAAAGGAAGGAGATAATCTTACTAATCTTTTTTCTCTGAATAATATCCTTTGTAATCCTATTCACCCATTCACTCCTCTGTATATTGACTATCTGATTTTGTTTTATTTCATAGTCACTTTACAAGAGTAGAGGGCATAATGGCTTTATTTATTTTATGTTATCAATCTTACTCAAAAGGAGCCACATTTTTTACAAATATTGTTGCTATTCCTACAGTTTTTGAAGTGTCCCTCTAGTGGTTTTCTAGCTGGCTGAGACAAATCTTGGCTGCATTAGCACAAACTGGGAGCTGTGTTCAGTCTTTCTTCACAGAAAGGCAACCCATCTTTGAGGATTTACAGAGATCATAATACCCTATTTCTAGAGGATGAGACTGTTTTCCAGTAAAAGTCATGCAGCACTCTTTCTAATACTTAGACTCTCTACAAATGATTACCAGACCTTGTCTTTGAAGAGAGGGCCCAGCATCTTCAACTCCCTACTTTTCATCTCAGGTTCTTCAAAAGGTTTCTAGATGGGCATTTCCAACATTATTGTGCTTTGTGTTACAGGGCAAAGGTTATTTTTTTTAATATTCATAAATACTTCCAGTTGGGCATGTTAGGGACTCATTGCCTTTCAGATATGGGCCTGATGCTTTGGAGAGTGAATGGGTGCCGATGCTTTGGAGAGTGAATGGTGGCAGAAGGGAAGAGGGCAAAGGAATAACTAAAATTACTACAGACAGGCACAGAAATTTCTGAAAAAATAAAGAGAAAATGTGAAGTAGAATGGCAGAATGAAAGGAGAGAGAGACAATGAAAAATGAGAAAGAAAAGGTGAAAATGTTCCTTTTTGACAGAAGAAACCTGCATCCCTGGGAGAAGCCTCAGAAGCAATCCAAAGACTCCTTCAGGTGACAAACAATGGAATAATCATCAGAATAAAGCAGTGGGTAATCTGAAAACACCCAAACACACCAACAGAAAAAGCAACCACCCCAATATTTACAGGAATAGCAAAATGTATTAAATTCCAATATCTATGAGCAACAGAACTTTCCCCCTCTCTCCCAACTTCCTCACTTGTAAAGAAATATACGGTCTCCACAGTCAGTTGAGTTGTAGCTGGGTATAAGGTACAAGGATCTAAGGGAGTGGTGTCCTGAAAGGTAGTGTTATATCTTGGAAGATATATACTCCTGAAAGATGGTTTCAGGATTAACTTCTTCACATCCAAATTGTGCAATAAACTCCCTCCAAAGGTGGTGCAATCACCTACCCTGGAATTCTGGAAGAGATCACCTCAGTGGGGTCATTTGACCCCAGTTGTTCTTTGCTGCCTAGTACAGAGGGGCTGGACCCAATGATCTTGTGAGGTCCATTCCAGCCCCTTACAATCTATGAAGCTATGAATCTTCAACCAGTCTGCTTCAGGATTCTAGGAGGAAACACAAGATCAAATAAGAATGAGTTATTATTGAAAACATGGTCCAAAGATGTAACCCTTCCTGAAACACTCAAACAAACTTTAATATTGGAGTTTGAAGATTGGACCACTAAATGAAAAACAAGCATGCCTTGACTCCTTGAGTACTGCTAGCTGGAGACAAGGTGGTCAGGCTGAAGCTAAAGTACTGCATCCAATTCTGGGTGCTGCAATTTAAGAAGGATGTGGACAACCTTGAGAGGGTCCAGAGGAGGGGCACTCGTATGGTTAGAGGTGTGCAGGGAAAGCCTTATGAGGAAAGGCTGAGGGACCTGGACTTTTTCAGCCTCTGCAAGAAAAGACTGAAGGGGGAATCTTCTGGCAATATACAAATTCATCGGGGGGAGGACATCAGGGAATAGGAGATGCCCTGTTTACAAGAGCATCCCTTTGAATAACCAGAAACAACAGCCACAAGCTGATATATAGTAGATTTAGATGGGACATCAGAAAGAACTTCTTTATGGTTAGGGTTGCCAAAATCTGGAACAGACTTTCAAGGGAGGTAATGCTTTCTCCTATGTTGGGGGTCTTCAAGAGGAGATTGGACGAGCACCTGGCTGGGTCAAATGACCTCAGCACTTTTTCCTGCCACTGGCCGAGATTCGGTCTTGATGATCCATTGAGGTCCCTTCCAACCCTGGCACCTATAAATCCCCATTTTTTTTAACAGCCTTTGCCTAATACAGAACTGAAATGATTACCAAACTGTCCATTTTAGCACTGGATCCATATGCTTAAATGGAATGTCTAGTGTATAGTTTCATTACATCAAAATACTATTCATTCAGATGTTCATAACCCCTGCTAAGTTTTCTTGAGGAAAGGTTTTTTTTTTAAACTACTAAATTCTTAGGTCTGTGTCAGATGTAGTATTTTGTTCTAATCAAAGTTGGAAGTTCTAATTGTTGGTTATATGAATGCAATTAATTAAATTAAACCTTTGTGTAAATATTCAGAGTTCCACTTCAGTTAGAGAGCTAAGACAACATAAGCCAGGGTCAAATTGGGTAAATAAAGAGCAATACCTGAAGGGCAGAATTTGGTCTGAAGTCACTGGAAACTTGATCATAGAATCACAGAGTAATAAAAAGTTAGGGATGGAAAGGACCTCAGGAGGTCATCTAGTCCAACCCCTGCTCAAAATAGGACTATCCCCAACTGGATCATCCCAGCCAAAGCTTTGTCTATCTGGGTTTTGAAAACCTCCAATGATGGAACTTCTACCATCTCTCTGGGTAACCTAAGGGGGGTCAGAGAAGCAGAGGATGAAATTGATGGGTATTTCCTTTCCCTGCAGGGCCAAGCACCAAAGGGAGAAGCACCCCAGGACATGCCCTCCACAGCAGAATGGCAAAAGGTTCCCTCCAGAGCAGTGCACTACCAGTTCCCCCAGTCCAACTGGAGGTATGAGGCCCTGGCAACACTGGAGGAGGAGGAAGAAGAGGAGGAAACCTCTGGAGAGAAGGCCGCTCCATGAACTTGAGCAGACTGAAGGAGGTAAGTTGTCCTGGAAGAAGAGACGTCAAGTGCTCATCATAGGTGACTCCATCCTGACAGGTACAAAGGGTCCCCTTTGTCGCCAGGATCCCTTGACACACAAGGTCTCATGTCTGCCCAGAGCAAAGGTTCAGGATGTGACAGAGATAATCCTAGCCATTATCTGGCCCACTGATTACTACCTCATGGTATTAATTCATGTGGGCACTACTGATGTGGCCAGGAGAAGCAAGCAGGGGGGCAAGCCGAAGGAGACAGGGGCACAGGTGGTCTTCTCATCTATCCTTCCAGTGAGCAGATGTAGACAACACCAAGAGACCTGCATCAGAGAGGTTAACTTGTGCCTTCAGGAATGGTGTCTTGAGGCAGGCTTTGGCTTCTTGGACCATGACCCATACTTCAAGATGAGAGACATGCTTGGGTGGGATAGGGTTCAACTGTCCCTCAAAAGGTAAGTGTGTGTTCTCTTTCAGGTTGACTGATGTCCTCCAGTGGGCTGTAAAATAAGCTCATTGGGGGAAGCGGAGGATGAGTTGGAGGGAGGCTTGGAACACCAAACAAAGTGTCACCCACAAGAACAGCTCAGCCAAGACTGACAATGAGCACAAGAAATACCCAGCTAAGAGACCTGGATAGTCCTGGGATTAGCAGGGTGGTGCATACACCTTCAGGAGACCCAAAATTCCTATACGCTAATACTCATAGTATGGGGAACAACAAGGAGGAATTTGCCCTCCTGCTAGCTAACACAAACCTAGACATAGTGGCGCTCACCGAAACATGATGGCATCCAAAGCACAACTGGAGAGTGAACATCAAGGGCTATAGGCTGTACAACAAGCAGCATTGGATCAGAGGAGGGTCAGACTGAAGTGCTCTGGGTCAGAATATAAGGGGGATGTGGGGAAAGGGACTTAGTGGTGGAGGTCTACTATAGACCACCCAACCAGGCAGAAGAGCTAGACCTGAAATTCCCAGGTCAGCGCATGGAGGCAGTTAAGTCATGTTATGTGGTAATCATGGGTGACCTAAACTACATGGACATCTGCTGAGAAGATCAGTCGGCCAAGTCTGACTGCTCACGAAGTTCCTAGCCAAGTTACAGGTCCTCCACCTAACCCAAGAGTTGCACAGTCCCACCAGGGTAAATGCCTTGTTGGACCTGGTTCTGGCCACAAGTGACAACCTGGTGAGGGGACTGCAGGTGCTCAATCATCTGGATGATAGTGATCATTGCCTACTGGAATTCATTATCCAGTGCAGGGTGTCAAAGGCTTGCATCAAGACAGAATCCCTGGACTTTAGGAGGGTGAATTTCACTGAGTTAAGGAGACTAGTCCTGGAGGCATTGAGGTCCCGGAGGGGTGAGGAGTCCAAGAAGAGTGATCATTTTTGAAGGAGACACTCCTCCAAACCGAAAGGGTGGCAATCTCAACATGGATCAAAGAGCGCAAGAGTGCTCAAAAGCCCCCATGGCTCACCAAAAGCATCCAATAATGTCTCAAAGCTAAGGAGGAGGCATACACCCAATTGAAGGGAGGGGCCATCACCAGGGAGGATTATACATCTGTTGCTAAGAATTGTAGAGGGGCTGTTAGGAAGGCCAAGGTGGAGATTCATAAATGTTAAGGTTGGAAGGGACCTCAATAGATCATTGTGTCTGACCCCCTGCATAGTCAGGAAAGAGTGCTGGGTTTAGATGACCCCAGCTAGATGCCTATCTAACCTCCTCTTGAAGACCCCCAGGGTAGGACAGAACACAACCTCCCTTGAGAGCCCATTCCAGACCTTGGCCACTCTAACTGTGAAGAAGTTCTTCCTAATGTTTAGTCTAAATCTGCTCTCTGCAAGCTTATGGCCATTATTTCTTGTAACCCCCAGGGGTGCATTAGTGAGTAAAGCCTCACCAATTCCCTTCTGTGCCCCCATGATAAACTTATAGGCAGCCACAAGGTTGCCTCTCAACCTTCTCATGAAGAGGCTGAAGAGGTCTAGGTGTCTCAGTCTCTCCTCATAGGGCATGACCTGAAAGCCTTTAACCATACGAGTGGCCCTTCTCTGGACCGTCTCCAGGTTATCCACATCCCTTTTGAAGTGTGGCGACCAAAATTGCACGCAATATTCCAACTGCGGTCTGACCAGAGCCTGATAGAGGGGAAGTATCACCTCCTTGGATCTGTTCGTCATGTATCTGCTGATGCACAATAAAGTGCCATTAGCTTTCCTGATGACTTCATCACAATGACAACTCATATTCATCTTGGAGTCCACTAGAACTCCAAGATCCCTTTCCACTTGCATGCCACCAAGCAGGTCATTTCCTAGGCAGTAGGTATGCTGGAAGTTTTTTCTCCCTAGATGCAGCACTTTGCATTTCTCCTTCTTGAATTACATTCTGTTGTTTTCTGCTCATATGTCCAACCTGTCCAGGTCTGCTTGTAGTTGTTCCCTGTACTCTGGTGTGTCCACTTCTCCCCACAGTTTTGTGTCATCCACAAAATTGGACAGAGTACACTTCAGTCCCTCGTCCAGGTTGCTGATGACGACATTGACAAGTATCAGTCCAAGGACCAAGCCCTGAGGGACCCCACTGCCCACACCCTTCCAGGTCGATACTGACCCATCCACTACGACTCTCTGGGTACAACCCTCTAGCCAATTTGCCACCCACCAGACTGTGTAGTCATCCAAGTCACAGCCTCTTAACTTGTTCAGCAGTATAGTGTGGGATACGATATCTTAGGCCTTCCTGAAGTCAAGTAAACGATGTCAAAAGACTTTGCCAAGGATGGAGGTGAGACTGACTGGCCTATAGTTGTCTGGGTCCTCCTTCCTCCCCTTCTTGAAAATGGGGACCACATTGGCCCTTTTCAGTCCTCTGGGACTTGGCCCATTCCTGGAGATGGAACTGGGACTAGCAACCCAGATCAAGGAAAACAAGAAATTCTTTTTTAAATACATAGGAGGTAAAAAGAAGGATCTGGGTAATGTGTGGCCTCTGCAGGACACACTTGGAAATCTGGTGGTCTTACCAGATGGCAAGGCTAACCTATTTAACAATTTCTTTGCCTACATTTTTCTGAGCAGGGACCAGGTCATCCCACCACTGGGATCCCTGATGGTCGCAGGGGAGGCATAGCCAGGCCCAGGGTCAGAGAGGACCTAGTCAGGGAACTTCTGGTGAGATTGGATGTGTTCAAATCAGCATGTCCTGACAATCTCCACCTCAGAGGGCTGTGGGAATTAGTAGAGGTCACTGTGGAACCCCTGGGACAACTTTACAAGAACTTGTACTCTGGTGAGGTGCCAGAGAACTATTAAAGGGCCAATGTAGTCCCCATTTTCAAAAAAGGGAGGAAGGAGGACCCAGGAAATTATAGGCCTGTTATGTTAGTCTTACCTCATTCCTGGGGAAGTTCTTTGAGAACATTATCATAGTGTGCATCTGCGAGGGGCAACCAGGGAAGTGTATGCTTAGGGGCAACCAACATGGGTTCATTAGAGGCAGGTCCTGTCAGACCAACCTAGTGGCCTTCTATGACCAGGTCAGAAAGTTCTTGGAAGCAGGTGTTATGGTGAATGTAGTCTTTCTGGATTTTAGGAAGGACTGTCTCTCAGTCCATTCTTGTTAAAAAATTAGGAGATTGTGGTGTCAATGCCTACATAATCAGATGGGTCACCAATTGGCTGAAGGGCTGCACCCAGAAAGTGGTGGTGGATGGGTCATTGCACTGTTCAACATCTTCATTGGTGACTTGGATGAGGGTGTGAAAAACACTTCGTTCAAATTCTCAGGTGACACTAAGATTTGGGGAGAAGTGGGCCTGTTGAAGGGAGGGACAGGCTGTAATTGGATCTGGACAGGTTACAGGGTGGGAGGATGAGAATCAGATCGGATTCAATACTGACAAGTGCAGGATACTGCACCTAGGGAGGAAGAACCAGCAGCATACCTACAGGCTGGGGAACCCCCTTATCATCAGCACAGAGGCAGAAAAGAATCTTGGAGTCATTATCAGCTCCAAGATGAACATGGGTTGCCAATGTAGGGACTCATTCACGAAGGCACCTTATCATGCATCCACAGATGCATCATAAGCAGGTCCACGGAGGTGATCCTCCCCCTCTGTGCAACACCGGTCAGGCTGCAGTTGGAGTACTGCATCCAGTTCTGGATGCCATACTTCATGAGGGGTTGGACAACATGGAGAGGGTCCAGAGGAGGACCACTCACATGATCAAAGGGCTGCAGGGCAGGCCCTACAAGGAGAGGTTACGAGACCTGAACCTGTTTAGCCTCCACAAAAGAAGGCTGAGAGGAGATCTGGTGGCCATGTATAAACTGGCCAAGGGGGACCAGAAGGCAATGGGAGAGTCCCTGTTCCCCTGAGCACTACTAGGAGTAACAAGGAATAACGGCCATAAGTTGACAGAGAGTAGATTCAAGCTAGACATCAGGAGGCGCTACTTCACAGTCAGGATGTCTAGGATCTGGAACAAACTTCCAAGGGAAGTGGTGATCACTCCTACCCTGGGGGTCTTCAAAAGGTGGTTAGATAGACATCTTGCTGGGGTTGTTTGACCCCAGCATTCTTTCCTGCCCATGACAGAGTTGGACTTGATGATCTGCTCAGGTCCCTTTTGACCCTACCTATGAAATGATGAAACTGTTCCAGTGTTTTATTACCTTCCTAGTAAGAAAATTCTTACTCATATGTAACCTAAACTTCTCTTGCTGCAACTTGAGAACCCTGCTTCAGGTTGTTGAAGGCAACTATGAAGTCCCCTGTCAGTCTTCACTTCTTTAAACTAAATAAGCCCAGTTCCCTCATTATTTTCTCATAACTCATGTATCCATTCCCCTAACGATTTTTGTCACCCTTCACTTTACTCTCTCCAATTTGTCCACAGCCTTTCTGTAATGGGCACCCCAGAACTGAACACAGTACTCCAGATGTCACCTAACCGATGCTGAATAGAAGGGAAAAAAATCACTTCCCTTGATCTACTAGCAATACACCTAGCAATGCAGCCCAGTATGCTCTTAGACTTCTTGACAACAAGGGCACAATGCTGGCTCATGTTCAGCTTATTGTCCACTGTAAACCCCAGGACCTTTTCTGCAGTTAGCTGTCCAGCCAGTCAGCCCCCAGCCTGTACAGGTGCATGCAATTTTTCCATCCTATGTAAGGCTGCACTTGTCCTTGCTGAACCTCATGAGATTCCTTTTGGCCCAATCCTACAATTTGTCTATATCACTATGAATTCTATCCTTTCCCTCCAGCGTATCTACCACACCTCTCAGCTTTGTGTCATCTGCAAACTTTTTGAGGGTACATTCTAAGCCATCCTTCAGGTCATTGAGGAAGACAGATGACCCCAAGACTGACCCCCCCTGGGGCACTGAACTTGATACCAGCTGCCAAATAGATATCAAGACATTGATTACTACTGTCTGAGCATGATGCTGCAGCCAGTTTTCTATCTACCTTACAGTCCATTCATCCAATTCATTCTTCCTTAACTTGCCTGCAAGAATGTTGTAGAAGACTGTATCAAAAGCCTTGCTAAATCAAGATACACCACATCCACGAGTCTTTGCATCCACAAAGGCAGTCATCTCATCATAGAAGTCAATCAGGTTATGCAGGCATGATTTGCCCCTGGTGAATTCATGCTGACTGTTCTTAATCGTCTTTTTTCTCCTTTGAGTGCTTAGAAATGGATTCCTTGAGAATGGGCTCCATGATTTTTCCAGGGACTGAAGTGAGGCTGTGTGGTCTGTAGTTCCCTGGACTGTCCTTTTCCACTTTCTTATATATGGGCATTATGTTTGCCCTTTTCCAGTCATCTGGGACCTCTCCTGATTACCATGAATTTTCAAAGATGATGGCCAATGGCTCTGAAATCACATCAGCCAACTCCCTCAGCACTTTGGATGCATTCCATCTAGCTCAGCACAGAGGCCTGTCCACCTCCTCCTCAAACTGTGCTGCTTGATGCTGTAGCCTGTGAAGATGGTGGCAAAAAAAGGCATTGAGTACTTCAGTCTTTTCTGCATCCTCTGTCACAAGGTTGCCTCCTCGATTCAGTAGGGACCCACACTTTGCCTGTTCCTCCTCTTACTACAAGCATACTTGTAGAAACCCTTCTGATTACCCTTCACATCTCTTGCTGTTGTGCTCCAGCTCAAACCTGGATCCGTGCGCCCGGTATGCAAGAGCCAATACAAATACCAGGTGGTGGAAGATTGAAAGGAAAAAAAGTTTTTATTGCAAGCAATAAAGGTGCAAGGTAGCAAGCACACTAAAAACTATTTCTAAGCATCCTTTATACTAAAATCTTTAAGCATACTA
>JAGPOW010000261.1:26516882-26534993 GCA_030014935.1 Caiman crocodilus
TGTGTCGGGTGTTGTGTGTGGTTGTGTGGGCCGTCGGGGGGCGCGCGGGGGGCGGGGGGCCGGGGGCGGGGGCCCGCCCCCCGCTGGCGGAGAGGAGGGGCAGTCAACAAAGTAGCCACAATGTTTTGCTCTCCTCCTTACTGCAACTTCCCATGTTTTCCCTGGGAAAATACTGTACTTACCACTATTTTCAGGGAAAGACCTTTTTTTTCTCCATTCTACCTTGTATCTAGGTTAATTGATAGTTAAAGATATTGGATGAATTATCTACATATCTTGAAGGGATGTAAATATTTCCTAGATGTAACTGGATCAGGGATAACATCTGATCAGTCAAACAGATGCTCATTAGGGGAGGAAGTAATCTGTATAGTATACATATATGCCCTCTGAGAATTGAATAGAAAACTGTAGATGCTTGGCTCATATGAAGGGATTTAAGGCATTGCTTGATTTAGTCCTCAGCTAATGAATGATCTGTAGTCCAAGCTAGCAAGATAGTGAAAGAATATGCTGCCTGGGTAAAGCCAACATCTTCATTCTAGTGGAAGGTACAGGGTGAGATCATATCTAGTTTTTATCGCTTTTTGTTTCTTTTCATATCTGTATCTACATATACTGTTACTGGTTTCTCTTGTTTATGAATTATACTTCTTATCATTTCTTATACCTTACTGGTAGTCTCGGGTGAATGTTATTTCAGAGCAGGTGGCTATACAGGATGGCCACTCCTATGGGGAAAAGGACCTATAATCTCTTACACAAGTCAGGTAAGAGTATGATTCTTTGAGTTGGCAAAAAGTCCTTTGCTTCTTGAGCTGGTAGGGCCTCAGTGAGACAGACTGAGCTCAAGTACACTGAATTAACAAATTGGCAAATCTACCCTATCTTCTACTGGCAAATCTCATATTGTTCTCAGTTGTCAAGCAACAGAGAGTGGAGGGCTTGTCAAAGCACCCGAAATGGTGACTGTTCATTTCTTCTCCTACAATACTACAGCACAACAGACAAATTTTGCTCCGTTCAGTTAAAATGTTTACTTTAACCAAATTAAGGCCCTAATCCTATAAATTCACATATGCAGCTAGCAAGGATCATGCATACGTTAGAAATTTATGGACAGAGGTTTTAATAATCATTTAAGATATAAAGCTTAGTTGTTAAAATTCTGTCAATACAACAGGTTTTTCTCTAGGACAACTGGGCACTTAGTCCTGCTGTAATTAAAATAAAATTAGAAAAACAATACATGCATAATTATATTACTATATCAATGTGTACTATTAATCTGTTTAGGAAACTTTTTGTGTTAGGTGTTCATTAGCCTGGATGATGGTATGTATATCAACCTAACACAAAATCATTTAGTTACCTATTAAATGACAATTAGTATTTTAGCAATTATAGTGCACTTACCTACCAAGCATCAATGTATATGAAGTCTGGAAAATTAAAAAAAAAACCCAAAAATTAGATTTAGAGTGAAATGGGCCATACATCCTGTATAGTATATCTGAAACGTACTATGGGAAAGATAGTGCCTAGGTATTAATGACTGCCTGTGAGTTTCACTACAGATAATCCCAGTTTTTTATGCTCTGTATTCTTAAAGTATAGATAATTATGATTTAGCATAATAATTTCTCAGCTTTTCTATTAATGGATCTTTCTATACATTGTTTATGGAATTTGGCTATTCATTTGCAAGGATAACTTGCAGTTCTAAATTATACTTAGTTGATGAAAAACTGTAACCAAACCTACATATTTTTTTTCCAGAAATGGACAAGAGTTTATTTTGCAGGCTTAAATGTCAGAGAGAAAAAAATAAAATTACATCTAGATTAAGTTTCTTATAATGGTTATCAGTGGGTCATTTTAAAATAAAATCAACATTTTATTGAATATAGATAAAAATGAAGAATTCAGTGACCTGAAACAAATATGAAAGTATCATTTTTGTCTACTATGCACATTGATATTTCCCCAAGGTTCACTTCATCAAGGAACTTTGAAGAGTACTTTAATACATTCCCTGTCCCCTTCGTCATTACTATAAAACAAGTATGGCTTAAGTACAGATCTCTGATTAGTAATGAAAGTTTTTGTGCTCTCATCAAGTTCCTATTGATATGAATAAGCCATATATTGTTGCTTCTATTTTTGGAAGGATAAGTCGATTCAGACTTTTTGATTCTTCATTTTTTTCAAATAATCAGATAGTAACAACATTTGATTTAAATAAGGATTACTCGATAGGATACATTGCAATTCAGAAAAATCTAAATTTGGAATATTGGCCATACGTTTATGTCTCCCTTTCAGAGTATAAAGTGAGATAATATTTGGCAAGGTCCACAGAGTGTCGGCTGGGGTCTGGAAGGGTTTGGTGGGATCAGAGAGTCTGTGGGGGGTGGGGAAAGGATTACAAGTTCTCTTCCCCATCCCCCCAGGACCAGGGTCTATTTTCAGCCCCTCCTAAATCCCCCAACCCCAAACCAACAACCCCCACATCCCATCTGCTTCACTCTCCACCTTGAATTACTTGCTTGGTGCCCAGCATTGGTGAATACCTGTAAAACTAGTGCTGTGAGCAGCTTGTGGGATGGGCAGTTTGACAGACTTAGTGTGGGATCTGGCTGGCTCAGAGCTGGGAGTCTAAAAAATAGCCTTGTGATAGGGAGAGGGGTAGGGGAAATGCAGCCATGGGCCTATGGCCAGTGGCTGGGCTTTCTCAGCCCTAGGGCTGTGCTGGGAACTGTGCAGAAGTTCAGGACAGCTAGATTAGTCTAAACATGGCCAGCACAACCTAAGTTATACTGCCTTGGAAGTAGTTATTTCCAAGGCAGTCTAACTTGAATTGGGTCAGCCATCTTTAGACTGAACTAACTGTCCTAAACTTCCATTAAGTTCATGCTTAGAACCATCTAACTAACATAAGAACCGCACCTGGGAGAACTAAGTTAGATTGGGTGGCCATTTTAAAGAGCATCTAACCTTCCCCTAGCCTCTAGGAACATCTTTGCCTAGCATAAATTAAATGGATTTGAATCAACCTACCTAATAAACTTGCTCAGGTACACTTGGATATCTTCATTCTGACCACATGCAAGCAGATGAAACTGATAGCTAACATTAGTCAGTTCATATCTCTTGATTCATCCCTTATTTTAATACAAATCAATGCTATTTTTCTTATCAATTTTAATTAGTAGAGAATGGAAAAGGCAATTTCCTTTCAGTGAATTTTCATAAAAAAAGAACAAAACAATAAAATCAGGACAAAAGATCAAAATCTTTAAAAGTTTCATAGGCAGAAAAAATATTTTAAAAATAAATTTTAGGAGAAATTAATTTTATTAGTTTTCTCTTTAAGTAGTTCCACTGCTTAGGAGTGAGAGAGCTTAGAGAGCCTGGCTGTTTGGGATACCTCCACATGTGCAACTGGGAACTTGGGAAGAGTAGGAAACCTAAAAGCCTGCTCCCCAGTTTGTTGGCTAAAAAGGAACAAAATGAGAGTAAATCCAAAAGCTTTAAAGGAACCACCACATTCCTGCAGAACATTTTAGTTTTGTCAAATCCACACTTTTGATCAAATGGTATTCTGCTGGGAAAGTTTCAACAGCTCTGATACGTATACAAAATTTTTCTTTGGTAAATAAAAGGAGTTGCATTGTGATATGTGAAAGAGATCACAGAGAAAATGCAGCTATAAAATCAAAACAAAGTAGAAAAGACTGTTATATCATCTAGTCTGGTCTACTAAATACCACAGCCCAAAGCATTACACTTTGTTACTCCTAAAATTAACCCTTATCTGAGGGCTACCTCAAAATATTTAATGCCAAAGAAAACTATAAAAAGATGAGGAAGTGACATCATTAAGCCACATTCAGATTTCAGTGAATGGCTTAATCCTCTCCCATTAAATTCATTTTTCTAAAGAGAAACTTAAAACAGCTAAGCATATAGCAGTTAGAGAATTTGAAGAAAAAAGCAGAGAACAATGAGAAACTGATGAGAATAATGGCAAGGAGGTAAAAAAAAAGTTTTCAATATGTATGTTTACAATTTCCACATATGTAGAAAAGGGATTGTAAAACCACAGAGCCAACTGAGAGTTTAAAATACTCTTGAATTCCTGCTAAAGTGGATTGTGCTTGCATAACCACCTTAAAGTCCAAAGTTCTCATCTATTCCATGCATTGATCTGAAGAATAACTGTACTGTGGTTATACGTTAGGGAAAATGTAGCTTTCCTATTGCCAAGAGAGTAAAAAAAATTGGTACAATTTGTTGAATGATAAGAATTATTAATAGGATTCTATTACTGTATTGCTTGAGTCATGTCAAATATTATGCCAGTCATGACAAAAGGAACTGAATGCAGTGTGCAAAGAGTTTAGACTAGGAAACATGGAAATTTGGATTTCCTACAAGAAAGAGGCTGATAAATTATATGTACTGTACCATTCTGTATTGGTTGTAAGATGTCCTACTGGCGTCATGGGACAACGCACACAGGAGTATTGAGTTTTTCACACTGATCATCATTATGTGACTGCACACAAGAAAGCAATGTGCAGTTTGTTCTCAATATTTATGTGTATCAGACCTTTATTATGCTAGTGGTCTGAAGATCTTTTTCATAGCACAAACATATTTTAATTTGGAACCGAATTGAACGGAAGTACTTCAATGATACATCACAGTAGATTGCTTTAGTTAGCAGAAAATAAAATGTAAGGCATTTGGATGTAAAGGACACTCATGCACTTACAGGACTAATAAAATTGGAGTATAACGGGGGACTGTCCCAGCCTCTGTTCCAAAGGGGAAGATGCCAACACTGGGAGAAACAAACTTACTTGGATGCTAAATCAGACAGCCATCCTAGCTAAGAGTGGCAGCATGGATTCTGCTAGGGAAGGGAGACAACTCCTTGGCACATGCTGCAGCACATTCCAGGAGCTGTTGCTCATTGGTTCAGGATCCTGGAAGGCAGGTAGTAAAAAACAAACCATCCACAGTCCCTTCTCCTATACAGGGGGAAACATGCAAGCAGACATAGGCTGCAGCACACCTTGTGAGGAGGCATAAGGCAGAACCAGAAATACAGGGAGCCCAGATCAGGACCAGATGTCAGAGAAGCTGGGTGGAGAGTCTGCACTGTGAGTTCTGATGATAGGCTAGCTATGGAAGGCCAAACAAGGAGCTGAAGCTGGTATCAGGGAAGTCAGGGCTGATTGGGAAACCTGCAAAAATGGGGTGATTGCCTGAAGTTAGGATCAGATTACTTGCTGAGGAAGTGGAATGTGGAGGAAATAAAAATAGAGACAATTGAGTAAAGAGAGCCTGCAGTTTGGATTGACTGCAACTAAGAATGGTTGATAGTAGAAAAAGCCCGGTCTCTACAGACCACTGAGCCAGGGTTGATTGAGAATGAACCTACCTCTCAGAATGAAGTAGACGGGAACTGATTGATGATAAATAATTCCTCCAAGTGTGGAGTGAGTTATGTAAGGACTGATGTATGACTGGGGATTCTTCCAACGATGGAGTGAGTTGAACAAAGACTAATGGATGATTGAGAACTTTCCCCCAGAGGGGAGTAAGGGACATAAGGATTGACTGAGGATGGATAACCCCTCTGAGAAATAGGGAGAAATACATCTGTGGGGTAATAAACCATGTGAGACATTGCTGCCTGTTCAGTGCACAAGTCTGAGCACACTGGACTCAAAGAGTATGGATCTCTGAATGAAGGAAATAGGTACCCATCCAGCCAGATGTGGTGAGGACAGGGTGCAGGGGAGGTAGAACCCTGTGAAAGAGATCCCCTCCAAACCTGCTTGCCCATATAGACCAAACTGATTACTGACCTCCCCATTGTTGTTTATTTTTCTTTAACATAAAGGCATGGCAGACAAGTGAACAAGACAGGGACAGGGATTGGAGGGGATGGGAGCCTATCAGGCACATCCCTCCCCCCCTGGATGAAACATATCTGATAGTTCTTTCCACCTTGCATTTGTTCCTCTTTTCTTATTTTTCAGATTCCACCAGTGAAAGCACTATACACACAGAATTTTTCAACCTGAACAGAAATTTTAAAAATCCCCCAAAACAAGTTTTTCCACTTTTGTGGTTTAGTGAATGGCCAAAACCACCTCATGTTTACAGGGTAACTCACAGTGTCATTGTAACCACATATACTATGTATTAATTGAGGGCACAAAACTCCTTACTTACTTACTGTGGGTTTAGTTGTGTGGCAAAAATCTACTGGGATCTGGTCCTTTGGTCTGTTCCAGATATCATCTATTCTGATCTCACTGGCAGCTGGGAATCATGTCTAAGCCTGATGAAGTTACTGCAGGCATAGATACCTCCATGCACTGAATATATACTTATTACAAGGAAAAGAAAAACTAAAATTCAGGGTGCTAAGGGAATTGGCTAATGCATCACTATACAACTAGCAATTACCTCTGAAATCTTACATGGAACTGAAGCAGCCCCAGAGGATGGGACACAAGCAAAATTATATTCATTTTTTTTTTCAAAAAGAATGAGTAGAATGCTGAAAAGCATCCTTGATAATGAAGGTCTTGTAAACTTAAATTTCTTCATAAATATAGAACCTTTTTTTTAACTGAATGAATTATAACAATAAAAAATACAGTATGCATTTAGAGGATACTAAAATTATAAGCCTAATTGTGGAGAAATTGTGCCAGATGAACTTAATCAAAATTGCAAATTTAGTGCCTGAATGGAACACAGTAAATTAATTTGCTTTGGTACTGATTTTTGATGATATCTAATGAAATTTCATTTGAAAAATAGCTAGAGTTATAGGTTGAATATTGGATGAAGGACTATAAACATTGGTAAATGTTAATATGTTGAGTTGGATGGTATTACATGGACAGGTGCTAGCTTTATTCTGATTTAACATCTTCATTAATGATCTGGAAGAGAGAGATAAACAGAACATTAATTAATTTAATTAACAGATTATTCTAAATTGGAAGGTGTTGTAAATATCAGAAGACATAAAATAGATGAGAAATATTAGCTGACAACAATAAAATGAACTGTAAAGAAATCAAACTGTAAGATTGTTAGGAGAAAACAAAAGTAATCAGTAATGGAAATATGCATTAGGACCAGAACTCCAAAAAGCAATAGTGACACTAAGTGCCATAGGAGCTACTAAGGACAACATATTAGTCATGAAATTCCAATCCAGTGTTATAATAAAATGCCAATGTCCTTTTTTGGCACCCCTTGTAAAGGTATCTCATCACTGTTCACAAGGATGATCAGTTGATGATGTGGAGGAATCTGGGTTTTCTACTTGCCATGGGGAAAACAAAACATGGTAAAAGCAGGATTTTCTCATTTTAAATAAAAAAGACTGTATTTCCTCTTTTTAAGAAGGAAAATGCAGGAAAAAAGGGTTTTTTTCTTGCAGCCTGGCAGAGTTACAGCCTGGAAGGGGATGGGGAGAGCAGGGTGGGAAGGCTTAGTACCATTGCTGGGAGCCCCAAACTACCCCAGACACTGTGTGTCTGAGTGAGACACACAGTGATCACCCAGCAGCAGCAGGTGACACAATCCCACACCACAGCCTCCACTGCTGCTGGGTCAGCAGGGGGCACCTCGCCATGATGGCCTGGGGCTCCTGGTGGTGGCATTGAGCCTCCCTGCCCTGCTCTGCACTGGGTCCTGCCTGCTGGGTTGCAGAGGCCTCAGGGGGTAGGGCAGCAAGGCAGGGAGCCCCAAGCCCCCAGCAGACAGCTTGCATCTGTCCTCCCATGAGCTCTGCTCCAGCCATGCCACACACAGCTTTGGGGGGTTTTAATCAGAAAATTAGATTTTTTTATTGGACAAGTCATGATTTTTAAACACATAAAATCAGGATCCTTGATGATCTGGTACAGGATCATTGTGAATAGCAGAATAACAGTTTAGAGAGTGGAAAATATTAAAAATAATTATGTATGTATGACATGGCTAAATAACAACTATAAGCAGGCCCTAAACTACATGACAGTCTTTCTTTAGTACAAAATATTCCATATTTTTGCACATATAATCTGCCCCTACATATAACATGCACCATGGTTTTGAAAAGGTAATGTGAAAAAAAAAAGATCTTACCTTGGGTGAATATCTGAGTATCAGCAACTAGGGAGCTGAGCCTGTTCCAAGCCTACTGCTAGCCTGTTGTACTAGATAAGGCCTGTAGATTGACTCCTGCATGCTAGTCCAATTCAGCATGGGTTTGGGGCCACAGCCTGATCTGGCATAGTGGGTCTGTGATTGAATCCTGTGCCTGATCCTCAGCACTGGGTCTGGGGTCTTGGGAAAGGTTTGAGGCCATCTGCTAGTCCCACCATGGGTCAGAAAATTTGACGGTGGGGAAACAGTGGCAACTTTAGTTGCCATTGCTCCCAGAGCCATGGTAATTATTACTGCTACCACACCCCTGTTACCAAATTTCTGGATGCAGGGGGAATCCTATTTCTCACATGTAACATGCACCCCAGTTTCCACCAGCTGATTTGGGTGGAAAAGTTACAAGTTACATAGGCAAAAATAGGATATAGTAACTAGCCAACATAAAAAATTCTAAAAAACATCCATGACCAACTGAAGGGTGTGAATTGAGAACTCCAGAGATGAATAGGAAGTGTTCTGGTGGCTTCTTTTGTTACAATTCCCAAATCACAGAAGAAATTTAACAGGTTTTGTGAATATCAGCAAACACATTTCTAATCTAGGTATCTATTGCAACACAGAATAGCTTTTTAGTGGAACTATGGAATACTTCTATAATTTAAGAAATGTTTAAATCATTTAAATCTGGATTATCAAAACAATGGTGACTATTATACTGGATATCAATTCTGCCCTGACATGGGACCAGTTAGATAACATTCATTGTGTGTGTGAGTTTGAAACTGGAGTGAGAAATCTTGTGCTCTTTGGTTAATGAGTGGTTGCTCATGTTCATTGTTGGCTTAATTTCCTGAAACTAGTAGGAACTACAGATTTTATTTCTAGTATATTAATTAATGGGTGAAACAAATTTCACATCAGCAACTCTTCTTTGACCTTCAGATCATAGATGGCTATTTTATATCATGCCAAATGATTATGGCTAAACTTGAACAAGGATGTGAAAGTCCCTGCCCCCTCCCCACTTTTCCCTGTGATAGCATAGTTTTACATGTGGGACTATGAAGGAACTATGAAGATGCAACCATCTATCAGGGCTGAATAGCCAAACTGGTTGTGGCAGTGGCCAGCTACCATTCCTATCTGGTGAGTTTGGGTCAGATTAGAGTCTGCAGACCACATTTCTATGATGGTCTGCACAGAAAAACTTGAAACTGTTGGAGAAGCACAAGAAGCTACTAGGAGAGAGATTATTTTTGGACATTGAGCTACAGCATTCTGGGAGCACTTCTGGATTAGAAAGATAGACTTGGCAGCAGAGAAAAGGCTGACTAAGAGGCAAAAGAAAGGAGATGGGGTCTAGTGAAAGCTGAACAGACTAAAAAAACAAGCTCTATAGGCAGTTCACTTCTGGGTGATGTGGGGGCCCCTGTAACTTCATACAAAGGCAAAGAGAAGACCTAGTCTTTGCATCACTGTTTGTCCTGGGAGAACAAGACAATAGATCGATCTCACCTGACTGTCCAGGATCTTCACCTTGAGTTGCAAGAGAATGCCTTGAATAAGGAGTCATAGGGCCAAATGACTAGAGCCTGACAAAACTAGCTTTAGATCCCAAGGTGGTATCAAAGCCATGTGTGAAACTGGCACATGACATTCTTTGGGTAAGCTATCTGGGATTGGAGAAAACCCAGGAAAGGGTACTTGCCAGATTGTGGCAAGATCATCTGGAAGGAAAGATTCAGCTGAACTCTGCAAAGGGTAAGGAAATTTGTTTCAGGAAAACCCTAGAAATGTGGCGTGTTCCTGCACTATGTGCTGTTCACAATCTGTGATGTTCCTCAGTGGTTTACAGGGTTCTCTCCCTTTGAACTTCTCTATGGGAGGCAGTCTTGAGGAGTATTGAGACTTGCTAAGTGCAGGATGTGAAAGCCCAGAATTTAATCCAATATGTTCTGAGTCTCTGGGAATGGCTGGACCTAGTAAGGGCCTTTGCCAAAGAAAACCAGAGGGATGTTCAGTGAGCCTAGGAACAACATGAAAACAAAAATGCACGACTTCTGATTCAATTACCTGGCAGGGTACAAATTACTTGCTAAGTGACATGGGTTGCATGAAATTCTGAGGTAAGTTGCTCATGTGAACTATGAAGTACACTTCATGGGAAGTGCAAGTGCATCACAGGTATACCATTCTAACCTCCTAAAACCCCGATGGGCCTGGGAAACACTGAGCACCATACCCATTTTTTTAGTGAGTACAGGAAGTAGGAGGAAATCTGGTTCAGCTTCCATCCCGTGAGGTGCGTTTAGGAAAGAACTCATCCCTACACGAACAGAAGGAGAAAAGGGGCCTGCTGAAAGAGTTTCCAAGTGCATTGGTGACAAAGCCAGGGAGAACCTTCTTAATTAATCACTGGATTATCCTAAAACCTGGATTTCCCGTTTTAAAGGTTTCTTTTGGATACCTGAGCAACTACAGGGCCCTTTAAGTGAGTGCTACAGGCCAGTAATATAAGTCCCCAAGCCAGACAAAAGAATCTTGTTCTGTACTGACTTAGGAAAGTAAATTCAGTGTCAAAATTTGACACATACCCAATGCCTTGAGTCAAGGAATTGATATAATACTTGAGGAATGCCAAATATATCCACACTAGATTTTACAAAGGGGTACTAGCAACTTTGCATTCTTCCAGAATCCCACGTATTAACCTTATTTAATACCCTTTGGAGGGTGTATCAATTTGAGACCCACCCCTCCGGTCTCTATGGCACCCTGGCCCCATTTCAGAGTCCTGTGAATAGGGTTCTATGACCCCACCAAGAGTACTGTGCTGCCTATCTTGATGACATGATAGTTTTCATTAATCCTTGGAAACAATTTCTTCCTCAGGTAAGGGCCATGCTAAAATAGTTTTAGGCTGTAGGCTTGACAGCATATGCAGCAAAATGCTCTCTCAGTTGTCAGGAGACTCAGTATTTGGGGTATGTTCTCAGGGATTGGAAGATTAGACACCTTTTAGACAAGGTAAAGACATTGGTGGACTCTTCCATACCTAGTGCCACACTTAAGGCACAAAAATATCCAGCACACCTACTGCTTAGAAAGTGCCTCTCTCAGCAGCACAGAAGTGGAAAGGGATCTTGAAGTCATAGTGGACATAGATGAACATGAGTCATCAGTGTGACAAAATCATCAGCAAAGCCAACCACACTTTACCATGCATCAGCAGATGCATGACAAATAGAACCAAAGGGGTGATACTTCCCCTATGCAACATTGGTCAGACCACTTGGAGTACTGTGTCCAGATTTGGGCCCCGTACTTCAAGAAGGATGTTGAGAGACTTGAAAGGATCCAGATAAGGGTCACTCATATAGTTAGGGGCTTACAGGACAAACCCTATGAGGAGAAACTGAGGGACATGGACCTCTTCAGCCTCTGCAAGAGAAGGCTGAGAGGTGATCTTGTGGCTGCCTACAAATTCATTATGGGAACTCAGTATGGGATTAGAGATGCTCTGTTCACCAGGGCACCTCTTGGAGTAACAAAGAACAAGGTCACACACTGACAGAGAGCAGATTTAGGCTAGATATCAGGAAAAACTTCTTCATGGTAAGGGTGGCCAAAGTTTGGACTGGGCTTCCAAGGGAGGTGGTGGTCTCCCCTACGTTGGGGGTCTTTAAGAGAAGGCTGGATAAGCATTTGGCTGGAGTCATAAAAATACCTTGCTATAAAATGGGCAGTGAAAGCCTTCCTCTGCCATCTCCTCTGGGCCCCTTTTACTTTTGTCAGGGACCATTCCCCACTCCCTCCCCCCTCCCCCAATGTGGCTCTATACAATGAAGGAAGACAACCTGAGGCTAATACATTATTACTTGGCATTGCATCCGTATTAATTTGATGTCCAACATCATCCCAAAGTGACACATGCTTACTCAGACATCTACTTGTGGTGAGGCAGAGCAAATAGCTAGTAAATCCCACGTTCTCATCTGATAGCTCCTTGTGATCAGCTCTGTTTGCTAAATTCTCCAGCTTCCCTGACATGCTTAATAGCATGCTTAATATGTTTGCCTTGGGAGGCTGCCTCTAGAGACTGAAATAGCTTCCTTTGGTGTCTTCCTTCCAATACAGTCCTTCAGGGCTTCACCACCTCTAAAATCCAGTCCCTCAGAGCTCTTGTGCCTAATTTCCCATTCTCTCTTTGACTGGGCCCTAGCTGTGAGGGTTCAGCTGGGACTTAGATGGCCATGCCTGTGTATAGGCCCTGAGGGACAAATAGAAGATGAGAACAGTTGTGGCACAGGTTACCACAGCACCGGGTCAGGGTCTGGGTCAGTGGAGCGGAGAGTGTGGGACCAAGTTCCAGGGCAGATGAGAAAAATATAGTCTGAGATCCAAGGTAAGGAGGTCAGGGGTCAGAGGAATAGTACCAAGTTCCAGAGTATGGGGGCCGAGAAATGCTGGAGGAATGGGGTCACTGATGGAGTGTGGAATTAGAGCACTAGACTTGGAGGTTGTTGGAAGCAAAAAAAACCTTTACTTACAGTCCTTAGGCTGTAGGCACATTCCTTGAAGTTACAAAACTCAAGCAGGAACTCAGGCACACAAAAGTTCACACTCACGCAGGATATGGGGCGCCGGATGAATCCGGCGGGGAGTCGTTGTCGGTTGATCAGGCCTCCTTCGTGGCTCAGAAATGCACGTGGATGTTTCCTCATGCATGTCCCAGCTCTCCTCCAGTTTGGGCGGGCATCACACAAGCCTCATATTCGGTCAGTGGGCCAATTGCCAACTGACACGTATGCATAATTTAATGTGAGCCAATCACAAGCATGCACTCGCTAGTGCAGCTGCAAGGTTTTGGCGGGCTCTGACTGTGCACTGAAACTTTTCCCGCGCTACAGGGGAAACTCCCTGCTCCCATGCTCATACTTTGCTCAACACAAGCTGTGCCGAGGCATCTCTTAACCATTATGCACAGACACAGAAAAGATCCAAAATCCAAGGTCAAGGAATCCAAGCTGAGTCAGGATGCCAGGAAAACCAGAGAGCAAGTCCAGCACCAAGTTGCAGGGATGATCCAAGATCAGGGTCTGGAAAAGCCAAAGCCAAGTCAGAAGAACCAGGGAAAGCAGTAAACATGAGGTTTACTGGGACAAAATGAGACTGTGTGAAGGTGCGCTTGCAACATGAAGCTGCAGGTTGTCTTAAAAGCAATAAGTGGCACTTTCAGTAGCCAATCCAGTTGCAGGGAACCGGTGCAGTTGCATTAGCTTAGGATCAGGGCCAGGTGTGCTAACTCAGGGTCTTGCCAAGCCGGGCAGGCTTTATCAGATGCCCTGCCTCCTGGTCTTAGCTGTGCCTATGGAGCTACAGTTGTGGCCTCCAGCCACAATTATATGCATTTTCCTTCTGCTTACTTCATCTTCCAGGCCCTGATAAAGGCAGGACTGCTTTAGCCCACCTTTGTCCCTGCAAGAGTAATGTTGAAGCCTACAAACCCTGGGTTTCCATTCATTCAGCTCCCTAGGCCCATTGGAGCTGTATGGGTTGAGTGACCCTCCAGCACTCCTTCCCATGGCCTCCAAACCATCTGCAACCAAGCCTTTGGTAGTCATAAACAGAAAACTACTCAATTATAACTCAGATACAAACCCTGCCTTGGGTGTCTAACTGCTACAGCACTCTGACCCAAAAGAGCTGACTTGTTCCCTTGATTCCAGGATGCCTCTGTTCTTCTCTGCCAAATATAACTCTTCTCTTTGAAGCTTGCAGGTCTAGACTACCTGATGAAAGCCAAATAAGTAGGGACCTACCAAATACATGATTTCATGGGTTTCATGGAAATCATGTAATTGCCTGTGTCCTGTGAAATAGCCAGTTCCCCATGAAAAAGCATGGGGAACTGGCTATGGTCAAAAAGCCAGCAAAGAGCTGTCTTCTGTTTCCTAGAAGGGCAGGAGGAGGGGAAAAGAAGCAAGAGGGAAAAAAAAAAAGGCAGACTGCCCATCTCCTGAGGCAGGGTGGGGGGAAAGAGAATCGGGCAGCAGGGAAAAAACTCCCAGAAAGATAGCTAGCGTTACACTTCAGTTGGGTACAGGAATGGTTTAATTACCACATTTAAACTGTTTGGTTACTCAGTAATTATCATCCACCACCCTTTGAGGAGGGGGGTGATTACTGAATTAACAGCCAGGCAGCTTCAGGTAGGGCTTTCAATCAATGCCTGGAAGGGATGAAACTTCAACACCCTCAGTCAAAGGCTAGCAGCAGCTTGCTTTGCTCCACCTTCAAAGTAGTGGTCCTGGCCATGATATGGCCATGAAATTGGGGGCCCAAGCCATGTTACAGCCATGTAATCAGCCACCAGGGCCAATGAATTTGGTAGGTCCCTACAGACAAGCTTGAGGCCAAGAAGGAGGCAGAGAAAAAGGGCCTCTCACACTGGGAGCAGGCTGATCAAAGTTTACATTTGTTTGTTTGTCATCAAAAGACCATTTGCACTTAAAAGGAGAGTCCCCTTTAGAGTAAAGCCAGGCTGCAAAGTAGAATGGGACTGCACAGACAAGGATACCTGCAGCAGAAGTATTTTTCAAGACCCAGAGCATAGAAAAGACTCTCCTAATGTTTAACAATAACATAATTTCCTTTGAATTCCTAAACCACATTTACACTAAGATCCCTTTACACCATTCTCGAGGTTTCAACTGGCCCTTAACATGTAAACCTTGAGTCTCCCTTTAGACTCAAGAGCAGTATACAGGCGGTCCCCAGTTAACGAATGTCCGAGTTATGGACATCCGTCCATACTTACGAACGAGCTGAAGCCAGAGAGTTTTGTGCCCTTCCAGCTCCAGGCCGGGGAAGGCAGGGTGCAAACGAGATGGGGATGGGGCTTGGGACCATCTGGTAGGGTGCAAACAATCAGCCGAAAGCCGCAGGCTGCCCAGGCTGGCGCGGGCCGGGAGGGGTGCGGGGTCCCGCTGGGTGCTGCACCCACGTGGTCATTAAAAAGGTATGTGTTCCAACTTGCATACAAAATCAACTTAAAGATGGTCTCAGGAATGTAACTCATTCGTTAACCAGGGACCGCCTGTAAAGGACCCTTCATACCAGTAACTGAAGATACACTCCTGCACCTGAGCAGAATCTCACTTAGGTCAGCTGAGCTTCCACAGGCAGTGGTTTGCTGAAGGCAGAGGATCTTTATCAGGAATGAGTATTATATTTTCTACTTAACCCTGCCAAGTCAAATAACTTTCCCAAGCTACATAACAGAAGTCAACTCATATTTTTTTTGTGTGAGCTGATATCCAACTCAGAACAATGAAGATTTCTATTATTGCTTGGTTATGTGGTTCTGTTAAAAACAAAAAATAAAAAATCACATCCAGTGTGTTTCCTTCCAGTCCTTGTCAAATGGGTTTTAATTTTTTTACTAAAAGACTTTTCTATTCTTATTGTGGGTTAGTTCTGACTTGGACCAGCTCTATTGGAACCTATCATTCAGTGAAGGCATGTCATAAGGCCCTTGAATGCTTTCTGCCTATGTAAAGAGAATTATAAGAAATTAATTCCTTGTTAGCTTTCCTCAATGCAAGAAAAAAGAATAAACCAAAAGGAGAATTTATGGTTCCATTGAGTGACACACAATAAGCTATTTATTAAACTGTAAATCATCATCCTAGGGGATAGGAATCACAATGATCTGGTTAATCCTTTAAACCAATAAAAAGCATTTATAAGACTTTTTTTATATCACCTGCAACATAAAACTTAATTCAATTATTGCTCATTTTTAATAAAAAAAAGTTTGTGGTAGGGGGAATAGATAAGTGAAATGGAGTTATTTTCTACTTCCTTAATACAAATAAAAGAAAGAATAAGAACAGCTCTGTTCTTTTTTAACACCACCCTGCTTTGATCACTGCTAAGCATTTCAGATACAATGAGGGACTTACTTAAGGACTTCCTATCATTCTATGTATTCTGATGGAGAATAAATGAAAGAACTGCAGCACAGCAGGTACAGTGAGGAGGAGGACCTACAGCAAAAGAGTTCAATATGTGAGAATTATATTCAGCTGGATCCTGGGGTGGATTCATAGCTATATCAGTTCCAGCAGACTGACTAACTGTCAGAAATGATAAACTACCAATGAAAGTATCCTCTGTGTAGACAGGATTTTCAAAGACTACATTTGTAAAACAAAACCTACTATATGACAGCACTGGAGAAAAAACAAACAAGTCTATTATGAGGTAATAGGCCCAGAACTTTGCTACTGATGAAGCCTATGGAAGAAAGAGTGAGACCCTCCCCTTTGGTCTCTATGAATTTTCTGCTCTCCCATCCCAATTAACAGTGCTCCTTCTGATTGTGCAATTCCATCAGCAAGCAATGTTAGCACCTAAAACATTATGTGTATGTATGTCTATATGTATAAAGACAAAAGAGAACATACATGAGTTTGAGGGTTTGTAAGACCACTTAGGAGTCTATACAAAACCTGCTTAAAAATGCCTAAAATTTTCTGTCTCCATATTCAAATTTCCTGCAAATTATCAAGTCCACTATGCTAAAGATAAGTAGAGAATGGAAATGATTTGAACTTCAAAGTTAATAACCTTGTACTTTCCCTGTAATCAAGGTCTATAAATTCTCTTTCAATTTCTTTGAAGGGTAATATCTACTCTTGTCTATTTCTAACTGATGCAACTGACATATCTCTTCAATGAAAAATACTGCTGAGTTATTTTATACCATACTAAAGATATGTTACTGGAATAAAGTTAATGTTGGGATACCAGATCTCTTTTAAACCATATTTAGTATTAATAAGGGGACTCATAAGTATGAATTGAGAAAGAAATACTTTTATTTTTGATCCCTGACACTTGCCTGCTCTTTAGGTCTTCATATTTACCCATGCCATGTTTAACTCTAACCAGAATCTTGGCAGTATATTTCAGTGCTTTGCTAAAACAAATATGTTAGACCCTGACTCCACACAGTGCTCAATGACTAGGGAGACGACAGTCCAATCGCTCATGGGTCCTGTTACTCATTAACCACAGCAGACAGGGAGCAAACACTATTTGCACACCTTGCTCGCAACAGCTTTATTCAGAATGGAGACAGCTTTGGACTAGCTCCCGAAAAACCAACACACCAGTGAGCCACCCTGAACAACAGATTTTGCCCACATTCATACACCTTGGTTCATACATATTAACATTTACTCCACTCATGTTCCTCCTTGGGTTCCACCCATTTCCCCTCCTATCTCAAGTTCTGCCTCTGTTTACCGTTTGCTTCATTAGCATAGGATTTCCTATCCATTTTCTTCATTTACATGCCTTTTTGCTAAAAGTCCATGCATAAGTCCATGGACTTGAGTACTTTTGGTCAACTTACTGGTTCTTTCTAGTTTTCTGCTGACTACAGCGGCCCCTCCAAGGTCTGGCCTCTGTCTTATCTCCTGATGATAGCTAGTTTGCATCCTGTTTCCTTTTGCCCAGCGATGTATTTCATCCTGCATATTATTCCCTTTGTTAAAGAAACTACTTGCCTAAGCATCCGTAAGGTTATTTTAATATATCATTTTGCCTTGTGACCAGCAGCCTTGCCGAGACACAGATTAAAGTCTTGTTCCAGCTGCAGATTCAATGCTCCTCAATAATCTGGATTACTGTTACTCTAACAAAATATGCCAGGGGGGATAATATTAATTAGTAGTAGTAGTAGTAGATATAGATATAGATATATAGATATAGAGATAGAGATATATTAAAATACTGTTCCAGGCTTTTCAAACTTTTTGGTTTACCATTTGGGCCCCCGCCCCCCCCCACCGCCCCAGGTGTTTTTTGTGAGTTGTGTGGGGGTAGGTTAATAAAGGTGTTTTGGTGTGG
>JAGPOW010000261.1:26535093-26621523 GCA_030014935.1 Caiman crocodilus
TGTGTGTGACAGATTGTGTGTAGATAGACAGATTTGATCAATTGATTGAATATTTTGCAAAAAAAGAATCACACGAAGTGGAAAAATAAATTAGTAATATTAGTAACTTTTTGGTTAAAAAATCCCAAAATTTTGGAGTATGAAACACTACAAAAAGTTCCATTATTTGGTGAGGTGATTCTGTAGAAATAAAGGCAAGCAATACATAGTAAACTCTGTTCATAAAAACAATTTAATAAACAGAATCAAAAGAATAACAATATAAATTAAACTACTTCCCCATCCTGAGAAGCTTATAATTAATATGTTCTAGGTTGCGGAGCCTTTCTAGTTACTGAAAATTATTTGCCTTACATCTTGCTTTCTGCTTTTCCCAACAAATGTTTTTTTTTTCTGTTAAACACTCATTTCTTAAAGGGGAGAAAAAAGGAAGATAGTTACCCTTGTCTTCATGCTTTGCTCCAAGACAATTGTAATCTTATTTTGACAGTTATCATGTGCCTATGTTTTTGTAACAACTCTAATTTATTTTGGATGATTAAGTTTTAGAATGACACTCACAAGGATAAATTTGTTTAAAAGAAGTAGCAGATGATACTCCTTGCCTGAAGATCTTCAACATCTGTGAACAGTATCCAGGGAAAATGACAGGATTACGTATATTCACAGTATCCTTTGTAGTGGTTCTCAGTCTATATCACCAATTGTTCTTATGTACTTCAATATCAGTTCTTTTTTCCATGTGACCGCTTGGTATCACAACTCCTCTCTTCCACCTTTGTTTTTTTCTTCTCTTTCATTATTCTTTTTCTTCTTGCAAGCAGTGAACTATTTCTAACCCCACCAGAAAAATGCCATCATTCTACAGCATCAGCAAATAAAAGAAAATTGTTCAGCTAAAACAATTTTCCAGGTTACCCAATGCATTTAAAAGGCTTAAAACCTACAGGCTTGAAATCAGCACATTAAGCCAGTGATGCGCAACCTTTAGCTCTGCAGGCCAGATGAGGGGTGCAAGGCTGCTCCATGGGCCAGATCACTTGTGGGGTCAGCATGCAGGGTTAGGTCCTACATGCCTAGATTGGGTCCTGAACTACCCCAAACGAGGTCCATGTGTCTGGAGCAGGTTCCGCACTGCTTGGCCCAAACCCACATGCCCAGATCAGACCCCATGCCACCTTATTCTGCTGCACCCAGATCAGGCTCCAAACTATCTTGGCAGAGCCCAGAATATCCAGATTGGGTGCAGCTGGATCAAGAGCAAGCTACCCCTACTGTATGCACCATATCTAGCATTCAGGACCATGCTACCTGGCCTGATGAACTCTCCACAGGTCTGAAAATTTGGTTGCAAGGGAGTGATTAACACTTCCACTGCTCCCCTGCCACCACATTTTTGGACCCACAGGGAACTTGGCAGGATGGATGACACAGCTCTACATGCTGGACCTGGCCCACAGGCTGAGGGGTGAGTATCTCTGCTTCAGAAACATTATAAGTGGTTGTAGAAGGGAATAATCGCTTCTGCACATTTTCCTCCCAGTGTCATCTCTTTAACCAGTTTTACAAGTGGAAACTTTTTTTTCAGTTCAAAGATCTCTGTGAGAGAGGATTGGGGGGGGGTGTCTTTTATTGGACCAACTGCATAGTTGGAATAAAGATAGATGAGCTTTTGAGTGCAAGACATTCTTTTCAGATCACTACTATGGGTCCAATCCTACAGTTCAGATGTTGTCAATATTCCAGCTGAAAAGGACACAGTCCCTAATAATTTTAGCAATTTTAGTTTGTTTAAATAAGCCATTTAAAATGCATTTCCACCCCTCCTTCACATTTCCATTATATCTGACGGAATGTTGATGAAAAATTTATTTTAAATCTAACCTTTTTAAGGCTTAACAAGATTTTACTAATTGTTCTTTCATGGGAAAATTTGTTCACTCAGAAAATAACCTTTGATTGTAGATGTAAAACAGTTGATTCATACATAGTGCAGTATGACTTGTTGAAAAGTAAATTGCTTTCATCAGTCAAATGTTCCCCAACCATACAGTACTGCTAATTGTGATTATATTTTATGTTTTCATGCTTCGGTTATTTTAATCCTGTATCCTTCAAAGAAGAGGCCAATTCCTTATATACAGGGTGTCTAGCTTCCTCAACGAACGTTTCAGAGTTTTTTTTTTCGCTTCTGATTAACTCAGTACTAGGTTGAGCCAGAGTACATATATATGATCATTATAGTAAGGAGCATATCTTGATTTCGTAAGGATGAGTTTTACTTTGCTAAATTAATCCATCCTTTTCTGATGACCAAGGACATTCCCTTCCACATAAATCACTCAAAAAGGATGGAATTGGATGGGTAACAGTCGGTAAGAATTTATATTGCCACTGCAAGCTTCTAATAAGTGATTTAACTCCTTTTTTCTGTTTTAAACTAAAAACCAGTGCCATAAACAGTGCAGTTTCAGGGAACTGAAAGGTCTCAGATAAATTACCCATTTTATTTTCTGTTCAGAAAAACTTTAGTATTCAGTAGCAATTACCAAAAGACTGAGGGTAAGATATTAATTAATAATACTATATACTTCCCTTGTTTTAGTGATATATTACACATTTACTTCCAGTTTAAACAAAGAGAACCCCTGATAATATGGGGTCAGATCATGGGACATAAAACATTATATGGGTTCCTTTCTCTGAATTTGTCCAAATTCTTCTATCCTTTGGGGTAGATTTTGACTATGTCATCAGACTTACTGTTACTTACTGTTGAGCACTTCCATACTACTCAAAAATTGGGCAGATGCTTTATAGAAGGGGTGGGCAAAATAAAGCCCGCGGGCCAGATCTGGCCTGTGAGGCCATTCTATTCAGCCCACAGGGACCCCCCAAAATTTAGAAAATTAATATTTATCTGCCTTTTGTTCCTGTCAAAAATGGACCCAGGGAAGCCCCAGCAGCCTCCTGCAACAGCAGGGCCCACCCGGGCCCACCCCATCCCCCCAGCCAGAAGCCCCAGCAGGGACCACGTGGCTGCCCTGCACCAGAAACTCAGGTAAGGGGGGAGGGAGCGGGCACAGGGAGCAGGGAGCAGCCCTAGGTGGGCTACAAGTGATTGCAGCATGAGGCACCAGCCATGGGGTGGGGAAGAGCCACTTTTCCCTGCACTCCACACCAGCTCCTTCCCTGACAGCAAGTGCGGGGCTGGGGCTGTGCGCTGCCCCTGGCCTGTACTGCAGGGCTGTGGGGGGCACTGGGAGTGAGTGGGTGCAGGGGTGGGGCTACCCATGCAGCCCTTGACCACTTGTCAAAACTGGGTAAGTGACCCTCCACACAAAATAATTGCCCACCCCTGCTTTACAGCCATAAGAAGATAAATAGAGTCATAGAAAACTAATGTTGGAAGGGACCTCAAGAGGTCATCAAATAGACAGCAAGTAGACAAAACTGGAGGGAAACATATATCAAAATATAGTTTTCTGCCCTCTTCATCTATTTTGCCTCTTTATTATTATTAGCCCACATCTCATTCCACTTTTTAAAAATCTAATTGGCATTTTTGAGTTTTTTAGTCATCCAAGGTAATATATATATTCTATTCTTTTGCCAAATAGATTTACATCAGGAAAGCCTCCTAAGGAAATGATATGTGATACTGATTGAAGATGGGATGCATCTGCACAGCAGGGACAATTGTTAAAGTTAATTGTGGAGGTATGACATATACCCGGGAAATATTGGAGAGCTCAGAAGTAGTGATAATAGTTTCTCAGTGCCAGACCAAATAACAAACTTTAACAAGTTACAATTTTAGTATGCTAAGGTTTAGGGACCACAGATCATTTAGGTATCAGATATGAGGAAGACAGACTTGGCCAGTGATAGCATTCAGATTGATTTGCAAGCATGTGATCAGGTAATATATTTATGTAACTTGCTAGCTAATGATTGGAATAATAATGCACCTATGCATATATAATGCATAATTTTGCAAGGCTTTGAGGATGTATCCTGCACCTAACTCCATACACTTACTCTCTTCATTGGCCAGTCTGATCACCTGATTGATAGACAATAACACTAATCTATAATCACTGTGTCTATCTAGTCAAACCATGACGTGGTAGGAGGTAAGCTGCCAGCCCCTTGGGATCATGAAGACTCCCTTCAAAAGGATTTCCCCATCATCAGGATACCAAATCAGAATCTTTCCTTTTTGCTCTCCCTCTAGCCACTGACTCTTCCAGTCCTTTCCACCCAGTGTCCCAGATTCAACATAAGGGATGGGAGAGTCCCTCATTCCTGTTTAGGACCTAGCTTGGTGATTACAGCACTTTTTTCAGAAGTGGAAGAGGTGTCCAAATGCTTTTTGGATGAGGTGGGTCTAGAACCAACATCTTCCACTTCCTGGTCATTAGAGGCCCTAGCCTCTAATGTATTTGGCAAAAGGTAAGAGGGATATCCTCTTCCTTGCTATCTGCCTGCTAGCTGTATGATGCGGAAAGAAAAGCCAGATGATAAAAGGATTTCCTTTGTCAGAATGGATGAGAGATATTCCCTCAAAGGATTGAATAGATTGCATTCCTAGGATCTCAGTGAGAGACACTCATTTTCATTTAGCAGCAGCAGCAAAGACTTGAACCTTTCAGGAACAGAACAGGATCTGAGCCTGGAGCTACTCAGCACAGTTCACAAAGCAACTCTCATGGAGCTAGAGGGACAGACTTCCATCTTCAGCTCCCTCCGTGCAAAAACAGTTTATTTCCTACCTATGGGGACTTTTTACCATCTTGTACCAGCTACACTTTTTCCAGAACCTGAAAAAGGGACTTTGATCCCAAAAGCTTGCAGAAAAGGACAATTTTCTTGCCATTTTTCAGTTGGTCTAATAAAAGGTATCATTTTGGAACCAAGAGTTCTAGCTTTTTTGTATGTCTTTTTGCCTCAGACCAACAAGGCTACCAAGTACACCTCCGGAGGTCTTTTTATAATTTAAGTCAACATTTTCAAATGTGTATGTCTAATGTTAGGAACCTAAATCTTTATTCAGGCAACTCTATAAAAATCACCTGAGTTACTACAAAGTGAGTGTCTACAATGGCAACAGCAATACTCACTGTCTCTGAAAATGTGTAGTTGTACATGTGGAGCAAACTAAGGTATTCAAATGCAAAATTAGTGGCCTAATATTTTCCCCCCTTAACCAGTGTACATTAGTTAATTTGTCACAGTTGTTACTTACATCACCAGTGCCCAACGTCCCTGATGTTAAGCAAGGTTGTATGTAGAGACAGACATACTATACCAAAATGTATTACTGTTTTTTTTTATTTTCTCATTTTCAGACATTTTAAAATTCTTTACTCTTTTTATTTTAGTATTTCCTGCTGTTTTAATTCTTAATCCTTGCAGCTTAATACAATATATTTATGCCTGAAATGAATGCTAGAGAAATTACAGAAATGTTTTCTGGATGTTTTTATAACTTAAGATAAAACTTTAATTAATAAAACAATTATGAAATGGAGTCTTTATTGTTTGACTAGTTTCTTACTTTTGTATCCAAGTGCTGTAAACCAGGTGAAGTATGTTTACCTACATAGCCAATCATCAGTCAGAGACTAACAAAAGAAAAGGTGTTATGTTACCCCTTATGTGAGTGATGAATGTAATGCTTGAAGCCAGTATGAAATAATAATGTTTTCAGGATAAAAGCACAGGAGTAGCAGAAAGAAAATAAAAGCAAGAACATATTTTGAAAACAACAATCTATACTGAGAAAACCTACTCCCCTGCGGTCACAAAAATGATTAGCTGGACTTAGAGGAGACACTTAACCAGCTAGAATAAACACTTTCCCTTTTGCTGCCTTCCACAGATCATTTAAATTTTGCACCTACTCACTCCTCTCCATGAAATAACAATAGTTTGTATATCTAAAGATTTGGAATGCTAAATCTGTATCTAGACAATAGCTTTTGTATATTATCACCAGCAGCTTAGTTAATGAGCTTTTGAGGATTAGGCTCTCTATATAAATGTTTTCACTACTTACATAAACAAAATTACGGGGTTTGAAGCCCTCTGATTTAGAGCAGAGCTACCCAACTTCTAAGCTGCCAGGGACCACATGCTGCATGGGCCACAACAACATGGACCAGGACCCTCCCAGGCAGAATGCCACTCTGCTGCCACCCCCACCCACCCAGCCACTATATGGCTCTTCCACCCCTGTAACATGTAGGTGCCCACATGGTGTAGGATTACCTGGGCTCCACCACAGCCCCAGGGGGATCCCTGGGGTTCTACCCCTAACCCCAGGGGTGGGGGCAGGAGGAGGAAGCCCAGCAACGAGAGCAACCAAAGCAGTGAGCAGAGTGATGCCTGCGTGGGTACCTAAAGGCCACAATTTAATCCCTTTTGGGCTCCCGATTGGAAAGCCCTAACTTACTGTATGAAAACATGAAATCAACTTTTGGTTGACTAAAAATTTTAGAAAATAGTTGGGAAAAAAAAGATTCCTTAAATTATTTCTGAAATTTGGAAAAAAATTAGATTGTACTAGTTTTAATATACCCAAGTCCAGAGTGCTGGACTCTGCTTTTGTAAAATCTAATACCAATTTAATTTGTGTATATACCATAGGAAAACTGGAATCAGTTTAAAGTACATTTAAAGATAGTAAACAAATTATATTAATTTAGGGATTTGAAAACTAGCTACAAAGCTAATCATTCCCAAATGTCATGGTGTTTAGAAGCAGTGTTTATATTCAAGCTGTTACAGAAACATCATGTATTTACCTGAAACCAAAATGACACACCAACAATTAGATTGTAGTCACAGGAAATATATACGTTTGATATGATTTTCCACTTACAGAATCTAATTATTGGAGAATCGTCCTAAATGTACGCCCTCTGCCCACCACTACAATGGGGAAAGCAGTGGCAGAAGAACAGGCTCTGTGAGGCAGGGGAGGAGTAGGACACAGGCAGTGGGGGGGACAGCAAGGTGGCAAGCAGCCTGACCCCTGTCCCTTGTACCCGCATACCTTTGTTTCATATGGTGTCATTCATATATGTTCAATAATACATACTTTGCTCTGGGAAATCTGTCCACCACTTGTCCCCCTTCTGCCTGCCCCTCTGCTATTCACTCCCCCATGCCTGCAACCCCTGGTACCTGGTCTCCTCCTAGTGCCTAACCCACCAGCCTCTATTGCCCTGTTCTCCTGACATCACTCCCCACCAGCATCTGCCTCTCTGTTCATCCCTTTGCCATCTCCTAGCCCTGTGGCCCCTGCCCCCCGTACCTGTCCCCTAACCTGCCATTTACCCTCCTATTTCAGCATGACTCTTTCTCCACTCCAGCTCAGTAGTACTGGTGACAGATCCATCACAGGCTCTGGGGCCTGGCTAGAATGGCTGTCATTACAAAGCTGTTACCAGGCAGAGCTGGGGTACAGCAACCAGGTGCTTCATGCCCAAGGCTGAAGTGGAGCCAAAACCATGCCAAAGCAGGAGGGTAAGCAGACTAGGGGCAAGTGAGGATGGGGGACAGAGGCTGTAGAGGGCAAATTGGGTGGAGATGGCAGGGAACAGACGGGGGTAGAGGGGTGGGGGGAAGACACCAGAGGAAGAGGTGGCAGGGAACAAGCAACAGCTGCAGTTCTAGCTCTGACTCTAGTTTGGGGCCGGAGCCAGAACCACAGTAACCACCTAGCCCCTAGATCCCACATCTTGGTTTAGAGTCTTATGCCCATAAATACCAGTAGATATCTACTTTTCTTAAGAACTTACCAAATATTGAAAGTCTATTTATCTAGTAACCTAATTGACTTCTATTGACTTGTAGTAATACGGTAACTTGAGCAATCTTTGAATGGACAACACTATTGATTTCATTTGAAATTGCCCTTGCTTATCAAAAATACTACAGGGAGCTTAATACTATAGTATATTTAAATAACATAAGAAGAAAATGAATTGTTTATCAGATATCTATGAGAAATCATAAGAAATAATGATTTAGAAGAAAACAAGGGACGCTGGGTATTAGAGAAGTCAAAGGCCAAATTAGCCTAGATATAGGAAACCAGGAGTGTAGGACTCCATCTAAACTGGAAGAGAACAAATAAGTAAGATCTGAAAAAAAAAATACACAGTCATCTACCTTGCATATGTAGGACTATTTTTTTACAGTACACTTTTCAGGCTTATCTATTCATAATGAGACATCCAAGAACAGACAATGTGAAATATTCTGGTTATTGGTAACAAGGACAAGGACAGTTCTGAATTTTAATTCTATAAACACTCTACTAAATCAACGGTTTCTAGCTCTTTGATGTGCCTTTGTGATAATATCTAAGACACGATAGGCATTAATCTGAAAACATCAGTTGTGTCAAAAGGGACCACATCTCAACACCTAGCCTTCTTTCATTTTAGTCCATTTCCCAAATTGAATCCAGTGACAGTGAAAAAGAAGCTAGCCTGTGTCCTATCTTCATTATTGGGACACAATCTGAATAAATAAAGAATGCTTATGCTATGAATTAAGCTCACTCTGTCTGCCTTGCTAAGCTTCCACATGTATATCAGATGTATCTTGTCAAAGGCAGTGTCAAAGGCTACCAGTAGATCTAAGGCACTTAGTAAGAATATTTTATTTAAATCTATGCTCCTGTCCACAAGGAAATCAAATCAAAAACAAAACAATGCTCCAAATTGAGGCTTGATTGGAAAGTATCCAAATATTGTCAAAGATCAGCTTCTGCAGAGTTTTGTTGCCTATATAATAATTTTTCTTGATCAACAGAAGACAAAGACATGGTAGTCCTTGGTGGATCACAACTGACAAATGCATGCCCTTCAGAAAATATTGTCTAAATCAAACATGGGAGAAGACTAAGGAAACAGGACATTATTCACAAGCAATGTCACCTTTCATTCCCAATTTTGTTTGTGAAATGGATCCGAATCTGATTTCTCTGAATCTTTAAAAGCCTCAGAATTTGATCAATGTGGAAAAATAAAATATTCCCTATCAGATTTTTTTTTTAACATCCCATCATTACTACTACCTTTAATGTCCCTAAAGAGATGGGATTCCCTTTTTTGTTGTGCTTCAAGATGTGGTTGTTGGTATTCTTAAAAGCTTTTTCCCTCACAGAAAAAAAATATACTACTCCATACATTTTTTTACCTGCTAGTTTACACCATTTTTTTTTACTTGCCAGCTTTGATCATCTTTTTACAGACACAGATTATTTTTTATGAAGTTGCCTAGAAAACCAAACCGCCATAGAGTAAACACTTGCAAAGAATCTTCTGTTCATGTGGACAGCAGGGACATTTCAAAGCATTAAGAATGGAAAACAGAACTTTCTACCAGATTCAGTTAATGTTCCTATTTCCTCAAAATTAGCTCATTAAAAGTTAAAAGCATAGTTACCCACTTAATTCTCAGAAAGCTAGAGATTTCCCAGAGCAGAATTTGTATGATAAAGGAAATAGGTATATATGCAGTATGCCATATGAAACAGTGCTTAAAGAAATGACCACTTGTTACATTCATAGAACCTACAAGCCGCTATGTATTTTTCATGTGACCACTTTCCTCAATCATCATAAAACCCATTAGGAAAATAGCAGTTATAAAATATTTAGTATTATAGGAGTATCTGTAAGTTTCTTTATAGTGCATTTGGTATGTCAGGTGCATCATTTACTGAAGATTACTGTAAAAATGTTTTCATTTATGCAAACAGACTAAGACAACAAACATTTGTGTAAAATTATCTTTTTTCATTAGCAAGGGGTTTTTTTCATTAGCAAGAGGGATTAAAGATTAAACAACACAGTCATCTGGGTTGTATTACATAAACAATGGAAAACATTTACCAATACTCCTGACAAATGGCTTGATAAATAGCTTGGTAAGCATTATTTCCCCCCGGCAGGCCCCCCAAATTAAAGATATTTGATAAAATATATATGCGAATGATTTCTCCATTCAATAAATATATATTTACCCCCATTATTTTGAAGCAAGTGAAACTCAGGGTGGGATTATATGTTAGAGTTAGCAAATTCTACTTCTAAGCAAAATTAGTGTGTGTTAAAGTTAACTAGTGCTAGTGATTAGTCACATGTTTGGGGTTAACACCCATTCTAATGTGCACTGCTCAGACCTATGACTAGAGGTCTGGTGGGCAGAGATGTGGGTAGGCAAGTCTGATCCATGATTGCCTTAGTCACTAGCTCTCTAGCTACAGGATAGACCAGAAAGGAGGGAAGGAAAGGCCTCCACTTCACCCCTTTTCCCTCCCTCCCTACTCACCCCAACTCTAGCAACCTGTTTTCTAGCTCTCAGTCTAGGGCCATACAGCTGTCCTTGATGATAGCTAATCTACTTGGAAGCAGTGTCTCCTGGGATACTGGAGGACTGCAAATTGGTAGTTTTATCTCAGGTGAACTTTTAGAACTGATCTTAACTCAAGCTAAATAACACAGCTCAGAGATAATACTTGCAGAATGTGATATAATTGAAAGAAGCCTAAAGGTCACTTGGCACTTGTTAATGAGTCATAATATGTGATCTTTCAAATTTTAAGTGCTCTTAACATGATCTAATTGTAATAGGCAATCTTAATCTCAGGCAGTCTTACTTTGGGTGTACAGAGAAGAGAGCAAGGAATCTGTGGCAAACCAGTCAATAGAAAGGCAAAGAACCAATACCACTAAGCTCAGTTATAAGAATCCCCATGAAAAAGATTTGTTCTTTTAGTTTTGCAAGAAAAACAGAGCTTCAATTTAAAAAAAAAATAAAACTGCCCAAATATTTTTCATATATTCACATTTTTTTCATTTCAAACTATATAAATTCCACAAGAAATACAATTAAAAAGTTCTCCTTGCCAACATGTTAATACTATTTTAGACTGTGATTAGTATATCATGCTCTTTAGGTTTTTTTCACCATTTGAACTATGAAGGGTTGGAAAGGAGTAAAAGTATATTATGAAATAGAACATTTCCACTTTATTGTTTTACCAATTTTGTAACCTGATGAATTCCCGTCTTTTTGCAAGATTTTCAAGCCTTTGAATTCAAGCATCTTATGATTATTTAGCAACTACTTTTATCTCTGATTCTCATAATCTCAGTATATTTCATGTTGCCTTTGTACACTACACCTGTTCCATTACCTTGACAATAATGCCAGCCATGACTACTAATTTGTATCTTAACTTGTGGCCTTGAAAGAGGACTGCCTTCAAAGATGGCCTTACAGATGAGTCCACAGAGACAGTCATGCCCAAACAGGGGCAGATCCAGACGGGGGGTGTGAAGTGGTGTAGTTTCTCACCGCTTTGATTCCTGGTGCACCCAAACTTCAAAATCACTCTCTGGGAAAAGCAGTGGCCCTTCTATTCAGGCAGCACCAAAGGTATTAGTTGACTGTATAGCCCATTATAATCTTCCTGATTCCTGCTAATCTCTCTTTACTTCACAAGTGTGAAGTGTGATCCTCTCTCCTTTTTAATGACCTTGATGTTCTACTTTTCAAATGATCCTTTTTCTGAAATTTTGCTGTTTGTTACCCATTCCTGGTAATGCCTCTCTTCTACTTCACAGCCCTATAGATTGTTTTCACAAGTGTATAATTGACTAACACTGAAGTATTGAAGTCACCATCAAGGCACTTTAGGCTGAAGTACAGAAAGTCAAAAAGGCTGAGGTTAAATTGATTCAATCTTTCTGGGTTAGTTTAAACTGTATAGATTGAACCAATAAGCAAGTGAACAGACATTCATTTTTTTATTCCAGAAATGCAGCCACATACCTGCAGTGGACTGAGTCATGAGCAAGAAGGTGCTAGAGTACACCTACCTGCTTAGCTGGAGCAAACACCTTGAGCCAAGGCCATCTCTCCCACCCTGCAAGAGTACAAAGCATCCTGGGATGCTGGGGCACTGAGTTAACTTGAATCTAGAGGGGATCTGGGACAGAAATTCAATAAGCCAATTAAACTTAAATCAGTTAACTCTGATACAACATCTATCCAGGTTTATTTTAAACCAGTTTTGGCTATTTTGAAAGCAGTTTAGTTGCACTGAACTTCTGGGCTATGGAAAGAAATTGCTCAGAAATGAGTACATGTGATTGGTAGCTGGTTCAAATCTGTAACATAACAGAAGTTCAAAGCACATAAATCACTTTCAAAATGGCCAAAACTGATTTAAGATTAACCTGGATGGATGTAGTACCAGATGTAACCAATTTAGGTTAAACTGATTTATTGAACTTCTGTCCCAGATTCAAGTTAACTCACAGTCCCCCAGTATCCCAGGAAGCTTTGTACCTCCCCTGCAAACCTCTCTCACAGAGTGGGCAGGCTACACTTGGCCCAAGCTATCTGCTCCAACCAAGCAGGGAGGAATGGTCTAGCACCCCCTGACTTCTGGCCTGACCTACTGCAGGTATGTGGCTGCATTTCAGGAACCAAAAGTGAATATTTGTTCACTTGCTTATCTGCTCAAACTATGCAGTTCAGATGAACTGATGGAGATTAAATGATTCAGGTGCAGGCTTTTTGACTGTCTGCACTTTCCTTGGAGGAAAAAATGAAGTTAAGGGGACTGTTAATAGACTGAAAGTCTATATATTTGGGACCTGGGTGAGAAGATAATTTCCCCTAATGATAAATCTTCTATACCTTCTTAATATGTTATTTACAGTTTCAGGTATCCCTCCTTTGTGCTGTACTCACTCTTCTAATTTGTATTATAGTTTATATCTTAGGGCACCTATACACAAGCAGTGAGGCTGCTCAATGCACTGTAATTAGAGCGCATCAGAGCAGACTCAATTAATCAAGTCTGCTGAAGCATGGTAATTACTGTGCTACAGCAGCTTCCAGCATCTCATGCATCAGCATCCACACACTTCAAAATGGTGGCAGGGGTGCTTTAACTGAAGCTCATTCAATGGATTTTAGTTCAAGTGTCCTTGCCTCCATTTTGAAGTGTGGGGATGCTGATACATGAGACACTGGGTGCTTCAATTGGAGCTGCAATTAGAGCTGTTCTTATTAAAGTGCACGCCCCCACCCCCCAAACTCCCAGAGCATATGTATAAATGTCCTTACAACCCTTTTAAAAATTGATTCCCATTAGTCTTTCATACATCTACTCATAATAATTGGAAATTACTTTCTTGTTCCTGCTTTGTACTTATTTGTACTTTTAAAAAAATTAACTTCGTTTCTCGTTTGTCTTTTCTTCCAGATTCACTCTTTTAACCTGCTCTATAATGCTTCACATTTTACTTCACCACAAATAAAACTTTTGATCTATTTTTCTTTGATAAATACATACTCATAAAAAATGATTAAACCATCAAAAATATAAGCAGGTAATATTAATGGTAGAAATTAAAACACAAACACATCACCTTTCAAAGAAAAATGATGGGGCATTGAAATCTACAATACAGTTGCCTAGCTTTAGTCCAGAAAAAAAATTGATGTTTTTATACCTGTTTAATAGTTTCACGTTGTAGTACTGCTCAAAAGTCCAGTTGGATTAAGATACAATGACACAGTCTATATTCCAAAGAATTTGCTGCAAATTTATGCACATATATAACATTACTAGCAAAGCGTCTGTCAAGAATGATGGGTGGGAGGCAGGGACAGAGTGCCACCACCCTGCTCCACTGCCACTTGGTATCTGGCTGCATACAACCCCCATCCCTCCGCTCTGTGTCTGGCTCCATGCCCCGCGCCACACCCAGACACACCCACACACCCAATCACATGCCACACACACACCCAGCCACATGCCACACACACACACACCCATCTACCCAGCCACATGCCCCACACATACACCCACATGCTGCACACACACACACAACTAGCCACACCTACCCACACACCACACACACACTCAACCATACACCACACCCACCCAGCTACATGCCAAACCCTGCCAGCCACACACTGCACACACACACACACACACATGCAGCCAGACACACGTCCACCTTGCCACACACACCCACGGACCCACACACCACAGCCACCCAGCCACATGCCACACCCACAAAGAGCCAAATGCAACACATACACCCAGCCACATGCCATACCTACCAACCAACCAACCTACATGCCACACATCACACAAACACCCAGCCACAAGCATGCACCCAGCCACATTAGAAAAGCTGATCCCATAGTTATTCTGAAACCCATTAAACCACCAGAGGATCTGCGGAGCTACCAAGCCATGTCACTATTCCACATTCCATACAAAGTCTTGGAGCACGTAATCCTGAATAGAATAGAGACCATCATTGATCCCCAATTCTCAAAAAAACCAAGCTGGCTTTCAGAAAAAAGTGTTATACCACAGACCAACTTATATTGCTTACATCTAACATGAAAAATGGACCTAAAATAAGGCAGAAAACAGGTATGGTCTTTATTAATTTTATAGCCACCTATGGCTGTGTGTAGATGACATGAGAGGTGTGTGTGCATGATACTTTAAAATGGGCTAAATGCTTTTGTACTACTTTATTGGTGTCAGTTTTTGTACACCTTAGTGCCATATTGTATATTAATTCCAGCTGCTGTAAGAAATTTGGTGGTGTAATGTGCCTGCAGTGACTTGAGGTGCAGCAGTTTGCTGCCCCTACAGCCACAGAGTGAAGCACCAGGATCCATGCAGCTCCATATCAGTGGGGTGTGTGCACAGCACAGGATTTTAATTAGCCCTAAATTGAAGCAGTATTTTTGAAAACCCACTGCTTAAATTTAGGGCTCCTGTTTCATCTACACACACCCTCTGATACTGGATAGCACTAAGGCCTCAAATATAAATGTACTGTATAATGCCTGCTTGCAATCTATGTGTTTTTATCACGAATGTGATCTTCAGCAGATATTCGAACTCACTACTAGCCAAGCAGAAAAGTGTAGGCTTCAAACTCTGGAGAATGGAATTCACCAAATGTCAGTGCTAGAACAAATTCTTTTCAACATATATATTCCTACATACACTAGCTAAGCAATACATGTACACTGACGATGTCACCATGGTTGTCCAATAAATTGATGTGACAGAACTGGGTAAGATACTGAGTACTGACACGGAACTTATCACTGATTATCTTCACAAGTGGTGCTTAAAGCTGAAAATCAATAAGTCATTATCATTACTCTTCCACCTGGACAATCATTGAGCCAAGAGCATGCTGAGTATCAACCACATCCTTCCCATGAGCATACCTCAGTAAAATGAACCAATATCTTACAAGTTTTCTTAATAATAATGTAGCAGGCTTACCTTTTTGAGGGTGAGGGTAGAGTCCCAGGCTCGAAGGTCTGATATTTGATTGGTGGAGCTCATTCACCAATCCGGAGATAGCAAAAGGAAGCATGCCCTTTTTTCAAAGGGAGGGGGCAAGGAGCAGCTGGACCTGAATCAGAACTGCACGAGCCAGGTCTGGACAACTCTGGAGCTGGAGCCCCTGAAGAGTATAAAATCGGAGCGTGCTTAGCAGGCTGGGGAGAGATGACAAGGGACAACAAGGAAAGAGGGGCTCCAGAGACAGCTGTCCTTAGGACCCCGCTTGAGCTTCAGTGGTGAACGGATCAGTGCATGGGGAGCTGGCTCTGGGAGCAGCTCAAGGCTGCTTGGGGTTCACATAGTTGGCACATACAGAATCTGCCCTGGGAGCAGCTCATGGCTGCTTGAGCCTCAACCAGTGTGTGGGTCAGTGCATGGGGAAACTGCTTTGGAAGCAGCTCATGGCTGTTCAAGCTAGCCCCAGCCCTAAGCAGAGTGACTGGAGCCCCACAGTGAGGCTCCACTTTTAACTAAAAGAGCCCTAGTGCCCAGAGCAGGGCCTGGGAAAAGGGGAGAGCCCCAAGTGTAAGATCTGGGAGCCAGAGCCTGCAAGGGCTTGGATTCTATGAGAGAGATCTCTGGGTGCCCAATGCATGGTGCTGGGCCATCACGGAGATCTGAAGGTGTCACTGGGGAGAGGTTCTTGCACGATCAGCCACCAGTGGATGAGCCTTGACTTCTCCAGAGAGGAAGCATGAGTTACTGAGGAAGTGGGCCCCACAGGGGAGGCTGACATGAGTGAGGACAGTATGCTGCCTCCACCTTTCATTGTGGGAAGGGCGTGTCCAGATCTTAGGGCCTTAAAGGGGAGGAGCCTTAGGGAAACCCCTCAGGGAGGTGCTGGGTGCACTCCCTATTTTGAGGTTGTCATTGTGTTAAGGGCTATATAGATAGGGGTATTCTTTAAGGGGGGTTATATGGTTTATGTGTTTTAATGCCTCACTGTGTATCCAGTAGACCCCCGATTTACATGATTCTTACTTACGCGTGTCTTGTGTTTATGCAATTTTTTATTTGGTTCCAGACTGGAAAATGCCCCTCAAGATGTCCATGATTTTCATATATAAGTGAACACTCATGAGATTTCCGTATATATGCTAATGCCTCACAAGATTTGCAGGTGGAATAAAGCAGAGCTGTGTCACTATTGTGCTGCCATTGTGGTAGCAGCATCTCAAGATGCATAGGTGAGACACTAGATGTACCTCCTGAAGGCAATTCCACTGAGAAAAGGGAAAAAAAAACAAAACAAAACTATGAGTAAGTTATGTCTGGGGTATGCAAACCCTCACTATTCTATTATTTCCTATGGGGAAGGTCGTCCCAACTTATGCAAATTCGACTTACATGAAATTCCCCTAGAATGCAATACTTGCATAAGTTAGGCGTCTACTGTATTGATATTTTTATTTCTGAAGGTTTAAATAAATATTATTGTTAATCTACTTGGGTTATATAGGTTGTAAGTTATTTGGTTCATATTTGGTATTATATGTGAATTGTGGAATATTATATATAGCATTATATGTTAAGCTTTGTAAATAGTCTATGTTTTATATTAAGTGTCTGTATTTATTCTTGCAATAAATTGTACATAGTTAAATACTAGGTTTCCACCTAGCTCTATAGAGAGGGGAGGAAGTTGCTTTAGTAGCTGACCCCTTCCTCAGCACTCTGCCTGACCACTACCACTGTCGTCAGAGGACAGGGCCCCCAGGTATACCTGGGCTACAATAACATTGAGGATAACATTAAATTCACATTATAATGTATTTGTGAATGGAATTTATTACCATAAGCATCAGAGTAGAATGCACTTACATGTGTAACCTGTAAGAAAAAATGTTTAATGTATTGTGTTAGGGTGAGCCAGTCTTTTTTTTTTCCCCTTGATTTCTATTTTTAGGCAGATTTATGTGTGTGTTCTCTTCAAAAATTCATTTCTGTTTTTTGTTTTGTTTGCTTTTCTTTTCCCTTGTGGTAGAATACTACTTAATTTTCAAATAGAATTAAACAAAAAACCCTGTGCTATTGTCCTTTATAGTACTCAAATTATTTTAATGAAAGCCATTACAGAAAAAAATATATATATTACTCTGGTGTTTTGCTGCTGGTTCCTAAGAGCCAAATCTGGCTATTCATATTTATTCTGTATTAAGAAAAAAATCCTCTAATATAGAAAGTATATAGTCATTTAACAACAAACAGACATACTTTTTGTTACACATTATACAGGAGAAAAACAGTGAGTAATACAAGTGCATAACAGTAAAAGTGTGTCTAAATCTTTTCAGAGCAAGGGTACTAGACAACAATTTTGCAAATATGCACAAAAACTTATACATCAGAAAGACCTATTCTGATGAAAAAGACAAACATCTAAAATTCTAATATAATAAAAGCCATGCAATTTCTGGCTATATGTCTGTCTGTCCATAACGCTGTGGGCTAACTATGCATACACTGCCTGGAGCCTTATTGACAGACAGACACACAGAGGTGGAAGTGGTGGGGACCAGGATGTGCTCTGCTGTGCAGTGGGGAGGGGAGGAGAGGGGAGGGCAGGGAGGAGGAGGGGCATGGCATGTGTCATGGCCATGCAGGGAATGGGTGGGGGGTGCATGGGCAGCACCCACCAGCTGCAGCACATGGCTGTTGGGCAGGGTGCACCCCTCACACCTGCTCCCCGCATGGCACCTGTGGCAATATGCCATGCCCCCCATGTGGGGACTGCCTACCTACTGTGGCTGTGGGGCACAGGGTGGGAAGGGTGTAGGGGATCTTGGTGCACCAGCATATGGGGAGCTGGTGTGACTGATGCACAGGCAGCGCCTGCCAGTTACAGCATGTGGATGCAGGACAGGGCATGCTCCCCACACCAGTTCCCTGTGTAGCACCCTGAAGTCACACACCCTCCCACAGGGAGTGACTGCTAGCTGCAGCCATGGGACATGTTGGATGGGGGGTATGTTGCCGCAAGGTGCTCTGCAGGGAGTGGGAAGGGGAGGGGAGTTACAGTGGCTGTCTGCTGCTGCTGGAAGGGCATGGGGGGGATTGAAGCTGAAGCTGCACCAGGCTGATCCCAGCAGGAAGCAGACTCCGCTCAGGCCATGCTGGGCTGCGGTGGCTTGTCTAGGGCCAGGGCAGGTGGCTCCTGCCTCTTCACGTACCATGGGGGAGCCAGGGAAGGGGAACCTGCACTGCCCCCTTGGCTCCCCAGTGCCGTGCCTCTGCATGAGCCGGTGGACTCTGATGGTCCTGTGACCCAGCTCACCTGAGGCCCCAGTCACAGGCTGGGCCATGGGCCACTTGGAGTCTGGCAGCTCCCCTACAGGTGGCTCCAGGGAGCCCAGGGGAGCACATGGCCCCCAGTCTGTGTACAGGGAAGGGACAGCTGCAGTTGTGGCTTCCAGGAAGTGCACACACACACACACACAAACTGCAGGTACTTCCTCATCCTGTCAAAGGGGTTTTCAACCCAAAAGCTTGCTAAGATATATTTCTGAAATTATTTAGTTGGTTTGTTAAATGAAATGAGGGAACTTGAAACATTTCAAAAGTTTCAAAACATTTTGAGTTTCGAAGCCAGGCTTACCAGCTTCAGCGCCAGTACCATACCAGCTGGCAGCACATGCCTCCTGTCATCCAGCAGGCAGATCGGGAGCTCCCCACAGCCCTCCTGGGAGGGCCATGGGGGCTGTGCTGGAGTCCTCCCGGGGGTGCAGGCCCCTGATCTGCCTGCCAGATAACCGGGGATTGAGGCAGTGGGACCCACTAGCAAAGCTGGCTCCAGGTGGGGGCCTGGGGCAGATCAGCTGGTGCAGGGACTTTCCCACACCCTGATCCCTGCCCGAGCTGATCTGCCTCAGCCCCACTGGCCCCAAGTGGCAGCACTCAGCTCATGGCAGTCTACAGGCAGATCAGGGGCCTGCCAGCCCCCCAGGAATGTTGTGGGGGCTCTGCCGGAGCCCTCCTGGGGTTGCATGTACCTGATCTGCCTGCTGGGTGACAGGAGCTGGGTGTTGCTGCCTGGGGCCAGTGGCCACACTGATTTGTTATATAGCAGGCAGATTGGGGGCCTGCACCTCCAGGAGGACTCTGGCATAGTCCCCCAGAGGGAGCTGCCACCTGGGACTGGCAACAGCAGTGATCTTCCCAGAGCTGGTGCCAGGCAGCAGCATCCGGCTTTTCTCATCTGGCAGGCAGATCAGGGGCTCACACCCCCAAAAGGACTTGGGCACAGCCCCAGCTGCCCTCTTGGGTGTGTGGGTGAGCCTCTGATCTGCCTGCCTGCTGCATTTTATGTTTCCCCATAATAACCTATGGGCAAAACACTGAAGCAGCATCGAAACAGCAAAAACAGTTTTGATTAAATGAAATGGAGTAGTGCTCTGAAAATGAAATGAAATTCAAAGCAAAACACTGTTTTCTTGAATTGTTGAAATGGAAGTTGAATCAGAATGATGATGTTTCACACAGTCCTAATATCTGCTGCCATATGAAAGAGAGAAAGCATTGTGTTATTTTCCCTGAGTTAAGGATGGCAGTGTCATTTAAAATGGGCTTGATTTTCCTTTGCACATTGATTAGGCATTTATATTTGTGCAAACTAGTCTTATAGTAATCAATTTTGATGTCATACTCATTTTCCATATCTGTAAGTGATTTACAAAATGCAAAATGGTAGAATATAAGACCTCTTGAACTGGTTACCATGTAATCAATGAGAAACTCTCAGAAACGTCAACTGTATCAGGACTGAACGTACAATTTCAAGTTTCAAGCTGAATTAAGTATCAAGCTTTTTAAAGCAAACCTTTTAAAAGTAAAATTATTATAAAGGGGTACATGAGCTGAAACTTTGTGACAGAGGTTAAAAAAGGTTGAAAACCCCTGAACTATACCATCATTTTGAGAGTTCTTGGCATTTCAATTAATGAATGATGTTATGTATGAGGATCACTGGACTTGACGGCCCAAGAGACCTCTCCTATTCTGTTTCTATGTTTGCTTTGTTTTCAAACTTTTTAGAAACATCCTTTATCCTCAAATATTGATCCATTTTCTACATAATTTCCCAAGCCAAAGTAACAGGACGTTAAAAAAGAGATTATAATGAATGCTGGCTGCAACATTAACTAAAAATATTTACCCCTATTTCGCCTTAAAAAAAAAAAAAACCTCCAAAAACCCACAACAAACAGACTGGGATTCTTCCTAGTGAAATATTTTATCTGAGAATATTAGAAACACAGAAAGCAGAGCTCAGTGAGGGGTACGCTGAGCAGGAGTGTAAATCGAGAAATAATGTTAGCTACTGGTTGTTCTATTCACCGTTTCTGTTATTCAGAAAAAAAACCTGAGCATTAACAAACATGAGTTCACTCCAATGCTTGGAAATTTGAAAAGCTGTAAATGTATATTAGGAAAACAATATTCATAGAAATCAGGTTGGTTACTTTTCTTTTTTTTCCCTTTTAAAGAACAAAACAAAGTATCTATTTTGTGACTTAGACAAAATACAGAGAGAAGCAGTCTAAAAGCGGCAAGCACATGCAAGTGATCTATTAATAGAAGTAGAAGCAAGGGGAGTCAAGGAATGGATTTCAAGCTCTAAATCTGTTCTTGGTTGGGTAGACAGCCTGCTCTTTCCTCATTAAATAGAGGAGAAATGCCACATCCCCTTTCATACAATAATTCAGGTGTCAGAACATCTTCCCAGGATACAGAAAGTCCAGGTTCAATCCCCTCCTCTACCTGCGGAGATTTGAATCTGTCAGTCATGAGACCTTTCAGAATTGATGCTCTGTTTCTCTGACGCAAATTCTGCTGATGCTTGCCAAATCTCCCACCACTACGCCAAGCTGATGCACTGCCTCATGGTGCCCAGCGTGATTTGTTGATTCCATGACATCTACCTGGAGCACAGGCCACTGCTGCACATCACAGGCCATAGGCCACCGCCACCGCCAGTACACTGACCCCACGAGACTGACCACCACCAGACTGGCCCCAGTGCCTGAACCCCACTCTGCACCCGATGGACTTCACTTCAAGAAGAATCTTCAGCAATAGACCACCCTGCTCCACCAAAGAGGACCCCTGCAATGACACTCTATATGGACTACGAAACTTTCTTTGGCATACTTCATCCACCATTGAGGACCATTGTACAGGTTTGCGTGTATCTGTCTTGCTCTCTCAGCACTGCCAACACCCTCCCACCCCTTCCCCCACTCCCCTCCCCCACCCCCAGGCTTAGTTGCCTAACATTGTGCTTTCTGTAACCTAGTTACATTCCCCTCCTCACCCCCATCCCTTATATGTTAGTCCCTTGCTCGAGCAATCTGTATTTCCCTACTGGCTTTGTCATCTTTTTGGATTCATAACCCTTAACATCTACTAATAAAATTCAATCTACTCAACCTACACGCCAATTCCTAAATGCAAATCTCTATATATCATTTTCCAGACACCACAGCTAGGATCCTTAACATCAGTCCGATGCTATACTGGGTACAAAAATTCTTTTTTTCAAATTATAAAGGTTCAAATGAAAGCCATTTTAATTAAAAGCTACAAAATTGAGGACTTCAGTAAATACACAAAAAAACAAAGGATGTTCTGAAAAGGGTATATATCTGGAGCTTCTATTTTGAAAAAAAATGTTTCTATAACTCTTTAGTTACTGAGGACTACACTCATGAACTAAATTAAGCATGTGTGTAGTTGTTTGCAGAAGGATCCTCAGCCTGTTCGTGTGTGCTCAGCTGATAGAATTTCTAAGGCCTCTTTTTATTTGTACATGTAATAGTTCTTCTTCCAAGTGCTTTATTACTTCCCCCACATATAATCACTCCTCTTCATGAGGCGTCTGTGACTTTCTGAGGTAATATTTTAACTGAACTTACACCTGAATCGACAGGATAGCCCTCAAAAATGCAAAGCACAGGAAGAATCAATTACTGCTTTATACAAGAAGTATTATTACAGATTATTTTCAGTCTGTACTGAGATGTTATGAAGAAGAATATTTCTAAATCCATTGGCTCCAAACGAATATTGTTTATGCATAAGCCAACTAACCAACCCTTGAATGGTAATATCCATTCTTTGCCCTAAAATCCACAGACACATCAAGTCTGCCAAGTGGCAAGGTGACTAGGACCAAAAGCTAGGATTTTGGTCATAGGACATTCCTATGCTGCAAGCTATAATAGACCATAATGCTACTCAAGTTAGTGCAGCACACACTAAGTTCTGGTACAGGAAGTGGTCAATATGAAGTAGCACAGAAGCCCTCAAATGTTACCATTTCTCCAAATATTGCAATAGGCAAATCTGTGCAGTTCTGAAATGCTGGTGTTTGTTTAATCACTGAGATTGGAACAGTACCATTTTTGGAAATTTGGCTTAACATTCTTCAAAGGGATTCAAATTACAACAAGGATGAAAACATATAGGATGAGTTATTTAATCCTTGTGTTGAAATTCTGATGTTCTAGAACTGTAATTTTCCCCAGCTGGCCTCAACAAAGCCATTTGGATGTTAACAATTGAGCAAGTGATCTGCTTCAGTTAAAGTAAGAACCAACTTCATCCTTCCAACCCATAATACTACAATGCTAAGAAATTAAGTCAAATTAGAACTCTGATTTGATTATATATTTTCAATTTTGTTGTTTTCCCATATATCTGGCCAGAACTGGTTGTACTGATATGCCATATAAAAGACAATTCAAGCACTTTCCCTTGCCATTCTTGTAGTAATTATACATGACAGAAACCTCATGAGAGGTAGTTTTTGCCAGTGCTCAAACAATTTAGATAAATATTGGAGAAGACATCCAACATTGAGATGTTTACCCAAAGCAATCCTAAACTCGTGCTTTTCAACATTCTCCTATCCCTAAATAAAGCTGTTTCTGGTTTTCTAGTAAGAAAAGCAGTGATGTACTATAATATTGTAAATCACCAGATGTAGAATCCTTTCTTCTGTACCAGTAAGCTTGACAGTAGTACTGATGAATTGCATTACTATGCATAGTTCAGTTCCTGGGCATTATGACTGTCCTGAACTGAATATAGAAACAGAATTATTCTTAAAAAAATAAAATCAATAACATTTTTCTTAAACTGTAGAACACATTAAAATGACCCCTAATCATATTTCCAGGAACATATAGGAAAAAGTTTTTAGATCATAATGAACCATAAATTATACCATAAATGTTATCATAGTTACTGAAAAATATAAGTATAAAAGTGAAATAAAAATGCACTTCATTTCTTGACTTTGTTCTAGGGAAATCAGAGTCAAGTTCTAGGCTGTGTGCAGTTCTATGGAAGGCTCAGTTGAGCTGGCTGCTGAATGTAGCTGTTTTTTCTGGAAAAAAAAAACACTTTAAAATCCTGACTGAAAATGAAAATGATGCCACCCAAAATTATTCCCGAAAAATATCTAAGAGAAAGCATGCAAGTAGCCAATGATTGGAATGTTCATCTGGAAAATGAAGGACAGAATTCAAGTCCTGCATTTTCCGATATGAGAAATAGGCATTTTTATCTCTTTCTGAAAACTTTGAACCTGGAACAACATAAACTACATTTGTGTTCAGTCTTGGAAGAACGCTTTTTTCTGTTCCTCCTATTAGATACTAAAAACTATTAAAAGATACTATTACATACTAAATAATAACTATTACAATAATGCTACAAAATGAAATATATATGCGCAAAAAATCCTTTGATCAAAATTATCAAAGATGGAAAAGGTTTTAAGAGTCATCAATTACATTAGCTGCCAAATTTCAAAATTATTTGGTACAGGAGGCGGCACCCACATTCAGCACTAAAAGTTATATTATATAGCTTAAACTAGTTGGTATGAGCTGCACCTTCACTAGTAGGTCTCAGCCATGCTATTTGTCTGTCTATCTTCTTAATACAGAGGTGGTATAAAAGCCACATAATTTCTGAAAACACAATGATTGGTTTTTCATTCACATTAAGACCCTTTAATCATTCTGCCAATATACTTTACACCCACATTAAGGACCATGTACATATTAATAACACCCACTTGAAAGCTCCCTTATACTGCAAGATCAGAGTACAGAGGCCCTTGTATAAATGAGACTGTCCTACAACTTGCACAATGACATTAAGGCATTAATCATGGTTGTATAAAACATGCTAATGATGCAAAATATTTATGTTAGTCACTCAGCAAAGAAACCTCTTATAACAATGTGAACATTTAAAAAGTTTGCAAAGGCAAAAATAGTTTAAAAGAGTACAATTGTATAAAACTAATGACAAGGCTGCACTCACAAAAAAATCTAATTGTGAAAAGGAGGTACATCAGCTGACTGAATTAATTTGATACAGTTTACTATAATGAAATAGAATGATAGTTCTCAAACTACAGTCTATGGACTATTGGAGATCCATTTAGCACATATTGGTGGTCAGTAGAGAGTTGACTTGTTACATGGCATTAGAACTGCTCTAAGAGATACCAACATGTGCATTAAATACTTTCCTCATATTACTTTTAAATACTTTCCTAATATTACTTTTCCATATAAGCAATTCTTATAATCATTATTAGGGTGTCAAACAAAAAAACCCCAGTGGTATATAAATCAGTTAAAATGCTGTCCACAGTGCGTGCATCTACATGAGATGCTATGACACTGTACCTTGTTGCTATGGCTATGTAGCTTTGGCAAGCAGAAACCATGATGCCAATGCTACTGCACAGCAGCTTTAAGTTACTGTACAACAGAGTAACAAATGACCCATGTGCCACTGAGACTGCACAGTAATGACTGTTACTGTGCAGTCATTTAGTACTTGGTAAAGCAAGTATTAATGACTGCGCAGTAACGACTGCACAGTTAGGTGCACATGTAGATGCACCTAGTGTTAAGAAGTTTAACTGCTAAGAAATGAATATGATGCAACCTCTTTAACTCTCAAACAATCAAACAAGAGTCCAACCCCACTCAAAATTCTCAATTTTTAGTCATCTTTTTTTTCCTCTCTCTTGAAAAAAAATCTTTTGTTAAAAAGATTTGGGTTTTGAAAAATAGATTCTAAAATATGTCAGAATGATAGAAATGGAAGTAAACTAAGAAAAATAGCAAATTATTTTTCTCTCAAATGTCATGCTGTCATTAACAATAGAATAAATGGTTTACTAAAAAGAAAACATTTATTTTAGGTCAGATAAAGTTTTCAGGACTGTGATTTTGGTGTCTAATGTTTACTTAAATTCTAAATGTTGGGGACCTAAATCCTTGACCCTTGCTCAGAAGTTTCCTAAGCTTGAGGTGCTTAAATTTTCTTATTTCACTTTAAAGTTATCTAGTTGTTTCTCTGTAGGCACAGAACTGACGTGATCTTTCAGAAGGGACATTTCAGCTCCTATCTCTAGCTTAAACCTGACTCAGAATTCAGAGACTAGGATTCCATACACACGTTCAAATGATCTGGAAGAATTTTCCTAGGTTGGTTCTCCTGGAAGAAAATCTTACCCAGAGATGCTTGAACAGACATCTGAAGGATGAGCCCTTTTAGAGCAGAGAGATTGCAGTGCTGACACTGCATATTCAGAAGGGCCCTAGACACACATTTCAATGTGCTTTATAGGTAGGGAGACCATATTATTTTAAAGGAAACCCAGGGTGGGGGGCAGCATATTCCCCTACACACCCACCCTCTCTTATACACACATACCAGATACAGCCCCCCACACACACACCCTGACCAATCACACAGACTATGCAAGGAGAGGCAGGGATCCTAAAGGACTGTGCAAGCTGTGCCTTCAGGAAGGAGCTGCCGGCACTGTAGGGAAGAAGGCAGGCTCTGGATGAGCCCTAGTGAAGTTCCCCAGGCCACTGGTCTGTGCTCAGAAATTAGCATGTGTTGCAGCAACCCATGGGTACTCAGACCCATGGGTGCCCTGTGGCATTGTGGCAGAGTGTGGGCCATTCATAACAAGGTGGTCAGTGTTTCAGAGGCATGTGAGCATGCAAACAGCAGCAGAGAAGGTCCAGGAGGAGTATTGCAGGCAGCCAGGTCGGATCCCCCAAGGGACCAAGCCTGGTGCAGTCACCATGGAGCAAAAGCCATCCTGGGCTGTTTGCGGCCCCAATCACATATCTGCCACCTGCAGGCACTGCTTGGGACTCGGGAGGGGGGAGCTAGCAACACCATTTTGATTTGATTATCTTTGAAGGACCAGCTCAGGATTTGGTCCTAGCAGCCAGTCTGGACCTGGACTGGTGAAGGACTAAGGGTTACCCCTGGGCCATGGGATCTTTCCCTGGGAAAGGGTGGGTTGTACTTAGCACCAGGCCAGTAGGGCTGGGAATGCCTTGGGTTGTGCTGCATGGGGACAGGAAGAGCTAGTGCCTGTGGACTCAGAGACACCCACCACTCTGCTCTACACAGACACAGCTCTGCCTCAGGGGTGGGAGCTATGGGAGGCAGCTGAGTCTAAGAAAAGCTAAAGGGAAGGTGGGAGTCATGACATGTCCAGGCTTGTGATGAGCGTGCATGTACACACATGCACACACCTGACTCAATAGGACCCAGGAGGCTTGATGGCAGAGACGGGGAGGGCAGGAGAGCACAGAGGTCCACTGCCCATTTTAGGTGTTCATGTGAGAACAATCTAGGGATTAAGAACTCCAGGTGCTGCCCAAAACTGCCATGTAACAAGGTCTTATTGGCTAACTCTTGACGTTTTACTGCACGGGCTAACTTGAGGTGGCTCTTTGCTCACCATGCTGAATGATCCTATTCTGAGCCCCACTACTCTTCCCATGTACTTCACAGAGAATCTAGACAATCACATAAAGTTCTGGATTCAACACCTGGTTCCAAACACTTAAATGTCAAGTGTTCAGTGCTTAACATTAAGGTGTTTAAGTCCTTTACTAGACCTAACCATTCTGGATTAAATGTCAGGACTTCAGATAAATCTGAAAGAAAAGAGAATAAATGAATGATGGGAATCTGAGTTTAGTTTCACACAGTTAATCTTTCACTTTTAATGAATGGCTTTTAATGCAGTCATTGCAAGGAAGCTGAATAGAGTAGACATGCAATGAGGTGCAAGCAAATCATGAGTGGAAAAATAGACAAGTGCCCTCTCCCCTTCATTTTTGTTTTGACTATTTATTAATTTATGAGGCACATGGCTGAAAACTCACTTAAAGATACTTTTATTGTTTTATAATTTCTCCGTGTAGCTGGGCACACCTAAACATTAGTTCCTTTGTTTGACTAACTACAGCTAATTTCTGAGAAGATGAAGGTAGTGTCTGAAGCATACTTCCTGTTGATCTTCTGGTTTGTAATTACCCTTAAGGCCATAAATGGGTTTGACGCGTTCTATTTTCACTGGTAGTATTTAAACTCACTTCAATATTTTTCAACTTCAAAATTCAGTTTTGTTCTTTGGCATGTACAAGGCTCTGTTTTATAAGCAGCTACACATGGGTACATTAGGGAATGTGATTTCAACTGTTGGATGTGGAAATACAAGGTTGTGATGTTGTGGCTTAAAAGAAGTGTGCATTCAGTTTTGTGAGGTTAGTCATTTTAACACAAAACATGCGATAGAGAAAAATCAGAGACCAAGTTCAGGCTAGTTTCAGATACGACCTACAAGGTCATACATTTCTGTCCATTCTATGTTGTCATCCTGTTATATGAAATACTTGTGTCTATACAGGTCAAATGCACAGGAAACGGAGAATAGAAAGAGACAAAATTAAGGGTTGATTATATTTTGAAGAAATTGAAGGAGTTGATTGACTGAAGTACCCAGAGATTACAAGGTAGCAAGTGTCAGTGAAGCTGAAAGGGATGGGGGATGTCCTGGCAGGAGGGCATTGGGGCAAGAATAGCATAGAATTCATTTCATAAGTGGGTCAAGCTCTCAAGAAACAATTGGGTTTTATGTACTCAGTTCTCCAACTGAAAACCCATTCCAGACTGTCAGTGATCTGATGTTTAAGAATACCCTAACTTCCAGTTTAAGTTTATTTTTGGTGGATTTGTGCATGTATTCTTGTGCCAACATTGTTCTTTAGCTTAAATATCTCTTCCCTCTCTGGTATTAACTTGTCCCCACTGATGTATTCTTAGCGAGCAAATCATATCCTTTCTTAACCTTTGTTTTGCCTGACTGAACAAGCAAAGCTCTTTTAGTTTCCCCTGCTCTCCTGAGCATCCCAATATCTCTTTTCTACACTCGTTCCAGTATGAGTTCATTTTTCTTGAGCATGCATAATTAGAAATGAACAGTTTTCCAAGGGAGACTGTACCAATACCTAGGACAATGGCAGGGATATTACCTCATATGCATTTCAAATATGTTTATTCTAGGACCACATTTACCTTTTTCACAGCTGCAACACATTGGCAGATCACTCATAGGCTGACTGTAAAGAAATCTGGGACACTGAGTGGCCCAACCCCCACCCCCACTCTTTCAAGTCAGGGGTGCAACTGCAGGCAGAGGTGGGGGCAGAGCAGCATGGTGCACTGGGCAGGCATACTGTGCGCCTCTGAAGCACTGCCCCTCCCCACCAGACTGTCCCATGCTCCTGTTTTTTTCTGAGATGCTCTTTTTAATTCACAGAAGCTAGCGAGGAGCTGCCTCAAAATCTAGGACTGTCGCAGCTAAACTGGAATATATGGTTATTCTATTCAGTCAACATGTGAGCAACTAATATACTCAGACCTCTCTCTTTGAATCATTTTCAACTGATGAGATCCTGGCCTATATCAGAAGTTCTTAGGATTAGTCCTAAATTCAGCCAAGCATTTTGGGTATTCATCTGGGAGAAGAAAAAAAAATTATTTTGATTCCTGCTTTACAGACTATTCATACTTTTACAGAATTGGTGGATTACAATTTTAACATGGGGTTCAAATTCAAGTTTCTCTCCTTCATAGTAAGTAGGTGCTTTAGTTATATACTTATTTACTCCATGTCTCTGGGGTGATACTTATTGGGTTATTTTGGAGGTCTGGCACAACTTCAACAAGAAGGGAGAGCTCCTCACCCCACCCCCTGCTATTCCTTATCATCTTAGAGAGAGATTTTTGTACCCCATAGCACACAGTTGTACTATATAACTTGGTTACCAGCTTTTTTTTTTGCTTTTGGTGATATTTTTTAATCAAAATATTTGTTGATGTTGAGGTTTACATGGAGCTCTTTACTCACTGTATAAGTTCACTGTGTTCTGGGTCCTCCTACCAGGTCAGGTCCCTCAAGTGACAGGTGTCAAGAGCAGGATGTGGTTAAGCTTCAGATCAGACACCCAAGTCCAGAGCAGGGATTTACCACAAGGTCACAATAAGGGTACAGAGCAAGGGGGCAAGACAGAACCTGGATGTCAAGAACATGGTCAGAACAGGCCAGGATCAAGGGATAAGAGTGGTGATCAGAAACAGGTAATGGTGGAGGAACCAGAAATAGGAATCTTCAAAGCATTTCCAAGTGAAGTAGCTAACAAGGGACCAGAGATCAAATCAAAGTTAGGAAGCCACAGATCCCATCATGGTCAGGAGCTGAGACTTATATTTTAGAGAAAGCCAACAATCAGAAGCCAGGCACAGATAACAGAAATTCAGCAATGGGGATCTAGAACAGGCACTGGAATCAGAAAAGAGTGGTCTATCTAGCAGATCACTAGGGCTAGGTACAGTAATCACATGCAAAGTGGTATAAGTGATTGGAAGGTGATCTAAACCTGTAACAGAACAGAAGCTCAGTGCACATAGGCTGGTTTCTAAATGGCAGAACCTAGTTTAAGATAGACTTAAATGGAGGTAATCGGATTTAATCAGTTTAGGTTAGTCTCGTCTATTGTACTTCTGTTCCAGATCCCCTCCCAACCTAAGTTATATCACAGTCATAGGCATTCTAGGAAGCTTTGCTAACCCTATTAGCCCCTTCCTTGCAGGGTGGGTGGGCTAGCCTCTGCCATTGCTCCTCTGCTCTTGCTGAGCAAGGCTGGCCATGCCCAGCCTGCATCCTGCCTGCCCCTGTCAGTTTGGGGGGAGACTGGGGAATGGAACCATGCCCTTGCCCTGGATTCCCCTCATTTGGGGTTTGCCCAGCTGGGAAAAGTCCTGAATTGTGGGGGTTTTCCCCCAACCCAGATGGGCCAGGCTGCCCAGCCCTGCTCATCATGACTCACTGCCTATGTCCCCGGGGGGGGGAGAAGAGAAAGAAGAAGAGAGCCCTTCACCTCAGACCTGGCCTCCCTGAGCTGGAGTCTACCCAGCTGGGGGGCAGCCTTGGGGTCTTTCCCCTGCCCCAGTCCTAGGCTCCTCCTGAGCTGGGGTCTGTGCAGCCCCACCTACTGTGAGTCAGTGACTGACCCGCAGGGAAGGGGTTGAAGGGAGAGAAGATGGGGGTTTCCCTCATGGTCCCAGGGCTTCTCCCACAGCACAGACTGCATAGCTCCTGTCCAGAAGGCTGTGTGAAGCAAATGGAGGGCACCTGTATTTCTAGAGCCATTTGCCTGCACCCTGTCATGAAGCACATGGCCCCATGTACCCACAGACCTCAGTTCTGGGAGAGTCTGGAGCCAGGGTGAGGGAAAGCCTCTGTGGCATGGGGCACTCCCCCAGCTAGGCAGACCCCAGGTCAGGGTGAACCCGGGGCTGGAGTAAGGGAAAACTCCTGCCATGTAGGCAGCTGCAGCTGGCAGACCTATCTCAGGGGGGACAGGGCAGGGGATTAGATTCCTTAAGACCAGCCCTGGAACTAATCAGCACACCCTGCTTAGGGGGATAGATGGCTGCTGTGCAAAGGCCTTACACCATGCATTAGAGCTCGACTTGAATGGATATAGTAGCATTTGTGTTTGATTTTTATGTCTGCAATGTACTGCAACGACTGTTCCACTGCTGCAAAAGACTGCAAGGATTGTCGGGACTGACTATGTTGTTTTCCTAATATGTTACACAATGGATTTGTATAGGATGGTTTGGACTGTGATGATACTGTGGGTTGGAATAGATGATTGCTGAAGGTAACTTACAGCCCTACTTCTCTACTATTAAAATGCAGAATAGCTGATGTAATGAGATTTAAGAAATTAGCCTCCCCAGTATGACATACACTTCACCCTGCACAATATACTGGGTAACAATGTCCACATGACTGAGTCTTTTAATAGATGTCAGAAATCTATACTGAGTGCTTAAATGTACCAATACTCTTACAGGTATAACCATGAAAGTTTCCTGTTTAAAGAGTCCCCTTCGGCCTTTCTTGTTGCATTCATATTTCAAGATTTTCATACGGTTGGTTCCTGTCTAATGTCTTAATAACTATAAGATTGTACAAACTAAAATGAGCAAAACGGTTGAAAGGTAATTAAATGCAATGACATTGGTTATTTATCTGATCTTCTATTCCCATAGACCACTTTGTATTTTATTTAAATTCCCCTCGTATGCTTCCCCACGTGCATGAAGCTCTGTTCCACCTTTCTTTGCAACCTTCCTCAATACTTATCTCTTCTTGTTTGCTTAGCTTCATGAAACCTTCTAGGACTTAGTTAACGGTTGCTGCTTGTTCCCTCTACATCTTGTGCTTACTTTTCCCCACCTGTTGTACTGATTATGTGGGCCCATATCAGAGTTGATAGATTATCCAAAAATTGCAAACAAGCTTTATTAGCATTCTGAGAGGTGGAATTTACCTTAATCCTCACTTGTTTCTGCATGTAAGTATTATCATATGACTTTCGGGAAGTTTTTTACTCTCATCTGTAAGTTTTTCACAATATGAACTTCATTTTTACGTTGTAAAATTCCTGAGTAGATTTCAATACATCTATACAAATTTTTACTATCTGTGAAAATGACCCTATTTATTCTGGGCATTCCTTAAAAACCCTACTTTACCCTTCCATGATATGGCTATTATTTATTATTTCAAATAGTATAATAATTAGAGCCCTACAAAGATGACTGTGCTAAATACAATATACACATGCTTAGTAAGGAACAATGCAACACCAAAAGAACTTACACATAGTGGAAGGAGAAACAGAAACAAAAAAGGGCAAAATAATCTTCCCAACATCACCCTGTAGTGGCAGAGCCAGGCATAGAACCACTTCAGTGCCCTACCCACCATATGACATTGCTTTGTAGTAAACAATGAAAGAAGATGAGATGGGCAACTATTTTCCTTAGTTTCATCACATATTTAAAGTAAAAAAGAAAACAGACAAAAAAAATCAAAAAACACAGCATCAGGATGTGAGAAAAATGTGCACTCATAAGATGGCCCTAGAATTCAAAACCAAAAAATGCATGGGATTCAAACGGACATCAAGGATCATCTAGTCCAACCCATCACACAGATAGATGTTTCACTATTCCTAACCTAAGGTCAAGAAAATGTTTAGCCAGCCTTTTCTTGAAAATCTCCAAAGGAGGAAATTCCATGGCTTCACAAGGGAGCATGTTCCATTGCCTTACTCTTCTTATGATTAGAAAGATTTTCCTCATATGTGATCAAACCCATTTTGCTGTACTTGAAACTCATTACCTCATGTCCTACACTTTGTGGCATGACAGAACATTTTTTCTTTCTGGAAACATTTCAAATATTTTAAAACGTCTGACATGCCTCCACTTAGTCTTCTATTCAAATTAAAGATAGCCAGGTCCTTTGGCATTGCCTCATATCACTTACTTTCCAATTTTTTCCCTTCCTTCTTGTTCACCTCTGGCCTCTCTCTAGTTTCTCTACATCTTCCTTTAAATATGGCACTCAAAAGTAGACACCTTAGCTATGGCCTAACGAGTGCCAATCAAAGATCCTGCAGCCATAGGGTCCTTAGAGGTACATATATAATTGTTTTCTTGCCTGCATTATTCTTATCTGATATCACTGTGTATCAATAAAATTTGCCTATTGTCAAATGGAGAAGTCATGGTTGGTCTGAGGGCTTGGATCTGCCCAGAACAAGGTATCTGGATCATAAATCCAGTGCCAACATACCTATGCTCCTACAACATCATTACTAAAATATCTTTTCTCTCTCTCTTTCTCTGATGTGAAATCTCAGATGAGGAAGAAATGCAACAGTGTTTTGCATTGCAGACTTTTGATAGTCTGAGACACTCAAAGATGCCTGGCTGATGTTGCATATGTATAACTTGTTATTTCCTGAAGTGATTGAGTAGCATGCCATACTTATACACACTTGTTGTTTTCTGCAGAACTGGTGAAGCACAACTGTGCTTTATTATTCTATTACTTACAATGGACTCTTGAAGTCAGTGGCAGACTTACCATTGCCTTCAGTATATACAGGGACTGCTCCTGAAAAGTAAGTGTGGTCCATATCTTTAATAAGATCAAGTTTTCTTACCCACTTTCTATTTTGTGACATATTTTTTTCCAGAATATATAGCAAGTATATAGAAGCATGATTATCAGTATATTTTGAATGTTTGTGGATTAATGTTTTCATAGTAGTTTCAGAATCTACAGGTTCACTATGTCTTTCTGAAGTAGTATGGTAAGAGGGTAGTTGTAACCCAAGGAATATACAAGAAACATGTTTTCTTTGGTAAACTTCTTAACTGGACCAACTGCACAGTTGAGAGAGGAGTTAAACAAGCTCTTGAGCAAAGTGCCCTTCCTCAGTTCTGGGAAAAAAAGTGTTGCTGGAGCTAAATGCTATATAAAACAATGATTTTTTTTTATATTTATTTGGGGTTGGCCTAGCCCTACAAGGAGGTTCATGTGTCCTCTTTGCTAGCTAGTCTATCCCCTCCACTATTCTAACTCCTCTGATCCCCTGCCCTCCATCTTTGCTGCCATGCCTGGATGGAATTAGTTAAGCAGGAAATGACCAGAGCCTTGAAGTGTGAGTGGTGGGGAGGAGGGGACGAGGGAGAGGAGTAGTTCATTTGGGCTGCTTGACTGTTTTCTCATGTCCTGGCTTTGGGGTCTGATTTACACTAGCTGCTCCCTTCAGCTCTGGGCCCATTCAGTCCAGTCTCCACTCTCTGGTAGTAGCAGCACAGCTGGGAATTAGGCTTAGGGTAGGGATCTGGCTCTAGTGTAAAAGGAGTTAATTTCTTTCTCTCTGTCTCTTGTTTTCTGTGCAACTCCTCACCTTCAAGGGGTGAAAACGTACAGGTTCTTTAAGGCACCTGCAAAGTGACCACCACCTCCCCATTGTTGCTTTTGGCTCCTGGGTGTCAATTGCAAAAAAGGAAAAAATCTCAACTGAAAACTCTTCCCCAACTTCAGCACAATGGACACAACCTTTACTCCCAGCATTCCCTGCTGTTTAAACCCCCAGAAACAAAAGGAAGAAGCAGCAATAAAACTCACTCCCTTTTCAGGGACTATTTACAGTGCCCATTCAGGCCTTCTCTTCCTCTTGCAAGGACCTTCCCATCCTATCCATGATCAGGGCTCCACTGCCCCTCCCTCTTGGGGGCAAGCCTACTTGTTTCCTGAGCCTTGTCATTTCCAGCCAGCCTGGCTCACTAGCTGGCCTGTTGGTTCCTGCTCCGCCAGCTGCCTTTGCCCAGGCCATAAAAACCCTTCCCTTAAAGGTTGTCCCTGGTTCTGCTGGATTCATAGCCGTCCCCCAAAACCAGGGACAGGGTTCCCTTTTACAATCCATTATATAAATAAAAGTAGGTACTTCAAGAAGTGCCTCTTCTTCTTTCTCCTTGTTATTGGTCTTCTTTTACATTATTAGATTATCTATTTCAACTGCTTTTACTTGTTTTGTAGCTACTTCTGATAACTTATTTGCTCTACAAGTTTACAGCCTTCTTCCACTTCTTTAATGGACTCTAAATATTAAGTGATATAAGCATTATTATTTTTAAGAGTATGTAAGAGTAAATAGTTTAATAAACTATTTTTTCATAGTAGCTAAGGTCAGGACGGACCTGAACAGATCATCTAGCCTGAACCCCTGCCACAGGCAGGAATGAATGCTGGGTTCACAGGTCCCCAGACAGGTGATCATCCAACCTCCTCTTGAATTTGCCCAAGGTAGGGATGAGGACCACTTCCCTGGGAAGCTGGTTCCAGATTTTGGCCATCCTAACTGTAAAATATTGCCTTTTGATTTCTAACCTAAACCTATTCTCCATCAGTTTATGACCACTGTTCCTCATCACCCCAGGTGGTGCTGGGGAGAAAAGGGCTCTGTCTATTTGCTGTTGATCCCCCCGATGAGGTTGTAGGCAGCCACCAGTTCCCCCCTCAGCCTCCTCTTGCTGACACTGACCAGGTTCAGGTTCTTCAGTCTCTCCTCGTAGGGCCTGTCCTGCTGCCCCCTCACCTCCCACATTTTAAATAAATATTTTTTTTTGTTTTTGGCTCTTTTCTAAGATCTGACACACATGCAGATAGTTATATGCAACCAAAATCTCTTTGAAGTCAAGGGGAGCGCTGGTTAAGTAAATGAATCTATACAAGGAGATGGACCCTCCTTTCAGTAACTGATTTTATTATGTATTATTAATATATTTTGTTTTAGCACATAAAATCTTATTTCCAAGATACAGTTAACTCAGAAGTTTTATATACACTAAGTATGAAGTGTATGTGTAAGTATGAAGTGTATGTACACTAAGTGTACTTAGTGTATGTATTTTACATACACTAAGTATGAAGTGTGCGTCACAAGAACATGAAGCTCTCTTAATTACAGTCTACTTTATGATTAATTTCACTATCATTTTACAACTGCCGTATCCTTTTTAATATTTTTAAACCACTTGAAAGATCATGAAAGAAATTTCATTATATTTTATAAATGAAGAAGCAGTTGTCACTGTAACAGGGCCCAGGGAATGGAAGAGCCTAAACGGCCCTGCACCCTGGAAAGATTCCCCTTCTTGCTGTCTACTGTGCCTGGCAATGAGCCCTGTGCCCACCCCAGGCCTAAAGGGACTTACCAGAGGCTGAGGATCCAGGTCTGGTGACACAGGGAACTTCTCAGTAATGAACTGCCACTGGAGGTAGTTCAAACACCTACTTTGAGCACCTTCAAAAGACATTTGGATGTTAATTTTGCTAGGATCCTATGACCTCAGCTGACTTCCTGTCCCTGAAGCAGGGGGCTGGACTCGATGATCTTCTGGGGTCCCTTTCAGCCTTATTGTCTAGGAAATCTATGAAGTGCACCCAGGTGTAAAGGATAAGGAGGAACCAGCCCATGTAGGCAGGGTGTGGGGAAAATAAAAGGCACTGGCACATATTAAGCTGCCATTGGCAGGTACTGTGAGATGGGCTTTTCTGCTTATTTTGTTTGTAGCAAAGCTATGCATGCTTCCTTCAAGCAGTGTTGCCAAGTCTGCTTATAATAAATGGAATTAGGATTTTTTTTTTAAGTCACTTTAATTTTTTGAGAGTTGCGGGCCCCACTCCCCTCTCTTTGAAATGGTTTGGGATTGTTTTTAAAGGTAGTTTTGCTTTTTTCCCTTCTCATGAAACTTGGCAACATGAGACAAGAGGTGATGGGAAAGAAAGAAGCCCCAGGGAAGTCTAACAAGTCAGAGAGATTTGGAGCCAACAAGCTAAGTTGAAATTTATTTGTTGAACTTTATTTCCTTTTGTATTTCTTAAAAAAACAGAGTGTCTTTGTGGTACAATATCCTAGCTTGGCTGCAGCAGAGGTGAAGACTGAATAGCAGGGCTGTACAAGGCTTCGGACCATGCTTTGGATCCAGGGAAGCTTTGGATGGTGAAGCATCCAAAGCAGCATGTCCGGACTGAAGTGCTGGTTTTGTCAGGCTTTCTGAGTCACTTCAAAGTCGCTTAGGAGATCTGGCCATAGGGTATAATGGGGAATCGATGAAATATCTATAACTTTGTTGGTTTTTTGTCTTATTTGGATGAAACTTGCAGGAGTGGTAGTCACTGCTGAGAGCATGAAGCTTGCCAAGTTTTAGGAAGATAGGTTCAGAGGCTTGGGGAGAACTGGACCCCAAATTCTTGAAAGCAAAACTCATGTCACATGCATGTGTTACACCATGGGCGGGGGGAGGGGTGGCCCTGCTGAGGCCACGAAGCCTGCCAGCTGTTGCAGAGATAGGTGCAGGGCTTCTGGGTTCTGGGACCCTGCACCCCTAACTGCTGACAGACAAAACTTGTGACATGGGTGATTGTGCAAGTGACTGTCTCTGTCTTGGGGCAGTTGATTGTCTGTTTTGATTATTTTCTCTCCTTAGTCATGGTTTTGTAGGTGTTAATCCATGCTTGTTAACTTGTAATGTAGTAGTGCTGTAGTGAGTGAGTCCCTGATTGAATCATGATTAACTGGTAACTTGTAACACAATAGCTTAGCACCCAGGCCTGCAGTAGTGTGTCCCCTCTCCCCCAACCACCCCATGCCCCAAGACAGACACAGTTGTACAAGCACCCATGTCATGAGTTTTGCCCATCAGCAGCTAGGGGTACAGGGCCCCAGAACCCAGAACACCTGCACTATCTCCTCAACAGGTGGCAGGCTTCTTGGCCTCAGCAGGGGCTACCATCCCTGCAACTTTCACCCTGCTCCACTTTAACACACACAGTGTCATCCATATCACAAGTTTTGCTTGTCCACAGCTTGTGATGCAGTTCCCCACAAACCTCTGAACCTATCACCTTGAAACTTGGCAGGCATTGTGGCCTCACCAGGGGCCACCGTCCCTACTGTTCCCCTCCCCTCCACCCCCGTGGTGTAACATGCACACACACACGACATGAGTTTTGCTTTCAAGAATTTGGGGTGCAGTTCCCCCTGAACCCCTGCACCAATCTTCTTGAAACTTGGCAGGCTTCATTCTGTCAGCAGATGCTACCACCTCTGCAAGGTTCATCCAAACTAGACAAAAAACAACAAAGTTATAGATATGTCATTGATTTCCCATTACTCTATGGCCGGATCTTCAAGGCGGCTCCAAAGCTTTGGAGCAACTTTGGCCAGATCGAAGTGGGAACGTGGCCCAGAGCTCCAGATCAGATTGCTGGTATCTGAACTGGCTGGATCCAAAGCCAAATCGAATCGCTACCTACTCACGCAGAACTACTGAATAGTGGGTCATTAGCTAAAGCCAACAGCAAAAGTAAAAGTGGTCAGCTTGGGGTGCCTGACCAAACAGGCCTAGTTCTGCTCTGTCCAGAAGCTGCCCATAACAGTGTACAGACACTCAGCAGAACTGCTTTACTGATAAGAAATGTTCAATGATAAAAATGGAATTTCCTTCTCCCACGAGTCTGACCAAAATAAATCTACTTTTCTCTTACATAAACTTATTGTGTGGTTCTTATACACTAAAGAAAAATATTAAAAAGAAGAAATGTTTTAAAGAAATAAGAATTAAAATACTTAGCGTTTCTATCATGCTTTGCTTGCTCAAACATCTTTTCTACCCTTAACTAATCAGTCATAATAATAATAGTACAATAATTTATAATACAAATCTCTTACAGATTACTTGCTGGAAAATTCACTGTTCATTTCCTTATTATTACTGAACTAGAATCTCAAAATTTGGTACGCTCATTTGTTATGGGTCACTGTATGTAGAAAAATAATATAAATCTAACCTTTATATCAGATATAACCAAAAGGCCATCAGACATCTTTCTCTAATAACAAGCAATCAAATGCCTTTCCATATATACCAGAGATACAAATTTACAAAAGCAACATTTTTTTTTCCTGTAAGCCAATTGTGTTATCTATGATGGTCTCCAGTTTTGTATTTGTAGAAATAAATATAATAATTTATGCTTACCAGTAAATAGGTATTCATGTGAAGTGAACCTACTTATACTTTTATAATGTTTTATGTTGTAGCAATTGTACTTAACTTTTTCCAAGCATTAAATGATGCTAAACAGTTTTACTAAGAGGTTGGCAATCTGTATGCTTAAGGGAAATTTACCTGTATGTAGAGATGATTTTTCATACATCTCTAAATAAAGGAATTAATGGTAAAGATAACTTATTCCTTTTACTGAACATATGCCACTCCCTTATTAAACAAATAAATCTAAACAGCTCCATGGCACTTAAAATTAGGTCTTTCTGAGGATGAGTAAAAACACTGCAGGCACTGCTGAGATAACCACGGTCATTAAACAAGTGGATCATTATCAATTAGTACTTCAGACATTCTAGTATTCCTTTAAACAAAAGAAGGGAGTAATCTGCATATGAAGCCAGGAAAATGTTTGACCAGTCTGAAGAAATCAGAACTTGTGGTAGAGATACCTTTTCTTAGACTCACTAGATATTTGTAAAAAACAGTCTTAAATTGCAAGCTTTTGAACACAGAGACCATTATTCAGGCATATCTCGAACAAAGGCAGGAGTAGGGTGCAAGATTTCAGGTGGTAAAACTTGCTTCCCTTCTTGTAAAATTATGAAGTTTTCATTTATTTATTTATTTATTTATTTTTGCAAATATCTAGCTAGTCTAATAAAAGATATAACCTCTATCATGAGTTCTGATTGCTTTTGCCTCTAGACCAATACAGAGTCAGTCTCGATACTTGACCAGTTTGAGGCATTACTAAGCATAAGAGTGAAATTCTCTTGCTTACTCAGACTTGATTGGCTATTAATTGTTTGTACTGTTCTTTTTTCTTAAATTATGTGAACACCCAGTTACAATACTACTGTCATCTCCTTCGGGAGCAGGAAGAATGAAGTAAAAAACACAATAGGATTCTGACAACAAAAGCCAGGAAATTTTGATTATGTCTGACTCAAGCAGGAATACAACAGGGCACCTACAAATATCCATGAGACTGATCTAAACTGCACTGTAGTTTACCTTTCCATTGTTTTCAGTGACCTCTCAATTAAGCCTTATGGCTAGTGACAGACATTCAAAAAGCCTGAGCCTGAATTGATTCAATCTTTGCAGGTTAGTCTAAACTCGCTAGGCTAAATCAGTTGTGTAACTGGACAGACATCCCAGAAATGTAGGCAAATGCAGCAAGGTGTCTGGGAAAGACATTGCATAAACTATTTTGAGCCAAATCAGGAAGTCTGATGCTACATTGAAGCAGGTTTATCTCAAACTGGTTTCAGCCATTTTCAAACTAGTTTATGTGCACTGAATATCTTCTCTGTTACAGGTTTAAACCAGTTTCTGATCACTTAAACTGGTTTATGTATAATGGCTATCCCTAAGCTATATAAGAAAAATCAAAAGCAATAGGTTTCTGATCCTTCATACTTTCTTCTGGACATAGCAATTGCAAGCCCTCAAACCACACAGTGACACTAAACTTAAGTAAATCTCTTTCAAGAAACATTCAACATGTTTTCTATTTAAGTTCTATTATTTCTGCTAAGCTGTTATATAATGACCCACAACATAGAAATATTCCTAAACCTACAGAGAACCATTTTGAAATTTTCAATTATGAACCTTTCACAGTAAAACTGAACCCTTTATGCAAAGGTTAATGAATTCTGCACATTTCTGTGACAAACATTCAAATTCCTCTTTGACCCCTTATTTCAAACATTTGCCATAAAATTTGTGCGGGGTGGGGGGAGGTTCCCATGGGATTTTCTTTCTTTTCTATGAAGCACACAGAGAAAACTAATTGCACTAAGAAATAAAATAATGTATAGCAAACACAATATTACACAAGTGAGATGGGATTGTTTTGCCTCTAGAGATGCATTTTGTCAATTTTTTTGTCTGTATAAATGATGCTTGGTGGATCACTGCAGGAGGCCCAACAGTCATAAAAATTAAGATTACATAATAATTATTTTTGTACTACTAATTTAACATAAAATCACGCTTACATAATTTTTTAAGCATATGTAAAACTATGGTATCTATAAGAAAAGAATACAGGGTAAACTGAGCAATGACCAGACCAGAACCTTTAAAAAATGCTCTAAACCTGTTGTATTATATTCTATGTATTTTATAATGATTTATTTTTATTATGGTAGTATCCATGCTGAGATTGCTAGGAAATGCACAAATATGCGGGCAGGAATGATCCCTTCCCTGAAGAAAGCTAATAAGACAGATAAAAGATGAGAGAGGTTATAACAAGAAGAGTGAAGTCTACGAACAGAGGTATGCTCATGCCTTATTTACTGGGCTATGCTGCCTTCCCAATACCTATTGTCCTCAATACAATACAGTAGGAAAAAACCTGGAGATTCATATTCTAAAAATCACCATTTTAGGCATGAGTGACCACTTTGTGTTGAAGTCAGTGAGAACAAAAAGTAGCTAATAACACTGAAACTGGTAACATAGTAGTGCTTGTAGATAAAACTGTTCTTGTACACTATACATGAGTGCAGTGGGTGCACGGATATATACTAGATCTTCATACCACAAAATTCATATGGCTAATTATGTTTCCCTTATTTGTTTTAATGAGTAAACATTGACTATGGTTATTGTAACACGGCACCCTAGCCCTGTTACCAGAAAGCAGGCCGGATCCTTTAAGATCAGAACTTTTTGGGCAGGGTAAGGGTTAAAAGCTGAGTCCAGCCAGCTAGTCAGTTGACTGGAAGGGGGCAGGCAAGAACTGTAAAAACCCTGGGCTTAGTGGTACTTGGGGGCATCAGCAAAGGGGGAATGAGTGTGCATAAGAGCTCCACAGAGAGGCTTGGCTTCCTGTCTAGCTGCTGAAGGAGGGGAATTCCTGATGACTCTCAGAGAAATGGCAGCAGCCCCAGAAGAAGGAAAGTAACAGATGATGGGAAGCAGAAGCACAGAGCCCTGGAAAAATGTAGAGCTGGCGTGCAGCCTTTTTTTATTATTATTATTTTGGCAGGTATAGCCCATGGACTTACTGTTTATGTTTTTGATTGAAAGACTGGTGGTTTGTGGTTGAGGCTGTAGGGGAGGAGGAGGAGGCCTCATTAGTACCTTGGGGCATAGTCATAAGAGGCCAAAAGGCCTAGTGCACTAGTGGGTGCAGCCATATAGGGCCAGTAGCCCAGAGCTGGCTGCAGGACTTTAAGCTGGGTCCCAGTAGGGGGCAGGATTGGGGAGAGTCTTGGCTAGTGTAAGAAAGGGCCAAGCCTGAGGAGGCAACCCAACAACTTGGCATCTATAGGGCACAGTGTAAAAGAGGGCCAGAAGGTCTGGCTCCATAGTGAAAGAAAAAAGAGGGCCCTGAACCCCAAGAGGGTTAAAAAGATAGAGCCTCAGAATCAAACCCTACCTGGTAGGTTTAGATTGGTAGGCCTAGCTAGAGAAAGATGGTGGGGGCAAAGCCAGTGGTGGCTGAGAACCCCAACATAAAATACAATAAGCAGTCTTCCATTTGTTAGAACATCTGAATAATATTTATATCAAGACATGGCAAGAAAGTAAAGGCAGGATACAAGATGAAAGGGTTCTCCTCATAGGCCACAAAAAATGTCGCTGGGGAGGTCAACCTGTTACAGTTATGCTTAGTTGAAGCCACAGAAGTGACTACTGTATAGTAAACATAGCCAAGCTAGCTTTCACATATCTAGTTCAGACATTGTTAAAACTGTAGCTCCTAGTAGGTCAAGCCCCTAAGCATTATTCCATTCTTGGGTGGGTTTGTTAAATTGTTCTGAGATTTCCACTACAGTGCTACCAATACCTGAGTAAGCTAATTCAGAACTGACTTGCATTTGCTTACTTGAACTGCATTCATTTTTATGACTTCAGTGTAGACACAGCCTCATGTTTGGAGAAAATATATTATATATGATGTGCTCAAGCACCTTCAATGACATATCTGGCAGCTCCAGATTTGGTGTCTTCAGGAGAGCTTCAGATTCTACAGACATGACCAGCACTCCAGAGAGAAGGCTTCCTGGGAGATGATGATCTTTATCTCTCTCCCAGAGGTAAGTATCTGTTTGCTCACAGGTTGGCTCATCTCCTATGAAGAGCTTTAAACTAGGCTTGACAGGGGTCAAGGAACCGGTGGTTGAAGAGAGCCCAGGGTTGGTAAACCACAAACAAGATCCCAGATCACACCAGGTGAACATTAAGGGCTTGGTAAGCCATAAACAAGGCACCAGACCACAACAGGTAAGTAATAAAGGGAACAAATGCCATCAAGGCACCAAGAGCCCCCTTTTGGGGACTAAAATGTTTTTATACAAATGCCAGGAATATGAGAAACAAGGAAGAGGAGCTCACACTCCTGCTTGCTAACACCCAGTATAACCTAGTTGGACTAACCGAGACATGGTGGGATTCTACACACGACTGGATGGTAGGCATTGAGGGGTATAGGTTGTATAGGCATGACAGAGTGGGGAAAAAAGGTGGGGGGTAGCACTTTATGTTAAGGAGCAGTATACATGTTCCACCATTAAGGCGGGGTGGAGGAGGGGAACACTGAGGCATTGTGGGTCAGAATCTGAGGGGGGCAGGGGAAAAGGACTTGGTTGTGGGAGTGTACTACAGGCCTTCTCATCGGGATCTAGAGCTAGACAATGCATTCTCTGGGCAGCTAGCAGATGCCATGCAGGCGAGGGAGGTGATGTTCATGGGAGAGCTAAACTACTCCGATATCTGCCGGGAGCAGCAGACAGCCAAAACAAGCCACTCGTGGATGTTCTTACATTGTGTGCAGGACCGCCACCTAACCCAGGTGTCATCTAGTCCCACCAGGAGTAGCGCCTTGCTTGACCTGATCTTAGCAACAGGGGATAATCTCGTGGGGAACATGCAAGTTCATGGTAGCCTGGGAGATAGTGACCATCACTTGGTTGAGTTCACTATCCAGTGAAGGGTGAGTAAATTAACTAGTGGGGCTAAGGTGCTGGACTTCAGAAGGGCTAACTTTAGCAAGCTTAGAAGGCTTAGTGAGGAGATGCAACTCAAGAACAGAGCAAATGGGGGGTCCAGGAAGATTGGCGGTATCTCAAGCGAGTGATCCTTAGGGCTCAAAAGGAGTCTATCCCATTACATAGGAACGGAGGTAAGAGGGAAAAAAGCCCCTTGGCTGAACAGGGAACTCCAGAAGAGTCTGGGGGGCAAAGGAAAAGATGTACAGGCAATAGAAGCAGGGAACAGCCACCAAGGAGGAATATATCGCCCTGGCGCACTGTTCTAGGGAATCAGTTCGACAGGCCAAGGTAGGGCTTGACCTCAGGCTGGCTTCAACAATCAATGACAATAAAAAGTCCTTCTTCAGGTATATAGGGTGCAAAAAGAAAGCTCAGAGCAACACAGAGCCCCTGCAGGACAAATCAGGACAGTTGGTAGTTGACATGGAGGAAAAAAGCAGAGCTCTTCAATGAGTTCTTCGCTTCAGTATTTCTATGTACCAACCAAGCTAATTCCCCCACCTCAATCATTGACGGATGTCCACATGGCACCAGTCTGCCTACGGTTAGTTCTGAAATATTTAAGGAGCTCCTAGAGGAGCTGGATGGGTACAAGTCAGCAGGTCCGGATGATCTCCATCCATGGCTGCTGAAAGAATTGGCCAGCATCATAGCTGAGCCACTGGCACAGCTGTTTGAGCACTCATGGTGCTCTGGCCAGGTCCCTGAGGACTGGAGAAGGACCAATGTAGTACACATTTTCAACAAAGGGAGAAGGGATGAGCCGGGGAACTCTAGACCAGTCAGTCTTACCTCTGTTCCTGGGAAAATGCTAGAGAAAATAATCAGAACACATTTGTGCAGGCCCAGCAGGGGAAACGATGCTGAGGGGAAACCAGCACAGGTTTGTTACAGGTAGATCCTGCCTGACAAACCTTTTTGCCTTCTATGACCAGGTCATACACTGCCTGGATGTGGGAGCTGATGCTGATGTCATCTTCCTGGACTTTAGGAAGGCCTTCGACACAGTTTCACACACTATCCTCACTGGGAAGCTAGCAGGCTGTGGAGTGGATGCCTACACAGACAGGTGGGTGGCCAACTGGCTTAGGGACTGCACCCAGAGAGCGGTGGTGGATGGTTCCTTCTTGGCCTGGAGGGAGGTGGGCAGTGGGGTCCCGCAGGATTCGGTCTTCAGACCGATATTATTCAATATCTTCATCAGCAATTTGGACGACGGCGTGGACAGCACACTCTCCAAATTCACTGATGATACCAAATTATGGGGTAAAGTTAGTACACCGGAGGGCAGGGAGCAGGTTCAGGCTGACCTGGACAGGTTGGATGGAGAGAAATAGGATGCAATTTAATAAAGATAAATGTAAAGTACTCCACCTGGAAAGGAGAAACCCCCAGCACACCTATATGTTGGGGAGTGTCCTTCTCAGCAGCTCAGAGGTAGAGAGGGATCTTGGAGTCATAACTGAGTCCAAGATGAACATAAGTCAGCAGTGTAATGAGGCCATTGACAAGGCCAATCGCACCTTGTCGTGCATTAGCAGGTGCACGACTAATAGATCAAAAGAGGTGATGCTCCCCCCCTATACAGCACTGGTCAAGGTGCAGTTGGAATACTGTGTCCAGTTTTGGGTGCCACACTTCAAGAGAGACACGGGGAATCTCGAGATGGTCCAGAGGAGGGCCACTCACATGATTGGTGGCCTTCATGATGGACCCTACGGGGGGAGGTTGAGAGAGCTGAATCTCTTTCAAGAGATGGCTGAGGGGAGATCTCGTGGCCGCCTATAAATTTATTAGGGGAGGTCAACGGGGAATAGGGGAAGCACAGTTTACTATGACGCCCCAAGAAGTGACTAGAAATAACGGGTGCAAACTAGTTGAGAGTGGATTTAGGTTAGACATTAGGAAGGAATTTTTCACAGTAAGGGTGGCCAGGATCAGGAATGGGCTTCCAAGAGAGGTGGTGCTATCACCTAGCTTGGAGGTCTTCAAGAAGAGACTAGATAGTCACCTGGCTGGGATCATCTAACCTTGGTCTTCTTTCCTACCAGAGGCAGGCAGTTGGACACGATGATCCATTGTGGTCCCTTGCAATTCTACAATCTATGAATCTATGAATATCCCCCAGGAATGTACTGATGTAGCTCGGAAACAGCAATTAATGAAAACCTCAGAAAGAGAAAAAAAATAAGAGAAGTTTAAATTCAACAAACCGTATCCCATCACCCTGAACTACAGAGTGAGTCAGTTCCTTGGGGATCATAGAGTATCCTGAATGTATTCATTCACCTTTGATTACAATAGTTATCAAGAGAAAGTCCGTGTTCTAATGCCAGAGGCTGCTCCATTAATAAGCAAATTAGTCTGCATATCCATTTTGCAGAAAGCAGAGATTGTTCTGGCTTGTATTCACTTTAAAGTTTTAAAGTGCATTCTATCTAGAATAAAAAAAAATAGAAGTAAGGAAACTCTATAGCAACTTGCATCAGTCAAACTTTGCTTTGCTATGTAAAACAGCTTGTAAATACAATGAATTACATTAGTTTACCAAGGAAAAGTGCTGTCTTAAAAGGTGATGATTAAGTGCGGGTACTTCAGAAAAAGTGCTATGACAGTTTGTGTATTCCTGATGTTGGTAGGGAGAACACATACTGCATGCTTATTTTCCATAATGAATCTTTCTTTTCTGCTATGTTTTATACTAAATGTCAGGAAAGGTCAGTATGTCTCAGTTTCCACTCAATTCTGTTTTTGCTGTTGTTTAAATCAGTTGACACTTTATTTATAATTTCCTTAAATATGTGGATGCTATGCATTTTATTTGACAAGACGTCAGAAATGAAATCATAGTTATGCCTGACAAAGAATAATGACAAAGTCTTGTATAAAATAACTATCTCTTGTAAGAATTAATGTTTACCATATTTCATTCCATTAATACACTTCAAAATGAATTTGTGAAGCCCATACACACATCGTCACTAGCATATGAATGTAGGACTTCACCTAGGGGCCAATCCTGGGAGAGTGTCTAAAGACTGCAAAATCTGAGCAGGCTTAAGTATTATAGGAAACAGGAGTCAGAGGAACCTTGGAATGTCATCTAGTCCAAGCCCATGTTAATGGTAAGATTACCCTTGTCTAACCCATCCCAGACAAGGATTTGATTAACATACACTTTAAAAAAATCAGCTATAAACATTCTACAACCTGTTCTGTTACTTAAAGTTAGAAAGTGATCCCTAAACCTCCTTTGTTTCAGTTTAAAACTATCTTTATAATAACCCTTTTTGGATTTATAGATTATCAAGGTTCTGAAACCTCAGTCTTCTCATCTTAAAATAAAATATCTCCATTCTTCCACCCTTCCTTCATATTACCTTTTCTAGATCTGTAAACATTTTTGTTGCACCCCTGTTTCTAAACTGCTCACATCTTTTCTGGATTCTGTTGCCTAGCATCAGGCACAGGTCAGTGCTCACCAGTGGTAAAAAATTGGAATAGTTATTTCCTGGGACCTTCATACAACATTTTTATTAATATATCCCAGTAAAATCTTTTATTTTTTCTCTAATTGTTCAGAAGAACTACAATATTAAAAATCATTCTCATACCTTCAATTCATAATTAGATTATCAGCTCATAATCAGCTTGTGATCCAGTGTTATCCCAGGCTTTCAGCACTAAGCCCTACTTCGTATTTTTACATTTGGTTGTTCCATCCTAAGTGTAGGACATAGCCTAAGGATTTTGCACGTAAACTTACTGAAGTTCATCCTCTTTAGTGAGAATGATTTTATCAAGGTAATTTTGAATTTCAATCATTCCCTCTAAAGTTTCTGAAAACTGGTTTGGTGTCATCAACAAAATTAAATTGAGCACACCGAATTTCAATATCAAAATAATTAAGGGAAGTAGTGAAGAGCACTGAAGACTGAACAGACTCATAAGCCGTGTCCAGATGAGCACAGATGTTTGGTTCCCTGGGGACAATTAGCAGCAGCACACTTTGTGCCACAGCTGCTTGTCCCCACTGAATGCCCATGCCAAGTGCATTTTGGCATGCAGCAAGTTACCCTGGAGGTGGCCGAGGAGGCTGGGACCAGCACAGTAGGAGAAACTGGAGCCTGGCTTGCAGCCACAGTGCAGCTCCAGGCAGCCCAGTTTCACTTTTCAGCAGCGTACACTGCCCATGCATGGCTATTCTAGCTTTTATTTTTCTGCAGGTTTGTTTCACTCCTGAATATCCAGGGGTCAAAAAAAAAAAAATCCAGCAGTGGGTGGTGGGCCCTTGCAGTGCAGACAACACCTGACTCTGCAGTACGTGGCACCACCTATTGCATGGATATGCTCATCTGGATGTGCCCTTAGGGAACCCCACTTGGTATCTCCTCAAAGTTTGATACTGAACTCGTGGCAACTACTGTTTGAGTATATCTTTCCTGCCAGTCATGCACTTATCTTATTATAGTTTCATCTTGTCAGGCTGTGGCCTTGACTATGAGGCTTCAGCCTGCCTCATACAGCTAGTCATCCTAGTCTGCTAGCTCTTCGGCTGGGCCTAACCACATGCTCACACCTTACCATTGGAGTGGCCATCCAGGGTCAGCTGACCCCTCATACCTTCCAGTATACAATAAACTCCTGACCCAAAAGAGGGTCAACCTTGGGCAACAAGGCTCAGCATAGTATCTGGGCTTCTGCACCCTTGGCTCATGATGCTATTGACTGATGGATTCCCTGGATACCCAACCTGGCTAGCTTCATAACCTTGCTCACTTCTGATCTTCTGGATACCCAACCCCATGCTGGCATGAACTTCTGGATAGCTGTCTGGCCTTACATTTTGCCAGACCCTCTGAATCCCAGACTTGGTTGCCCAGATAGGCATCCTGGATTCTGACTTCCTGGTTCCTTCTAATCCTGAGGTGACCCCCAAACCTAGCTACTCAAGGCCCGGCATGACATATCTAGACCATATTTCCCTAGTTTGTGAGAAACAGTGTCAAAAGCCTCACTATAGTAAAGAAGTGTCATGTTGACTGCTCCCCCTATCCACAAAGCCAATTACCCTGTCATAGAAAGAAATTAGTTTTGTTAGGCATGATTTTCTCTGACAATATATTGGTTGTTTAAATATTGCTATGTTTCCTTCTAGTTGCTTATGGATTGATTGTTTGATTATACCAATTCTAAGATAGATTGAATGGCCTGTAATTTCCTGGATTCTTCTCCTCCCTTTTTTTTTTTTTTTTCTAATCAAGATAAGCACTCGAGTTGCCCTGTTCCCTTGTTCCTAAGCTTATATCTATGAGTTCTCAAACATAATAACCATTGGCTGTGGAATGACTTTAGACCAGCGTTTTTCAATGTATGGTCAACCGACCCCTGGATATCCACAGACTACATCTAAGGGATCCACAAACATTACTATGATCATTCAAAAGTATGTGAATATCAACACTTAAAATTCAAAGGGTTCCACATCTCCATTCAAAAATTCCAAAAGGGTCTGCAAATGAAAACAAGATTGAAAAAGAGCACTATGAAAACTACTGCTTTAGACAATTCTATGAGTTTTCTAGAATTAATTGTATTAGATAATGCTAATTTGAAAACATCTAATTCATTTACATAATCTCTGAATTCTTCATTTCTACTCTAGGTTGCATACATTCCTGTGTTCCATCCTTGATCCTAACTGAATTTGTCATGTGATAGTTTACCTGTCCTGCGAAGACTGTTGTAAAAAAGAAATCCACCGATTCCCTCTTAAAACCCTGTTATACGATTCCTATTTTCTCCAACCCCCTTCCCATTCTTTGTCAGCTGGACCCCATGTTTTTTACAGACATCTTTCTTTTTGACACTTCACTCTATGGGCAAGGAAGTCAAAGGGGCAGAAGAACCTATAGGCAACACTTTTTGCACAGCCACTCACTGATGCCCAGGGTGCATCTGTTAGTTGGTTCCTGGTGTTACTCACTTTTTACATCAGTTTCTGGCTAGCTGGCTTGGACCTGTTGCCTAGGGTGGGCCCATTTTCCCACTAAGGTCCAGAGGTAAGCAGCTATGAACAACTCACTGGAATAAGCTGTTCACAACTGTTGAGAAGTCAGGCGTGCTAGATGCCATACTTAACCCCAAACTAAAGCAGTAAAACACACCACCACATTTATAAACTCTCCCCCAAACAGAACATTTCTTTTGTTATGCAAAGCTGCAGTTCCTCTCAAACTACCCTAGACAAACCTAGTTTTATTGACGTAAATGACAAATCATATATAGATTTAAAAAATAGTAGAATTTGGCTGCCTATAGACTTCAATATATTCATAAATAGTAGGGTTTACATTTTGATCTTTAAGGCACATCCCTCCATAATGGGGTGGTATGAAGCTCCAGAAGTTTTGCAAGGACAGATTGTGCATCCTGGTCACTATTTACAGCCCACATAATTATATCTGTAGCTCTGCTTCAAATAAGAATGGGGAAAGGGTGGAGAAAAAAAAGTAATGTGGGTTGCCAGTGATGAAGTTACTATATATAGATATAATTCATAAACACAGAAAAGTTTCAGTACCACCAAATTGCTGTTCTCAAAAGTATCACATGCAAAGTTCCTGGAAATATAATGAGATTAAAAAAAAAGAAAGAAAGAATAAATAAATGTTTGTTTCTTACTGTTCTTTGTGTTCATAATTATGTATTATGGATTTTATAATAAAAGAACAGACTGCATCATAAAAAGGGCCTTTAGAATTCCAAAATTTAGGGAAACTTAAAAAAAAGTTGTTACCTATAGGGAAAAAAAAATCTGTGTTTGTGTGATTGTTCAGTATAACTAATATTATAAATTCAAAAACTAGATCCAGATATATAAAAAATACAGAACTTAATATGAGAGTACTATGTAAGAAAGTATCTTAATTTAATTGAAGTCTTCTTGAATAAGGATATCTACATTCTTCCACAAAAACATCCAGTATCATTTTTGAATCAGATCACTTTTATATGACAGGAGATTGAGGTTTCTCTTTCTTTCTTGCATTAATTTTAGCACACTAAAGGGTAAGTTTATTTTCAAACAAGGAAAGTACTTCAGAAAGCTTCAGTTGTTACTCCAAAACAACTTAACTAGCACAATTCCTTGGAAGCAATGAGAACTTCAAATTCTATGCTTCTTTTATCTACCAGTTATTTAAATACAGCCATGTCATTTTTTTTTTACCATCTTGATATCAACTTCAAGATCAAAGAAATCAGAAGTAATTCTAATTTTAAGGAGAGCTGAGGAGTGATAGACTAGATAGGTGATATGTTTGTGTGTAACTTGGAGTTCTCAAAAAGTCTTTGCAATTTATTAATCAAGTAATGATAGGTCTGATAACTGATGCTTATTCACACTTTGGAATCCTGGGAAATACCTAACAAACATGGAATCTTGACATTTTGAGGGCAATTTCAGGGTCCTCAGAGTGACGTGTATATTTTAAAACAAAATGATTGACTGAAATCTATGAAAAAAATCTTCAAATGTGTCTATTTTGTTAAAGTTCTTAACAGGACATATTAACCAAATCACCTTTTTATTTATTTTTTTCCAAGGGTCATTAGTACTTGTAAAGATAGTTGTTCACAGGAGGTAAACGTTTCAAAATTCTTCCTACATCCTGAGCCAAGAACAAAAATTGTGGTGATTCTGTACCTCCCAACAGCCCTCTGAGTGAATGTATATAGTGATTTCTCCGCTTAAGTTTGACAGACCACTCTGTATCTTTTCCCAATTAGTGAGGGTTATTTCCAATTTTTTCAGGTGGCAAGTCCATCTTGTTTCTAAAAATCTTTGAAGATATTCCATGAAACATACAGAGTTACAGTTTTGTAGCCACTGGTAAGTTCTTTTCCCACATGAGTAACCACCAGATGTATTGATGATTCAGGCAGTTTATGCATTGTATTTACAATATTTAAGGGATCAAGGCTCAGTTCTTTAAAGTCCTGCAATATTTGTTGTGCATTTTCAGCAGTGATGCCATGCACCTTGATCTATTCCAGTAAATTTCTCTTTGGCTTTATTACCGATAGAGTGGAGTAAAAATGGACATTTTTATCTGCATTCACATCATTCCTCATAGCAGCATATTATTGGCAGAAGAATTTAACTTTTTTTTTCCTGAATCTCTTTCAAAATCATCTTCCTCTTATTATTAATAATTTCATTTTGACTTTCAAGAGATGCATACTTTGAGATTTTTTAGAATGGCATTTAAAGAATCCTTGCATTTTTAAAAAGATGCATAATGCATAAGTGAAATTTGGTACCCCAGGCAGCTGCAGCACATGTGGGCAATGCTGCTTTCTTTCTGTCATCATGCTGCTGGCTGTTCCGCTCCCACTCCCCTCCATCATCCCCCGACGCAAGTTGGTGCCTGTAAGTCCCAGTCTACCTTAAACTTAAGAAGGATGATAAAGCATACTATTACATTTAATAATTGGTAAGTCCCTGACATTCTTGCTCTCTTTTTAGAGGCAATTCATTTATGACAACAATAGAAGTAATTTTTGTCAAGGTTTGTAAATAAAAACCATTTCTTTGAATGCGTAAAGTTGACATCAGGGCATCAATTAATTGTGGCACCTTAAAAAAGAATGTAATGATAAAATAAATATTAAAATCATTCCTAAATCATTAATTACATTGAACAAATCAATAAACAAAAATAATAACATTTCATAAAAGTGTATGCTGTATCAAACACATCAATTTTGAACTATTCTCAAGATAAAGGATGTCAAGTTTAGAGGTCCTGAAGAGCAGAAGTGAGGTTAGTTTAAGGACATGCCATTCTCCAAAACTATAACTATACCGGACTAGGGTTTACATACCTGATTTGACATTACCAGATTTTCAGAAGATTAGCATGAAAATATAAATATGAAATATGGACATAAAAGTAAAAGAATTGTCCATTTATTTCAGCTAGACTACACTAAGCAGTTCTAGTATTTGGCAAAATTTTTGCTTTGCAAAGTAGATTTTCCAACTGCAGTATGCAGATTTGATTAAAACAAACAACCAACCCACAGTACCCATTCCAGTAGCGTTGCCACAGTATGCCTATATACAATCAGGAAAACACAAGCTTTTGTCAGCCTTTAAAGAATATTCCAACCAAGTCTAGGTCATGGGCTACTATTCACTAACGTTAAGTAATATTTGTTTTAAGATGATCCATTGTTGCTCCAAATGGTTTCTGAGTTCCAAAATCTAATGGTACCAATTATAGCATCATTCCTCACTATGTTTTGTACTACTTTCTGAAGTTTATAGCAAGGTTATTTGAGTCATTTATGAGATGGATGAATCACAAATTAGTCCACTTAGAAAAATATTTTCAATCTTTATTCTACCAGATGTATAAAGGGGCACAGGTCCTATCAAATTGTTGGCAGGGAACTCCCTCAAGTTTCTTCCCACTGTGCTGCAACTTGCCCCAGGGAATAGGCTCAGGTTGTCTGGGAATAACTTCTTACCCCAACAAGCATCAGCTCCATTTCCCTTATACTAGACCTGGAAGCTGCCCCAAGGTGACCTCCATATTCTTTTGCAAAGGGTTGGTTCCCCTTTTGTGTAGAAATGGCTAATTTGGAATATTATTCATCCAGAAATCACCCTTTCTATAGACAAATGGTAAGGAGACGAGACAACAGAAAGCTTTATTATGTAGAAGAGAAAAATTATACAAGCATAACAGACTGTAGATTTGCAGAAAGAAAAACAAAACAAATGAGTTTCTTACTCTTGCATCTAGATACACCACAACTCTCCTGAGAGTCCAGTCCAGTGCTCAAAATTCTTGCTGATTCTTCCAGCCTTGACCCTCCAAAGGTTCTTGAGTGGAGACCTTGACCCTCCAAAGCCTGAGATTCAAAAGATGAAGCATGACCCTCAGCTAACTTCCTACATCAACTCCAACAGCCCCCACAACAGCATGCTAATGAGTTACCAGAATAGTTCAGAAAGTTCTTGTTTCTCTGAGACACCTGGAGCCTCTCTGGCTAAAAGTCCATGTCTTTTAGTTCTCCCTATTGATTTCCCTGTTGCAACAAAACAATGCCCTGGGGTATACAACCCAATAATATCTCCTGCTTGTGTCTGGGAGTGGCAGGTGTTTGTAAGTATGCATGCTTCAGTCCTTTGGACAAATCATGTCCAAAATTATAAAAATACATAGACAGCATAACATAATCTATACAGTGATGAACATAATCTTCACAGTGCTAAAGATGTAATGGGCATGATTTTTTTTTTAAACAATCTCATACATACACATCACGTGCAGGTCTGGAGACATGGACCATCCAGGAAAAAAAAGGTTCACTATATATTGTTAGACTTGTAAGAAAACTCTTGATAATTACAAACAGTGCAGGTCCCAGTCCTACACTGTCTGATACATGTATACATGTATGTAATGTTTGAAAAGTTAAGCACTTAAAACCACAAAACTTCTATTTAATGCCTTAATTTGAACAAGGAGTAATTACTGTGGACTCCTGTACCCATGCAAAGTTCTCTAAAATCTTTTATCATTCCCCTGTCTAGGTTTAGACCTTAAAGTTGCACTTCTGTAGTATCTTTTCAAACAATTCAATATTGTTCTACAGCCACTTTTGTTTCTGAAACTGGTGCAAAGGTCAATGAAGAAAGAACAACAGGGCATATTAACACATGCAATTAATGTAAATGGATAAACTCCAGTGCATATCATGCCAGAGTTTATTGATCCTGGGCTCTGCATCTTCATGTGCACCAGGACCACAGCACATTTGTCCAGGTCAGAACAGCTTGCAGGGGTCTGGGAGGTCAGCCTGCTAGCCAGCCCAGGGCTGCTCTGACCTAGCTCAATGTGCTGCAAAGGGTCTGGCTAGCATATGAGGATGCTCCAGTGGAGGGTTAGCCAGCAGGCAGCCCTGCACTAATGCATACTCGTGCCCCGCCCAACTCTATCAACATTTACTGTGCATTGCTGCACAGTAAAGAACTCCACTGCAGGACTGTACTTGTCTTTATAGTACTTGTCAATAATTAGACAGCTCCACAGTAAACATTTTGTGTAAATGCACTCACAAACACTAAGCATTCTCCCATGTCACTGCATCTCTCCCTTGGTGCAGAGCTTTATATTGCATCTACAAAATCCTGAGCACAAAGTACAAGTATTCTGGAAAAAGGGGAGGCACACCATCCACCTCTAGGGCTGCTGAGGGATTGTCTATATGACATGCAATGAAAAGGTCACACATCATGGCTGACATGGATGTGCTGTCTGACCCCCTGTTGTGATACAGATCTACTGGCCAACATTTTATGTTACTTAAAAGATGTGGTGTAATTCTGAAGAAAGAAAAAAATATCCTGCCACAGAACTGAGCCTATATGAAGGGGCCCAGCCACAGTGGTTAACAAAGTGTTATCCCATGGTACAGACTAAACCCATTCAGTGATGCAACAGACCAAGGGGCCCCACTAGTCCTTTGAAAAATCAAGGTGTAAATGGCATCCCTCTGTGCCTCCACAGGTGTGAATCTATTTAGCAAAAATTAATTGTGCATGCTTAGTATGCAATTATGCAAAATGGATAGCTCTTAAGTTAAAAAACAGCTGTCCCACAGAGTAAGGAAATTCACTGGTTTACAGTGAAGGCTTTTTTTCCATTCCTCATTTCATGTTTTAACTCCTAGTATTTTCAGTTGTAAGTTTGTTGCATCAAAAGCATACAAAATAGTCTTTTCTGATGATGGTAAAGTACATTTTTTCTACTTGCCCATGATTCAGAAACTCATGACTAAGTTATGCTTAAACTGCCCCCCTCCCTCCCGCCCCTAGTATGACAGCTATGTAGCTATGCAGATTTCTTACTTGTCTGATGCCTGTCCACAAGTGGTAAGTTTCAAAAAGTTCTGGTCTTCAAAAACAGGGAATTAGAATAGAAACTTAGGAGTCCATTAATGTAGGAAGTTTTGGCAAGATCCTATTGCAACAGTGTGACACCCAAACTACCATAATACCTATGGGAAAACTCTCTTTTCCTAAAAGACTGATACATCAAAATACCACAGAAAGAACACAAGTAGTCATTTGACACATTCAAATGTGGAATAGAATGTATTTTTTTAAGGCAGGTCACATACACAAGGAGGTCAGTATCATTGCTCAGGTTTAACCAGGACTCTCTAACACTTTTATAGCGTTAACTTCTAAACCCTATAAATAAAACCTGAAATTATAATCAGTATTTAATCATTCCCAAGCAGACAGAGAATGCAGTATCTTAATTATCTCTAGGTTGATTTTCATAAAATATTTCTATTCATCTCCAAAGCTGATTCTTTGTAATTAGGTTTTTGTAGTTTTCCAGCTAAGTTTCCAAGTGCTGCTACAACTCAACCTCTAGAAAATTATTGGCTGAGAAAGCAAATAATTTTATATATATATTTATAAAGTGTCCCCTGGAACATGCTAAGTATCACAGAAGGCACACAACCTTTACTAGAAAATGTTTGGGAAATATCAAAATAGGAAACTTGGGAGGAATCGTTCATTTGTATCAGATGAGATGGTACTTAAGGCAGGGCTTGCATTCCCCTCTACCCTACCCCAATATAACCACCCCCCCGACCAACCTTTCTCCCCAAACAACTAATATCCAATTCTAAAGAGCTTTCATATTCAACACTAATGAGTATTTTTGCCATTAAGATCAAACTTTTTTTAATTTAAACATAATTCTCCCCTAGCATTTGTCTGCTTTTCTACTTTTCACCACCAGTTACAAATGCTTAATGATGCATCCTGGAACACTCTGAAAAGCAGAGAGAATATTTAGGGGCAAATCTGTTTATATGTGTTTATATGTAAATATTCTTTTCTGTATTATTTAATTCTCTTTTGCAATGCAAAACTTATTTGTGATACTATATATATATATATATATATATATATATATATATATAAAATAGTTCATGTATCCCTTTTGCTTATTGTTAAATGGCATCAGTCATCCGTTTTTCAACCTCATTAATGACTACCAGGGAAATTAATAGGTACTAGATCCAAAGCCTGGTAAATACTAAATGCTGAGCTTGAGATAAGAAAGAGAACACAAGCATGTCTGCAGCGTGTGAAGCTTCAGGGTGGATACTGCTATCACATTCCTTATCGCTAGGATGTTCCCCATCCTTGTTTCTACCAGCATGGAACATTTGATTGAGATGGAGGAACTGCATCAGTGCGGCATGAAATGAAACTGGGAGAGATGAAAGGAATGTGGGAGGCTCCACTCTGAAGCTATGAGGAAAAGCCAAGGTCATTAACAACATTTTACAAGATATTTCAGAAAAGATTCTCTGAAAAGTGTATGTTACCTACTTTTCCTCATAAAGGACAGAGTGAACATGGCATGAGAAATGTCATTAGATGAATTCTTCTCCGTCATCTTTTCTCCTGGAAAGAAACCTGTGAAGAGAGACAACTTCTCTGAGAGGAGAGAACAAACTGACAACTTTTCTTGCCTTGTCAAATGCTGCTGCTGCATCACCTGCTGGCAGGAATACTGGGGGCATTGACATTTCCCAAGAGATGTCAGTGCCCTACTGTGCTGAAGCAGACATGTAATACAGACACAGTCTTTGCCCTAAAAAAATCTCTCAATATGAGTAATGACAAGACAAAATAAGTATATGAGAGATGAATCAGTGTTAGAAAACAAAGATAAGATAACAAGCATATGAACATGCTGACAGGCCATGTGAATGGGAGATTAGGGAGCAGTGAATGTAATATACCTTTACTTTACTAAAACTTTTGACACTGGTTCCTATGACATTCTCATTAATAAGTGAAGGAAATGCAGTCTAGATCAGTAGCATCAAACTCATCATGTGCCCCAGGCTGGATCTGGCCTATAGGGTTTCTTAGAGACCAAATCCAGTCAGGGGCATGGGACAGCTATGGTAGTAGCAGCAACTCGTGCTCTAGCTCTGCGCACATGGTGGTGGAAGTAGCAGCTTCGGCTCCCAGCATATATTGTGGACCACATGGCTCATGCTGGAGCAAGTACCACCACTACATGCCTTGTTCTGTGGCAGGAGGTCCAGGTCCAGCTCTCTCATGGTGAACATAGTAGCAACAGCTCTGGATCTGGCCTGGGCATGGAGTTTGTAGCATGTACTGGGGACTGCAGTATTGGCAGCTCTGCCACAAGACGGTGGCAGGGCTAGTGGCCAATGGAGTAGGGTTTTGACATGGTGATGAACAAAATGTCTGGAGGACAACAGGAGCTGCATCAACATTCACTCGCCTTCTGGCCATCAATTTCCATATCCATTGGGGCTTCAAGAGCTCTGGATTTTGCAGCAAGCCACTCTTCTCTTTGGTCATACCCTCCGACTTCCAGGTGCTTCCCAGTAGCCTGGTGGGCTGGATAAAGTGGCTCTGCAGGCTGAATGGAGCCAGTCAGCCATATATTTGACACCCTTGATTTATATGAAATGACTATGATGGACACAACTGATTGAATCATCATGCTCTATATCTTGTTGGGAGGAAGGCAGGACAAGGTGATATTTGAACTGAAAGAAGTTATTGAGTTGGGCTCTCCAGTTCGTTGTCTTGAAACTGTTTAATATCTTCATTAATGATTTGGAGGATGGGTTTGGGTACACATATAGCAAATGTGGAGATGATACCAAGCTGGGTGAAATTGCTTGCACTCTAGAGGATAGAAATAGAATTCAGCATGGCCTCAATACACTGCAGAGACTTCAAAAGTAAATTAAATGATATTCAATAACAATAAGTGTAAAATTCTACAGAGGATGGAACAGTTGCATGTACAAATACAGACTGAGGAATGCCTGTCTGGGATGACTGGCTAGACTGTAATACTGCAGAAAGAGACCTGGGAATTATAGTTCACTCATATTCATGTTAATGTGCTCTTATTTCACAGAAAGTCAACAGCATATCTGAATGTAGGGGCATTGCTTGGAAATCCTGGAAGTGATTCTTCCACTTTGTTCAACATTGATGAAGTCCACCTGGACTACTGTGTCCAGACGGGCCCCTTCAAGGAAGACGTGGCTAAATTAGGAAGAGTTATGGGGAGAGAAAAATACTAGGGATCTTAGAAACATGACTTTCAAGGAAATCTTGAAAGAAATGGGGTTATTTCATTTGGATAAAAAATGACTGAGGGGAGATTTGATAACCTCTCTGCAGATATCTGTAGACTGTTCTAAAGAGAATGTTGGTAAATTAATTTCCTGTGGTCACTTGGAATAATGGTCTTAGATTGCAGCAAGGAAAATTTAGCTTGATTATTAGAAACAACTTTCTCACTCAAACAGTTTCTTCCAAATGATTAAATACCATCTGGAGGCACTATAGAATTGTCATCCTTGCAAGCTTAGAAGTAGTTAGATAAATACTGTATTAAGATGATTTAAACAGGAATGGTCCTGCAGGGAGTCAGACTAGATGACCTTCTGAGGTTCCCTTTCAGTCCTATTTTTCTATGATTCTGTTCTTGATGGTTTCTGCTTTGACCATTTGTACCAAAGTCATTTGTTAGTTGTCTCAATTTAATCAATTGTCAGCTTTTTGAAAAGCATCATGTAATTAGGCAATCGTTCTGAAAAGCAGGAAATGCTAGTTTCAGTAGGAGAATATCATGATTTTTCGGTGAGGCACTTGATATTTTTGAACTCCAAATACATTTTTAAGTCATTGTCAATTATAGTCTGAACTTTTTTGCCCCACATTCATTCACTTGTTGCTCAAAAACAATCCTCGGTGACCATTTTGTGGTCAAGAATAGGTCTATGCAATGGAGAATTGTTCTTTCTGATAAAAGAATACATAAACTGCTAAAACTTCCTATGCTAATAAGATTTATTTTGTGTTTATTAAAATCCTTGAATTTAGATTCTAATAATGTTTCTAGTTATGATATAAATGCGAAGACTGTAGACAGGAAATACAATACATTAACTTAATCAGAAGGTACAGGGTCTGGTTCACTTCATTCTGTCACTCCCTTTCTAAACAGATAAGGCGAGAACAGATGAGCGCATGCATGCCTCGTGCAGCATCTCAACCCTCTTTGAGATATTGCAAGAGATACGTGCAGGAACAATAACAACAAAAAAAAACAGTTCCCACACTGCAGATTTGCAGCATAGGGACAAAATTAGACCACTGGATATCGAGGGGTCAAAAAATACACTGGGGGGAAAAAAGCGACGAAGGGCCCAGAGGCAACTGGAGGCTCGGTCCTTCACAGAGGTGCTCTGGTGGCCAGCCAGAGCATCTCTATGACTGGTCCTCGTCCTGGTGCTGAAGTATGCTGCCCCCTCCCTTCTTGATCTCACATCTGGCCCCAGCCTTCCACGCTCACCACTAGTAACAGCAGTGGTACAGGTTGGTCAGGGCTTCATGGCACAGCTCCTATGTATGGGGAGTAGTGGGGCTTAGCCCCAGCTGCCTGGCACCCCACCTGCCACATAGTGTCAGTGTGGCCCAGCAGGGCACCCTATGCTGCCTCAGAGCTCCAGACCACTCAGACTGAGTGGTGCCAAGCCCCAGGTGACAGCCACAGCACCCTTGAGCTTCCAGACAGCAAGCAGTGCCCTGTTGAGCCAGGCCACACCTACATAATGTGGCAGGTGCAACACAGGTATCAGGCAGCTAGGGCCAAGCCCCGCTGCCCCACACCATGTCGGGAGGCTGTGCCATGAAGCCTCGAGCGACCCCGATTGCTGCTGCTCCAGCTGCCGGTAAGCTGCAGGTAGTGCAGGAGACTGGAGCTAGGCAGGAGAGTGATTAAGGGGCAGGAGCCAAGAGGGGGAGTGATCAGGAGCCTGGAGCCAACTTGGGGAATCCCTGAATTGTCTCCAGCCTCCTGATTGTTCCCCGGGCATCTCCAGCCTCCTGCTCATTCTTCTGCTTGTCTCCAGCCTCCAGAGGACTGGAGAGAGAGCAGGAGAATGAGCAGGGAGCTGGAGATGAGCAGGAGTCTGGAAATAAGCTCCTGGAGATGAGCTGGAGATATCCCCCTGCTGTCTCCTGCATCCTGCTTATTCCCCTGATCATCTCAACCTCCTGCTTGTTCCTCTGCTTATCTCCAGCCTCCTGCTCATTCTCCTGCTCATCTCTAGCCTCCCAAGGGAGTTTGGGGAGGTAGGCTGTAGCCCCTGGGAGGAAGGGCTGGGACCTTGCAGGAGGCCAGCTCTTGTGCTGTGGAGGGCTGTGGGACTCCCCCCTCCAAAGCAGCCTCCACACCCACAGTCCCCCCACACCTACCCTCACACTGACCTGCATCCCCCCATATCCCTTCACAACCACCCACATCCCCCACTTCCCACTCATTCTCCTGCAAACCCGACATCCACCCATCACAGACTCACCATATTTAGTATTTATTTTATTATGATGCTAGAGACACCGGTAGGTTTCCAAATTGCTTTAACATTGTAAATATACCAATAAAACATTGCCCACCTGATCAATTCCTCTCTCTCTCTCTCTCTTCTAATTTTGGAAGAACATAGATTTGGGAGTATTTTTAAAAGTGAATTTGGGATGCTGCTTCAGCAATCCATTTGGCACCAGAGGTTAGTGTCCCCACATAATAAACTCCCAGGCCCCAGAAGCTCCTCTCTTTTTGTAACACAAAACCACAAACCCTAAGGCCCACCTGGCTAACTAGTAGCCCATAGTGTATGGGGCTAATGGATGAATGACACAACAAAACTGTTGACACGACAAAGGCAAAAAAAAAAAAAAACCAGGACAGGACAGGAGTGGTGTGAAGGTCAAAGGGTCAAAACATGAAAATGAGTGCTCGAGGGGGACAATAAGCAGAGGCCCCTGTACAACATCCACTAGTCCTCAAAGACATCCAAGGAGCAGGTGGATACCACCCATTGGTCCTCTGCCTGGAAACATGCACAGACAAGGGAGGGAAAAGTAGCCCTGCAGTCTTCAGGAATCTTTCCAGCCAGAGCTTCCTTCCTAGTTAAGTACAGGGCTTTCTCTCATGTGTGGATGGCCTCTATCTGATGCAGAAAGTGTATGGGCTGATGAGAAGTAGCACCACTCAACCTGTTACTGGCAAATGGGGACAACCTAATCAGTGACATATCAGTTGAAGGGAAGCTGGGTGACAGTGATGATGAGCTGATCACCTTCACCATCTGCCATAAAGCTGGCAAGTCAGTCAGTAATATAGAAGTCCTCAACTTCAGGAAAGCCGACTTTGACAAGCTCAGGAGGCTTGTCAGGGAGGCCCTAAAGGGCCACAACCCAAAGAGGAGGGGAGTTCATGACTAGTGGTTGCTCCTTAAGGGAGCAATCCTGGATGCACAAGTAAAGTCCATCCCGTTTCAGGAGGAAAGGCAACAAAAGGGCAAAACAGCCCCCTTGGCTCTCCAGGGAACTAGCAGACTTCCTGTGTCTTCAAAAGCAGACCTACAAAGGATGGAGGACTGGAACTATCACTAAGTAGGAATATTCTGCTCTGGTCTGGACTTCCAAAGAGCAAACCAGGAAAGCTAAAGCTGTGATGAAACTCCAGCTAGCTACAAATATCAAGGACAATTAAAAAGTCCTATTTCAGATATGTGGGGAGCCAGAGGAAAAGCAAGGGCAACATTGGACCCCTGCTGAACCAGATGGGACCAGATTGGAAGAAGGCCAATGTGGTGCCTATCTTCAAGAAAGGGAGGAAAGTAGATCTGGCAACTATAGGCCCATCATCCTGACCTCTATTCTGGGGAAGGTCTTGGAAAAGATTATCAAAGAGGCCATCCTTAATGGACTAGCTGACAGCAATATCCTGAGGGATACCCAGCATGGGTTTGTTGCAGGTATATCTTGCTTGATGAATCTCATTTCCTTTTATGATCAGGTGACCTATCACCTGGACAAGGGGGAAGAGATTGATGTCCTGTATCTTGACTTTAAAAAAGCCTTTGATCTGGTATCCCATGACCACCTGTTGGCAAAACTGGCTAACTACGGCCTTGACCATATCACAGTCTGCTGGATGGGTAATTGGCTCCACAGTAGGACCCAGAGGGTGGTGGTTTATGGAAGAAGTCAATCATTGTGGTACGCTGTGACCAGTGGGGTCCCTTAAGGCTCTGTTTTAGGGCCTATACTTTTTAACATCTTCATCAATGATTTAGACTTTAGTGTCAGAAGTGGGCTGGCCAAGTTCACCAATGACACCAAACTCTGGACTAAAGCATCCACACCTGAGGACAGGAGCATGATCTAGGCAGATCTTAACAGGCTCATGAAATGGATGGATGAGAACCTGATAGTGCTTAACACCAGAAAATGCAAGCTTCTCCACCTTGGGAGGAAAAACCCACAGCATGCTTATATGCTTATCAGTGCTACACTGGTTAGCACTATAGATAAAAGGGACTCGGGGGTCATGATTGACCATAAGGTGAACATAAGCCTTCCATGTGATGCTGCGGCTAGTAAAGTGAGCAAAACGCTGGCTTGCATCCATAGATGCTATTCAAGCAAATCCAGAGATGTCATTCTCCCATTGTACTCAGCCTTGGTGAGGCTGCAGCTGAAGTACTGCAGCCAGTTTTGGGCTCTGCAATTCAGAAAAGATGTGGAGAAGCTTGAGAGAGTGCAAAGGACAGCCATGCGCATGAACAGAGGTTTGGAAAACAGATCTTATGATGAGAGGCTGAGAGCCATGGGACTCTTCAGCCTGGAAAAGCACAGGCTCAGGGTCAATCTGGTGGCCACCTATAAGTTTATCAAGGGTGTTCATCAGGATCTGGGGGAATGTCTGTTCACCAGAGCACCCCAATGGATGTCAAGATCGAATGGTCACAAACTCTGCTGCAACTGATTCAGTCTGGACATAAAGAACAACTTCTTTACTTGCCCAAGCCCCCAAAGTTTGGAATAGACTACTGCCAGAAGTGGTTCAAGCACCCACTTTGAACGCTTTCAAGACACATTTGGATGTTTATCTTACTAGGTTCCTATGATCCCTGTTGACTTCCTGTCTCTGGGGCAGGGGGCTAGACTTGATGATCCTTCAGGGTCCCTTCTAGCCTGAATGTCTATGAAATTTCATAGATATTAGGGCTGGAAGGGACCTCAGAATATCATTGAGTCCAGCCCCCAGCCCAAAAGGCAGGAAGTCAGCTGGGGTCATAGGATCCCAGCAAGATAAGCATCCAATTTACTCTCGAAGGTGTTCAATGTAGGTGCTTGAACCACCTCTGCTAGCAGGCTATTCCAGACCTTAGGGGCTCAGACAGTAAAGAAATTATTCCTTATGTCCAGCTTGAAACAATCTTGCAGTAGTTTATAACCATTCACCCTCATCATCCCTTGGGGTGCTCTGGTGAACAAATGTTCCCCCAGGCACTGATGATCACCACCGATAAACTTGTAGGTGGCCATCAGTTCATCCCTGAGCCTGCGCTTTACCAGGGTAAAGTGCCTCATAGCTCTCAGCCTGTTGTCATAAGGTCTGTCTTTCTGACCTCTGATCATGTGCGTGGCTCTTCTCTGGACTCTCTCAAGTTTCTCCACATCCTTTTTGAATTTTGTGGCCCAAAACTGGACGCAGCTGTGTCCAGCTGTGGCTTCACCAAGGCCAAGTACAATGGGAGAATGATGTCCCAGGATCTGCTTGACAACATCTATGGATGCAAGCCAGCATTTTGGTCGCTTTACTATAGCTGCGGCCTCACATTGCAGGCTTACATTCATCTTGTAGTTGATGATGACACCCAAGTCTCTTTCTTCTGTAGTACTAGCCAATGTAGCATTGCTGAGCATATAAGGATGCTGCAGGTTTTTCTTCCCAAGGTCATCCATGCATGAATAGAAGTTTTGCAACCACTCAGATTTTGCTTTTGATCCTCCCTTGAGATGTTTGGGTAATTGAAGTCACCCATGACAACTATGGCCCTGGAGCATGCAGCCTCAGCCAGTTCCCGGGTGAACTCCTGGTCAAGCTCTTGACTTTGGGTGGGAGGTATGTAGTAGACTCCCAACGTTGCATCAGCTGTGCCATGTTCCCCATGGATTTTAACCCAGAGAGTCTCCAGTCATGCACCCTGGTCACCAACATCAGCCTGCAGGGATGCGTAGCTTTCCTTAACATAGAGAGCTACACCCCAGCCCCTTTTATCTATTTGATCTCTCATGTACAAGGTATAGCTATCTATACTTGTGGTCCAGTCATGGATGGAGTCCCACCAGGTCTCTGTTATCCCTATGACATCGTAAGGATTTGCGTTAAGCAGGAGGATGAGTTCCTTGTGCTTATTCCCCAAGCTCTTGGCATTCGTGTACAGGCAGGCAAGTGTCCCCTTGTGGGCTCTTGCCTTATCCACAGATAGTACCAGGGCTGGAGCAGGGGTGGGCTCCCCTAAGTGCCTTGGCCTGCTGACTTTGCAAGGTTTGCTCAGTGGGCCAGCAGTGGCAGTAGTCCCCCCATCTCCCTGGTGGGCTTAGTTTAAAGCCCAGTGGAGCAGGTCAACCAGTCTCGCTGAGAAAAGCCTCCTCCCTAGGGGAGAGAGTTGGAGGCCATCTCTTCCCAGCAACTCACTGCCTGTCTTGTCTGTGGTCATGGAAGCGAAAGCCTTCCTTATGACACCAGCACCACAGTCTTTGTTTCAGCTGGATCCTACCTGGATCCTCCTATCCTTCCTCAGCCCATACTCTGAGACTGGGAGGATCAAAGAGAACACCACCTGTGCTCCCAGACCCTTTAGCCCTGCTCCCAAATCCCTGTAGTGCCTCATGACCTGGCTGGGAGCACTCTAAGCCATGTCATTGGTGCCCACATGAATAAGGAGCATGGGAAATGAAATCTATGAAATCACTTGGCCAGGGCCAGGAAGAGATTAACCAGAAGGTCCCAGGACTTGGTGGAACTACAGATGTGGTAACCAAAAATAAAAATATGGGGGGTGACATTGAACCAGAACCTCAGGAGGAGGTTCTGGAGGTAGAAGATCTTTAGCCTGGCATAATCAAGGTCATCTGCACCAGGGTCTCCCTCTGCCCAAAGAAGCGGCAGAAGACTGGGATGTCTGTGAAGCTTGTCACATACATGCCTGTGGCAACTGCTCCATGGAGTAGCTGCCAGCCAATGTCCCTAGTGTCTCATGGGATGATGGTGGGGTACAATCACTGGGGTTATCCAGCCACACCTTCACTGAGCAGATCTCACCACTTGGTTTCTGGGTGGGACATGAGGGCAGCATGATGGATCATGTTGCACATGCGCATTTAGAGGTGTCAGCGATGAACAGTGGAAAAGTGAACTGGTCTGGTGTCCTCCAGCTGGCTCAGGTTGTGAAGCAGGGAGTGATGTGAGACCGTGTAAGATGCCAACCCCACAACAAACTCTAGTGGGCTGGAAGACATGGGGGAGGATGGAGCCTGGCATCATGCAGGATCTGATCAACAAGGGCAAGGGCATCAGGAGTTAGGGCAGGTTTCTCCTCCTGGACCAGATGGCAGGTTGCACGTGTCATGGGTAGACCCATGTACCAGGCCAGCACAGTGTGGTCCACCCACTCCTGCCTATAACAATCCAGGAGGTCTCCAATATGGATGACACCAACCAGGATCAACCTCTGTTCCAACTAAGGTGCCTCTGCTGTTGGCACCTCTATCTGGGGGTTCCAGAAGAGGGGCTTGATGAGCAGGTAACCTTGGGCAACTGTTGTGGGGGACCTGGAGGTGAAGACCAGCCTCCAGGCCCAGAGGAGATCCTGGTAGAACTCTGGCAGCCCTCACAAACCCTGCAGGGAGAAGCCCAGCAGGCTGAGGAGCTGCTGGTCATAAGTGATAGAGGAAGGCACGACCTAGGTGGCCTCATGCCACATGGCTACCAACACTGTATAGCAGTCACTGCAGGGCCTGGCCACTTTGCTCATTGCTATGCTGTAGCCCTACTTCCTTAGCAAACAGTCCTGGCACAATCATTACTGTTGCCACTGCATGCCCTGTTGCCCATACTGGGACTGAAACTACCATTGCAGAATGAGGGTGTAGTGACAGCAGCTCTGGCTTTGGCATGTGGCATGAGGCATATGACAAGAGTTGGACCTACTGCTGCTGCCACCACCAGAGCCACCCTGCACCCTGGGTTGGACCCAGACTGCAAGGAACCCTGTGGTCTGGATCTGGCCTGAGGCAAAAAGTGGGTTTAATGTCTCTGATTCATCCTTTTCATTATTTTTCCCTTGTGAATTGTTCATGTTACTCATATCTTTAAGTTATAAGTTTTGTGGAAACAAGAGCAGATAATTTCCTTCTTAAATCTCTTTACTCAGCTTGTGTTGTAACTTTGTGTGGTACCTTTTTTATACAGCCAAAACCAAGTCTTCTAAGGTCTATGTGGCCTTTTTATGGATGACTGAAGTCCATGGAGCTGCGTTTTGATGAAAGGTCTGCCTTCATGGATCTAATGCATTCTCTGGCCCAGAATAATACAAGTATTAAGAATGTTTTTATGTCTCCATGATTCTTTTCCAAGCAATTTTTTTTTTCCTATGGAGTACAGTACTAAGGCATCAAATCTGCATGTGCTATTTAGGGAGAACACTCCCCCCATAAAGCTGAGAAAGAGATAAATTGTAACATAAAGAAACCATCCTTCTCCCCTCCCCCACTACCCGCTGAATTCTGAAGGTCATTTTATGGCTCCCATTAGCTATGTATTTTATCTCTTAATCAAGCACCTGTTTTGTATTTTAATTAAAATAGTCTTGTATCTCCATTTTATGGTATGTTTGAACTACTTTGTAAATTCATAAAAACCCAGGCTTTTCAATTCATCTAGTCTATTTGGAATAAGTCAATTTTAATTTGTGTAGAACAGAGCTTTGATAATGAGATTCTCCTCTACATGTCTTTCAGTTTCCCTGTGGCCCTGTAGTGTCTGACAAGGATATTTTTTGTAATTATGACTTAATTAAGAATTCCCATAAGAGGTGTCATATATAGAGCAACCACTCAACAACCATCAGCCATTTAAAAGCAACACTTTCAGTATGACTTCATTTTTGCCCCAATCAAAATCTGATACAGCCTTAGTTATCCTCTAGCTGCTTTGCCCAAGTCCAAGTGATGGTCATTCAGCCTTGCCTCCACTCCTTCTTTATCAGCAATTCATTAACTATACCTTGCAAGATGGGATGGGCAAAGTAAATTATGTGAATATGTTTATATTCCTTGAAGTTGCACTGTTCTAAAGACTTTTAGTTTTCTAGTGTTAAAAAAAAATAGACCTACAAAATGTTAATATTGCTAATGGAACTGTTATTCTTTGTACATTTGTACATTCTCTTTAGGCAGGAATGCCTGTAGGACATAGAAACTGGTCATAAATTTGCAAATTTCAAGTTTGACAATGTTTTACCCAACTTTTTATCTTATGAGGTAAAAGAACCTCAATTGTTTATATTGTGTTTTAGGTTTTGCTCTTCTAAAATTCATATTCAGCAACTGAAAGATTTAAAAAAGGTGTAGGGCATTAAATATTTAAAAAATATTCTAGAGATAGGTCAGGTCCTTTGCAGCATACAAAACATTCACTTTTAAGAGCAGTTCAGCTACACACTGTTTTCACTGACATAACATTCCTAAAATTGCTGGGCTTAGATTTTCCATGCTGCACTCAATGTGATTGTATTTAAGACAGAGAGGTGGCAGGAGAGGAGGGGGTGTTTCCTGAATTATTTATACTGAGTAAAATACCCTTTTCCTACAATTAAAAAAAAAGTTACTGAGCTATTATCCAGGCCAGCGTACACAAGAAACATTCAAAGAGAGTTAAACTGTAGAACTTGACATGAAGGTAATCCTTATTGAAAAGGGAATGTCTTGTAATAAAACACAGTTGAGAAATCAGAAAATAAACAAACAAAAAATCCACAAACATCAAAACAATTTCTTAACAAACTCAGTAGGTAGTCAAGACTGTCCTTTACCCTCCTTAACAGTGTCTAATGAAAATCCAACTTCCTTTATGATAGTGCAAAACTAATTTTCCAAATTCTTCTGTTCATAGCATAACTGACAGTAGAGTTGAAGTTTGAAGGTAATTTTGGGGGACAGTTCACACAAAGAAGATGCAAATATCTCATTAATACATATATACAAAACATGATCTTTCAGAAACAGAAACAAAAATCACCTTTAAAGATGAAAGATATGTGAAGCTAGAAAAATAGATTCCATTATTTTGTGTCACTCAAAAGTTTTGCTATAGGTCATTCTGTAATATCCTCCTGAGATTACTTTTCAATAGCCTTCAGAAACCACAAGCAGGTAGTGTATCACATCAATGGTCCATCTACTCCAGTATCCTATTTCTGATAGTTGTTAGTTTCAGTTTTTTCAAGGAAAGCTAAAAATAAAACAGCCCTCAAAAAATCCAAACAAAAATAAACCAAAACAAAACCCCTACATAAGGCAGAAGAATAGCCAGAATAACTAGAATAGCTCATCTGCATGGAAAGTTTCTGATACCTTTCTAATCTTCTTATGCCTTTATATCCCACCAAAATGCTTGATGTTTTATTTTGTTAAACCATGAATATAACTGTATCATGGCAAAACCTGCACAGACTTCCTGTGTGAAAAATATTTCCTTTTATTTGTCGTCTGTGGGTGCATCTACATGTGTGCTTTACTGTAGAATAGACTAATTAGCTTTGCAGTAAAGCATCACTGTCTACACATGTGCAGGTATTAGGGTGCAGTAAATGAATTAACTCAACTGTACTACCTCCAACGGTACTATCTTAGGGCAGAGTTATTTACTGCCCTGAAATGCATGTGTACAGACTGAATGGAGGTGTAAATTGCACTCATTCAGCCCAACCAGCAAGTGGCCTGCTTTACCCTGGCTCAAATTGTTGCTGTCATGTGCACATATGTAAACGCTGCACCTGGGAGCATTTCAATCCAGCTCAAACTGGTCTGGAGTATATTGCTTTGCATGAATTGCCCATGAAGCTCAAACTGGTCTGGAGTATATTGCTTTGCATGAATTGCCCATGAAGCTCAAACTGGTCTGGAGTATATTGTTTTGCATGAATTGCCCATGTAGATGAACCCCTGTTCACAAGTTTCACTGAATTTACTCAAGTTCTTGCATTATAAGAAAGAGTGAATACTGGTTCCCAATCTACATTCTCTGTATTTGGTATACCTTTTCCACAGATCCTTTGTTTATATTTTTAAGATATCTTTTACATAGAAGATCTTAACACTGTATTCACCCTGATTTTTATTTCTTTTATTTGAACAAGGAGAAAATTGAGAAAAATACATTAGTAGATAAAAGAAGAGACAAGCAATTGAAATGTTGTACCCAGAATGCTGCCAGAGAAGATAATTCAACAGTTCAGCATTCACCATTTGCCTTTGAAGAAATGGAAGAAGAAGAACTCAAAAATTGGCTTCCAGTTTATGAACAGCAAGTCACATTAAAATTAAATGAGAGAAAACTGCATGAGAATCAAAATTGGCAACCTGTCTTATATATAATGAAACTCTGTGTTACCACTGGATGAATCTCTGTTCTTGCTCTAATATATTTAATAAAAGGGATATCAATTCATGACCTGGGAGCTCTCAGGGGTGACCCTGGGCAATACTTACATCCCTTGAAACCATTACATGTGTCAAATGACTGCAGAAACAATAAACATATGTTTGTCCTTCTGTTGACACGTTTTGTCAGTTTCAGGTGACAAAAAAAGCGAGAGGGAGATAAATCACTACGTACATTCCACCACTGAATAAGAGACCATCAAGAGAGTAACAAGCAGCAAAGACACACTAAAGGAAACAACAAAATGAATAGATGCTGAAAAGATAGAAAAGTTAAGTAAATTTAGCAAAAGGTATGAGAGAGACAGCTGAAGAGAAGAGCTGTCATAAGGTGATGAACTCTGTGCCTGAAAGAGGAAGAAGTAGAATGGATGCTTATTTTAAAGGATATATTGGAATTTCTATTGATTGAGTTGGTATAGAGCAGGGGTGGATGATTATTTCAGCTGGAGGGCTGCTTAATGAGTTTTGGTGAGCTGTTGAGGGCTGCAAAAGTAACCTTGCCCTTTGACAGGAGCCCCATCCCCTGATCACCATCTTGGGACCAGAAGTTCCACCCACTAGCTCCTGACCTTTGCCACCAGAAGTCCCTCCCCTTGCCACCCAAAAGTACTCCTTTGGTGGGGGCGGGGAAGGTTGCCATCTTAGAACCTGAAAAAACCCAACCCTATACTGAACATCTGCTATAAATATTTTAACTTTATTTCAAAAAATATTTTTTGTCCTGATGTCTGTATGTTTCAATAGTGTATATAGAGGTGACTGCATAATAGCTCAAAAATAAAGTCTTACTCTTGTATATTCTGTGAGGGGGGGTGTAGGGGAATGTGGGGACTGTGGTTAGGGGTGTGTGTATGTATGTGTGCATGGAGGGGTACATGTGTGTGTATGGGGTTTGTGATGGTTGTGGCCATGTGGGGGGGGGTGTAGAATATGTTGTGGGTGGTTTTGTATTTCTAGCCTTTCTGATTCCTGGTGGAGTCTCAGGAACTGCATGTGGTGAGAGAGAGCAAGGAAGGCAAGTTCCATTGCGTGGGGATTTCCCCCAGTAGCACTCAGTTGCTGGGAGCTGCACAACATCCCCACCCCCACCATGATAGATGCAGGCTGGGATGAATCCTATTCTTGATGCCATGTGCAGCTCCCAGCAGTGGCTAGACCTGCACACTGCCAGGCGGCTGTGCCTGTGTGGGCCATGAGCACCCCAAGAGCCCACCGCCACCGGTGGAGGCTGTGAACTATGGAAGGGTAGTGTCAAGGGGTCCCCACACCCCCCACCCTCTCTCACACCCCAAGAACCTTCCCACATACCCATCTACACCCTGACCAACAGAGCTCTGCACTTCCACCACCCCACTGGGCGTGGGCCCAAGATTCTTGCTAGCCACAACTCCCCACCCCTGGTATATAGGCCATTAGTAGTGGGAGTGAAATATGAGGCCTATCTGAGATGTGGAGGATTGAATAGTAGTAAAATAAACCCTGAACTATCATATTTACTCAATTGTAAGTGTCATAACCAAATCAGTTGAGTGTCCAAGTCACAATAGACCGCATGGAGCCGTTACCCCAAATTTGGTCACATTCCGCTTCATTAGTTATTCCTACCTAGCAGTCTGTTATTGGCCACTCTGGACATATAAAAGCTCATGCAGCTTCCGCCCAAGTCAGAGACCTCTGAGTACGTGACAGAGTAATCACGGAGAACTCTGTAGTGTGACCGAGGAAACTTGGCAGACTGACCACCCACCAATATCACCTCGTCACTGGGTCCTTTTGACGTACCCTCGTTATCCTGCAGGTTCCTTTTCTTTCAAAAACTCGTTAACTTGCAACTCATTTAATTAACCGTGACAACACAAGCAAGCTACCTCGAGGCCTGCGCTGCCATTCCACACAGTGTAAGTAAAATAACCTTTTAAAACAATAAGCTGTCTCGCCTCTCCATCACTGGCCTGCCTGATGTCTGATTAAATTAGCAACCCTCTGGACGGCTCCAGCCTCCCGAGACATGGCATCATGAACAGGATCTAAAGGCATGGAGGTGGAGAAGATTCTAATTGAGTGTTGCCCCTGGCACACCAGGGGGTGCACTGTGGCAGACTCCAATGAGCTATGGGTCCACATCGCATACCATCAAGTGGGCGGGTTGACCGAAAGGCTCATCAGCGGCTACCTTTCACTAAAAGGGGAAGAAGGAATTTCAAATGAATGGGAGGCACACCTTCACTCTGGGGTGTTTGGGTGCGTAGTGAGCAATAAGTGGGTCTGATACAGACCCCGAGACGAAGTAGGCACCGTGTCCCTCACCGGAGTAAAACCGATTGGTGTAGCAGACCCAACTCTCACCCAAGAGTATGCTCGCTGTATAGGGGGTGTGAGAGAGGGCGGAGAACTGACACTGGTTGACCGGTTCAATCCCCTGACCCTAGTGCCCAGGTCAAGGGGGCACAAGCTGCTTTCAGATCTTCAGGAAAAGTTAGAGACAGAGGGCTGTGTCGCGGCGTGGTGGACAGGCCCGAAGTGGGACAAGGGGAAGATGTTGAACATTGTGTTCCACACTGTTACAACTTTGCTGTGGGAAAATGCAAATTTAGAGGTTCAACTGCTCACAGCTGCCCAGACAACTAAGGAAGTGGCAGTAAAGGAAAGCTCTGAACCATCAGAGAACCCCGAGCCTCTGCCATTCCAAGATGGCACTAGGGAAAAAGAAGAGCAGGTGAAAAGTCTTGGAGAAGAAGGGGCGGTCACGCGGTCCTTGGCCTCGCCCCTCGGAGTGGCATCAAAAGAAACTCCACCCCCTGATGCAGCGTGAGCAGGAGAACTGCCCCCTTATGAAGGAGAGAAGTTATACTTGATGTTTCTGCCCGACAAGCCTACGCTTTCAGCTGCGGTCCACCCGATAGCGTTAATCAAAAAAGTTACAGATGCACAGGGTGCAACTCGCATTACCACTACATGCTGAAACCGCACACTGGGAGAAATGCAAGAATTATACAAAGAGTTGAAACTGAAGCCTGAAGAGACCTTGTCTATGTGTTTAGGACACCTGGTAGTGGAATTTGGGTCAGACTTGCTGGACCTGGAAGAGGCTGACTACCTAACCTGCCAAGCCTTGTGTATTGGAGGGCACGCCACTGAGCTGGAAGTGATAGCGAGTAATGCTCACTGGCCCATCCCACTCCCAGCACTTCTTGAAGGCCAAGTTAGCTACAAGTCTCACATGTGGCACGATGGCCGCCCACCAAAAGTCAGCGCAGAACAACTGCTGGCCATAATAGGGGTATCATATGCCTCTTGGAACCCCAGCGTACACCAGTTGGGACTGGCATGGGCTCAGTGCAGAGGAGGGTGGCCTCACCATCATCTATGGAATCCTGGAACTGTTCCTGCAACCCTTGATAGTATAGAAGCCTGAATAGAGGTCTATGGAGGAGAGTGCTTCAACTCTCTCAACCCAATGACCAGACAGCAGGAGAGAAACCTCCTGAGTCACCTTCCATGGTTGCAAGCCTTTATGAAGACATCTGCAAGAGTCTCTAATAACGTGGGATACCGACCCTTGACATACCCCATCGAAGCCCAAAGACCAAGGTGTTATGAGTCCGACACTCCACGAGAATCGCAACGATTGCTACAATGAACGCCAGAGGAGAGAGCCATGTTCAGGTTCCTCCTACACTGCTCCAGGCTTACGAAGCGACAATTGTGCATTCTGGGGGACAAGGGTCAATGGAACCTGACAAATGAACTAGGCTTCAGGTTTGAAGTATAAGGAGACATGATGACCGATTACCAACCCTAGTTCATCACAACCGGCTAGATCACCGTGGTATTGTTCTCCCAGTTTTCTCTTTCCATTTGTTTCTTTGTTTGTCCCCTTACAGGCTTGGCAGTGATGAAGCAGTGATCTGTGATTGTTTGATCGCGGGAACCACCGAGTGCCGACCCACAGTACATCCGGGTTGACACAGAAATGGCTGCCTACTTCTATGTTATGAACGGAGTCATCACCTTATTCCTGCTGTTACTGACAGGTTCCTCAGTGATCGGAGCTGACTTTGAAACCTCCAACTTGGTGCTGAACCTTCTATCGCTCTGGGCGAAAGCCATAATTAACGGCTCATCAACAGATGACCTACGGTTCCCCTTTTCTGTTAATGACCCTGTGTTCACACCCTTAGTTTACAAAAATGTCTTGCCATTAGTAATCTGAAAGTTTTGGGGATGTCGCAGAAAGGTCAAGTGTAGACAGAAAGTAAATGAGAAAAAGGGAAAAAGAGAATTTGAAACACGAGAAAGCACAAGAAAGAAACGTGAAGGCTTATTATAGTATGTTGTAGGTGAATAGAGAGCAGAAAGTGTGTAGTTTCAAGAGAAGCAAGTAGTGAAGCATGACAAGATTAATGCGTTTTGATAGTCTTAAGCAAAGAAATAAGGAAAGGCCGCTTAATAAAGTTATGGTTAAATTAGTAATGACGGCACAGAGGATCAGTGTTCTAAGAGCTACAATTTAAATCAAGTATAATTGAATTTTCTTATAATGAGAGCATAATGGGTTTACTCCACCAAATAAATATGTTTTCATATGTATGCATGTGTGTATGTGTGAGTATGTGTTTATATATCAGATAATTATAGGAACCCTCCATATAGGGGGCATTAATCAAATACCCCACTCTCTGTTACCTTGGAGAACTGAATTGAAGAAAAATTGCATAAAATTAAGAATAACAATTTAATTTTATTTAATTTAATTGTCAATGTCTGTAGTTATCTTGTGTTTGTCATTGATCAAAATAATCGTTGTGTATATAAATCGTTGTATTTTATAGTTTGTTAAAAAAGTAGCTTGTTAAACTGTCCATTTATATCTGCGTGTTATCCTAAACCTTGTAACAGTAACAAGTTTCTGGACCATAATTGCCTTCAACCTAAAGTTCTTGGTCTATTGTGCCATGGCCAAGGGGGCATGTTATAAGCAAATCAGTTGAGTGTCCAAGTCACAATAGACCGCACAGAGCCGTTACCCTAAATTTGGTCACATTCCACTTCATTAGTTATTCCTACCTAGCAGTCTGTTATTGGCCACTCCAGACATATAAAAGTTCATGCAGCTTTCGCCCAAATCAGAGACTTCCGAGCACACGACAGAGTAATCACGGAGAACTCTGTAGTGCGACTGAGGAAACTTGAGGGACTGATCACCCACCAATATCTCCCCATCACCAGGTCCTTTTGACGTACCCTCGTTATCCTGTAGGTTCCTTTTCATTCAAAAACTCATTTAATTAACCGTGACAACACAAGCAAGCTACCCCGAGGCCTGCACTGCCATTACACGCAGCATCAGTAAAATAATCTTTTAAAACCAATAAGCTATCTTGCCTCTCCATCACTGGCCCGCCTGACGTCAGATTAAATTAGCGACCTTCTGGACAGCTCCGTCCGCCCAAGACATTAAGAAAAGGTTTTTTTTCCCTCCCATTTAACATAGAAGAGCTTCTCTTGTCTTAGAATTGAGTACAAGGGCTGGGGGCAGGGTGGGGGAAGGCAGGGTAAGGTGGCTGCTGCTGCTCAGGTTTCAGCCCCTACCTGAGAGTAGGGCCCTAGCTACAACTGCTGCCTGCCCCACCCCACCTCCAACTGCCTTAATATGCTGCAATCTCCCCCCTGCACACCTCTATCCAAACATTTCCCTACTGTGCTCTGTAACCTCTTTTCCCTCTCTCACCCTTGATTCATACTGACAGGCTCTATCAACACTGCAACCTAGGGTACTGAGTATGGCAGCCTGTGTGGCTGCTACAGGGGCTAAGCTTGGGCTGTGCTCAGTGCTCCAGGCGAAAGGAAATAGAGCCTACTGGCATGGAGTAAGAGTATGGGATGCAGGGGAGTGAGGAACAGAAGCTGTGGGGGATAGGGGAGCAGGAGAAGCCTTCCCCCTCCTGGCTACCCCCTGCAGTAATAGGTGGGGGTGGGAGGAAGAGAATGAATTGAAAAATAAGCTCCAATAATTTGATTCTATACATAGAAAATTATAACAAAGTTAAGATAAGATCTAATTATGGGGAGTCATCTTAAATTCAGGGTCATCTTAGATTTGAGGTATTATAGTATTTTCATTAGATAAGGAATCAGAGTCATTCTGTTTGATTACTAAGGTATACTATTAATTCCACATTTCTTAAATCAAGTGTGGGGTTTTGTGAACCCATAATCTATGTATTTGTTGTCACCTAAAAATGTCAGCCGGTATGTTTTCAAGAGGTACCATTACCATATTTACACAAATCTAAGATTCATTTTAAATTTGAAGTAATCTTCAATAATTGGATTTTACACATGGAAAATTATAAAGTTGTTGAGTGAGTGTTGATTGTTGATTGCTCTGCCCTGGTCTGGGACCAAGCTCTGCCCTGGTCTGGGACCAAGCCCCCTCCAGAAGATCCTGGCAGCTCTGGAGCAGCCCCTTGCCCTGACACATGACCTGCCAGCACAGCTGGGGCTGGTCTCCATGGCAACCCCAGACTTGTGCTATCACAGCGCAGCTGTGGCTGGGGTCTCCATGGAGACTGGCCCCAGACATGGAAACAGGGGCTGCTGGGAAACCACCTGGGTCAGGGAAAGCACTGTGGCATGAAGCACTGGTGTCAACAGCCCCAGCTCTGGCCCTGGCCCCTGGTTGAGGCTGAAGCTCCAGCAACTTCCTGCCACTGTGCAGTCTGCCCTGTACTCCATGGCAATGCACCATGTTGTGATCTCCTCCACACTCCCACCCCAAACTGTGCAATTGCCTCTGCAATCCATCTTCTACACTACACAATCTCCCAGCACTCTCCTCCCACACACAATGCTTTTCCTTGCACATTGCTTTTCCTCCCACCTGTGCCATGTGATCTCCCCTGCACTCAACTCTTCCCACAACATTAGATCACTCCTGTGATTGTCCCCCTCCCCTTGCACCTCTTGGGTGAGGAACAGAGTTGGAGGTGGAGCCAAAGATTCAGTTGCCTCAACTTCCTGCCCCAGGAAAGTCTAAGACAAGTTTTCTTTTTCCTCTCACCATGAAAGCGGAGTGGGGAAAAAAAAGCCCTTATCTTGGATTCAGGTAAATGCAGTGTATGCAAAGGAGAAACTTTTAGGTGGCAAGTTTGACAGTGTTTACCAATACTGACATTTCTGATCCCTGATCCTACAATCATGCCACAGAATTAACAGCTTATTTACACAGTTTGGACTGTCCGCAGCTTTGTTCAGAGTCTTCTGGAGTCAGAGGTGACACTATTCTACAATCTATGCTGTAGATAAAGAGGAACTGCCAGCACACTGAGATGCTGTAATGCAAGATCAGTTGTTCAAGAAAAGATGTATTCCATATGGCAGGTGTCTTGTACCTGTCATTTGGGATTACCATCAAAATAAAGATATCCTTTTGAGTGAGGAACTACCATACATATCTCCACCATTTGAGATCTGGAGATGGCATATTTCCCAGGCACTTTACCTTATACTGTCACTTTCATCAGCCCCCAGACTGGGAGTCAGTCCCAGGGAAAATTTACTGAAAGTATTTTGTGTGATGTATATGAAGGAAGTTGTGAAAAAGGCAGATAGGTTGATAACACTTCTGTGGGTCAGAGCTTCCTCACTTATTGATTTTCTCCACATCTTTCTTGGCAGGCTTTTCTACCTGTCCCCAATGTCAGTGAAGGAGCTTCTCTCTTCTGTCTCACTAATTATCTTTGACATATAGTTGGCAACTGTATGTATGAAAACCTTGTATGAAGTCCTCTGTGGTGGGCTATGCCTGTCTGAGAAAGTTACAGATGCAAAAATCTGTAAATATGCTCTTTAATGATATTTCAAGAGCTGATTGAAAATTGACAGAATGTATTCCTCACCCCCTCCTTTGGAAAATGCTGATTCATTGAGATTGACATATCCTATAGAATATGATGGCTTAAACTAAATTTGCTGATAACTTTCCCATACACATCCTGAGTAGCAACTAGTGAGTATTGTGCAGTCAAGGCTCCCCAGGTTTTGGTTTTCTAGAGTTCGCTGCAATTCCATAATAATGGGTATCTGCCTAGTGGGCTATAAAGAAGCAACATGTTTTGATTCAGTTCTCCAAAACGGATACATCTTTCTTTTTTTCTTTTTAACGTCTTTTCCTTCTGTACATAGCTTAAGGATTAATATAAGTATAGGCTATAAAGCAGAGTAAACAAGAGTAAGAGTGCAAAAGAACTTTTTTTTTAAAGCCTGTATTTAAAAGTCTTAATCGTTTAGAGTACTAAACCAGAGGCCTATTTCTTAAAAATTGGACAAGTTATTGGCCAACATATAGCTATTAGTTATGAAATATAAAGTAAACAACAAATAAATCAGATAGGAAACCAAAAGCATGCAAAACACAGGTCATTTAACTATTATAGTATGAGAATAAAGAAATAAGAGTCTAATTTTATTCTTGGTACAAGAAAACTAAAATACCAGGGTAACCAGCTGATGCAGATGCTAATAAGAGTAACTGAATAATTAAAAGCTAGCTAATAAAGCTTCTGGAAACACTTAAACCTAGAGTGTGAAAGTCAATATATGGCCAAAGGGCTTATCAATATTCATGTATATAGTTAGCAGGATATAAAGGAAGAAACATTGGTGCCATAAGTTAAAAGAGACAAAAATAATACAGCAGTCTATTTGATGTTCTATTAACTAACTTTGAGGTTTCTTTTTTTCCTTAGGATGGTACCAGTAACATAGAAAGCAGCAGTTGCTGCATGTCTGTCATATTTCATATTTTGTACTTATTCAATAGTTGTATTATTTGCATTTGTATCCAGTTTTAAGCCTCATTGTTTCTTTGTTTAGGCCTCTTTGTTCCTAGGTCCCTCCCTTTATTTCTTTTTATTGAAGTTGCCTTGGAAAAATCATAAAAATGACAGTGGAAATATTCTTCCACAGACTTCACTTGAAAGGCTGTTTCCACAACCAGAGTAGAACCATGACATTCTTCTACAACCAGCACCTTTGATTGCCTTCCTGTCTGGACAAATAAGACAGACAACAACAAAAAACCTGACTCCATGCCATCCAGTGAATAGAACAAGTCACTGAACTACTAAATTGTTGGCAGGTTTTTTTTGTTGTTTTTTTTTTTCCAGGGAGTAGAGGGGAGGAAGCACTTGCATGCACCCCTGTAGCTAGTAACAGCACCTGATCTGGGCTACCATCTTTGAGACAGCCTAGAAGTCAAGAGGTTGCATCCACTCACCAGGCTGGGAGCCTGATCAGCTCGGCCACACATGACATTGAAGACATGATGGAAACCAGCCACAAAGTTATTACATACATTTTATAGCATATTCCTTGTTTTATCATGACAGTAACTGCATTAACATATATTTTCTGCTGCTTTTCTAGATTAACTGGGTGATCACATCTTAACTGTAATGTCTGCCAGTGGCCTAATATCCCACACCACAAAGACATCAGATCTGAAATCACAACATACTGTAGAAATTATCCACTTCACCCTCACCCACAACTTTACTTTCAACAACTCACACATCTTCCAAACCATATGCACAGCTATAGGCACAACGATGCACCCCACAATATTTCAAGTTCTTCATGGGCCACTTGAAAGAGGAATATTTAGAAAAATGCACTGCCAAGCCTGCACTATTCCTGCATTACATATTGACTTCTACCCCTAGTTCAAAACTATTACATTTCAACAAATTCTCTCTAGAATACTTCTACACTAAAATCAACTTTTTAGATACCACAATTATTTACATCCAGGATGGCATCATACAACTGGCTAAGTATGTAAAGAGAGAGAGAGAGAGAGAGAGAGAGAGAGAGAGAGACCACCACACTTACATGCACAAAAAACAGCATAAAAAAAGACACAGTTTAAGTCAGGCTCTCATTTGCTCTGAGAGAACACTTTCAACACATATTTCTCCAGATTAAACATGATCTTTACCTAGCAAGCACACTCCAACAGAGAAATAGACCATATCTTTAAAAGAACCACTCAAATACTCCACAAAAAAAACTTACTACTATGCATGAGGAACACCCCCACTGACTGCAATTTTTTTGAAAAGGACAAGGCCTTGAGAGAGAAATTCCCACCCCTCACCCCTCTTCTGTCTTTCAGACAGCCCCCTTACCTTTCTCAATTCACCATCAGAAACATTCTCCCCACTGATCAACAAAAAATGTTGATCAGGCTTAACAAAAAATGCAAAACCTATCGACTCATCTCTACTATCGCAACAGTCAGCACCCTCCGCAATGAGACATTTGAATCCATAGATTCTCAAGGTTTATCTCAAAACATGGTATACCTCATCCAGTGCACCAAATGCCTTCATGGTAACCATGTGTGAACCTAGACAAAAGTTATGCACCAGAATGAACAATTACAGAAAAAAAAAGATGAAGAAAGGAGACACTAGAACACAAGTAGTTGAACATTTAAAAAAAAACAAACAAGGAAAAAATGCAAAACAAAATAAATGTACTTTCTTTATCATCTCACGCTCCTCATGCTCAAGAAAAATTTCCAAAACATCTTTACAAGACATTCCTGAGAATGAGCATTTGTTAGCCTACTAGACAGTACAGATATCAAATTTATGACCCATTATAAACTATCTGATCCCTACTTATCTTTCTGTACTCCACAGGCAATATGGAGTACAAGTGATATGACCCCCTTGAATGGTCCTACTCTTCCACTAATAGGCTATCCTGTCTACTGCATTTTTTTGTCTGCTACCTACTTGATACTGTTTCTTATATCCTGCTTTTATTTACATATGGAGTTTTTTACAGTTTTTCTGCTATTTCAAACTGCTTCTGCTTTATCGTTTCCACTTTATTTTCAGAGACCTGAGAAAACATAGTTGGTATCTGAAAGCTGGCTTCTCTCTCCCAACTATATATAGTTGGTCCAATAAAAGATATCACCCACAAAAATCCTTCCTAAACAACATCACCACATTCTAACCATTTGCTCTATTTTAGATTGGTAGCTTTTACTTCCTACTTACCTTCCAATACAACTCTGATATTTTAAAATATTCTTTCTGGATGTATAACATCTTTTAGCCAGCTCTTGAACTAGGTTAAAACACAGAACTAGGAGCCAAAAGACCATATTGTTTCCTCTTTTAGAGTTTATCTTTATGACCTTAATTGAGTCAATGCCTTTGCTTCTCTCTGCTTCATTTACTCCATCTGAGGGTTTGTGCTTTTAGCTATCTACCTTCTTTTAAACAGCTGGATTGCTAGTTTCCATTGAAGGAAGTTGTTACCAAAAAATATGATGAATATGCAAAAGCCAAAGGACAAACAGTGAGAAATGCCTATCTGCAATGAAAAGGGCTTTTTGTTGATGGTGAAAAGGAATGCAACAGATTGAGATATGTTCTTAGTCATATTAAAGTTTGAGTAAATTTTCTTCCAATTCAAATTTCAGATCAACCTCAATGACAATTTTTAAAGTCTGAATCAGTTTCACATGATTCAAAGAAATCTACAAATCTTGCAATGTTATGGATTTGGCATGATATTTAATACAACTAGATAAAAATATGTTCTAAATTCTGCTAAACCACAACCCAAAATTTACTTCAAAATTAGGAGGTCATTGAAAAAAACCTAAGCAAGATGTTCACACAACAACATTCAATATTAAATAGTGGCATTTTGTGGAGTACTACCACTTTGCCCAGTTAGATCCACATTCATTATCCAAAACGTTTTACTGCATTTAGCCTGAACATCAAATGTATCCTCACCTTTATATGATGCAGCTTTCTGCCCCTACCATCACCTTGCAGTGTTAAAGTCTGACGTAAAATCTGTTCAAGTCTTTAATGTCTTTCTGTTGACTTCAGTGGTCCTTGAAATAGGTCCTTAAAATAAGTATAACTCTGATCTCTTAAAATGAATATCCTGGCATTTGGCTGCAGCACAGTACAGTTATTCTCTGTTTACCTACCTACCTACCCACCCACACATTCATCTTCCTCTTTCTCATTTGTTTATATAACCTAGAAAAAAAATGACCATTTCACCCCCTTTGTGCCATTAATGTATAATAATGAAGAATTAAACAAATCCAACTGTAAATCTAGCAGGTTCATCTTATTTTTTGTCATTTGGAAATGGTAGATGACTAATACACAACTTTTAAAAGTGGTATAGACCAATGAAATTAAGACTATATACTCAATTCTTAAATATCTATTTTGTTGAGGGCCAATTTTGGGGGGGGGGTGGACCCCAATTTTATGTAGCCAAGGAAAGGGATGGACAAAAGTGTTTAATTTAGCCCAGGTTGACCAGCAGTGAGGGTTGCCTCAGGAATGCCAGTTAGAATGACAGCTTTGTTTTATGGTACAGTGTTGTTTTATGGTGCCTGGTACAATTAAGACAAAGTTAAAGGTAAAACAAATATGGATTCATTAATAAACAAAGAAAAAAGTTTAGGAAAATAACAACGATGTACAACAAAGCTAACCGCACTTTATCATGCATCAACTGATGCATGACAAATAGAACTAAGGAGGTGATACTTCCCCTCTAGGCGGCATAAGTCAGACTGCACTTGGAGCGCTGCATCCAGTTTTGGGTGCCGTACTTTAAGAAGGATGTGGATAGCCTCAAGAGGGTCCAAAGCCAGTCTTATGTTTAAGGGTTTACAGTCTAAGCCCTATGTGGAGAGACTAAGGGACTGGAACCTCTTCAGCCTCTACAAAAGGAAGCTGAGAGGTGAACTTGTTGCTGCTTACAAATTCATTAGGGGGGCACAGCAAGGTATTGGAGATGCTCTATTCACCAGGTCACCTCTTGGGGTAACAAAGGAGCAATGGTCACAAACTGACAGAGAGTAGATTTAGACTAGACATCAGGAAGAACTTCTTCATGGTAAGGGTGGCCAAAATTTGGAATGGACTTCCTAGGCAGGCGGTGCTCTCCCCTACCTTGGGGGTTGTTAAGAGAAGGCTGGATAGGCATCTGGCTGGGGTCATCTTTCCTGCCTAGTAGGGGGTTGGACTCGATGATCTGTTGAGGTCCCTTCTGAACCTAGCATCTAAGAATATATGTCTAGAGTCTAATTATGGGAGAGTCATCTTAATTGAGGGGTGAGTAAGTCTGGCCCACGGGCCAGATCCAACAGACAGTGGATTCCATTTCCCAGCAGCCCCTACCCCTTTCAAACATTTTTTGTCAATCAAAAGGGCTTGTTCAGGTTCTCTTCCCGAATACAACCCCAGTTGTCCATCACTCACACTGGCTTAAACACGCATGCTCTCAGTCTCCAAGTCAGTTACCAGTTCAGGAGCTAACAGATTCCAGAGAGCTCTGCATGTGCAAAACTTAATTCAACATGAACTGTACTAAAACTAAATTATTGGTCTACATATTTTTCAATGTCAAACCAGAATTTCAGACAGCCAGTAAACACTTCAGCAGAATTCTCTGTTGGCCCCAGCCTTCATGGCTTCCTTGATTTATTCTTTTTAGCAAAAGACTGTGGATTTTGACTTGAATTACATTACCTTTACTTTAAGATGAGAACAGATTACTCTTTTCATACGGAACATAACTGAACAGGTAGAACATTAATGATTAACATAATATTTTTATAACTTGCACAATGTTTTTAGGAAAATTTATGTTATTCAGTTGCACAGCACACAAAGGTATTTGTTTTATGTTGAGTTACAATGCAGGCAGTAGCTTATTCATTTTTAAAAAAATGGAAATAAACCAACAAGAAAAAGTGTTTGAAACCAATAAAGAAAACAACAGTTTTCTCTTAAGTATGTGAATATCTACATTGTGCTTTTTGTTTGCAGAAATTGTTCTGTTCCACATACATGAACACTTGCATACACATCAACTATTTCTCCATACTCTATCCAAAAAAAAATCAATCTCGATATAGTGCAAAAACGCTAAGTTGTTTTGCAGGTAGTTAACAAAAAGCTATTAAACATCTGTTTAAAATATTATATTTTTACATCTTTTCAAGTCTCAAAGTAGAACATAATTCCAATCAAATAAGTTTCAGGTTTTCAGGCTACAGATGCAGATTTAAAGTAGAAGGCAATTATAGTGATTGAAGTTGTAATTCATGTGGTGCATACCTTAGATGAAGGTTGCACTTAGATAATTTTGAAAATGAAGGTATTTATGCCTACCTAAAAGCCAATATGGAGAAGACATTCATAAAAATGTTAAAGTTATAAGGTTACAGAACACAAAAGCAAGCAGCCCATACCAAAAGTGACATAAAATCATAGGTCCTTTATGCATGTGCTCAAGGGAGTGGCAGGAGAGAGAGGCTTCATTAGAGTGTCTTCAAGAGCTGCTCTAATTAAAGCACCCAGAGTGTCATGTGTAGCAGTTTCCCCACTCTGAAAAGGGGTGGCAGGGGTGCTTTAACTAAAACATGTTTAACTATCTTCAGTTAAAGTGCTCCAGCTACCATTTTTCAGTACAGGGACACTGTTACACATGTTGCTGATGTACTCATCCACTTCTCACCCATGCAGGACGCAGGGTACTGTGGGTAAGGAGTGAGGAGTAGCAGCATGGCTGGGGGGCTGTGGCTTGTGTGTGAGGGTCAGGGGTAGGGCATATCACTGCCACCCCACAATCATATTACCCCCTACACCCCCTTCACACATCCTCTTTTTTGAAACTGGAGATATGATAACTCTACAGGAATGCAGCCCCATGGCATGTAGAACAGCAACCAGTAGGTAAGTCTGTGGAGGGGAAGTGGTATGGAGAGGGAAAGAGTTGGGGGAGCAGATCAAAGCCCCCATGGTGAGGAAGGAAGTGGGGCAGGGGCAAGGGTGAATGGGGTTCCAGGGCCAAGGCGGGTAGTAGGATGTAGCCATATTTCCATATGTGTGTGTGTGTGTGTGTGCGCGCACGCGCATGCATGCACACATGCATGCCCCCCCCCGAGGGGTGGTCCTCTGCGCTACCAACCTTACTCCGCTGGGTAGCCCAGAGGCAGCAGTGAAAGCAGCAGAACAGAGTGGACTTCAAAACCACATGATAAACATGTTAAAAAATTAACCTAAGAACCAATTAACATGTTAATCATGAAAATTACCAATGATTAATTAATGACCCCAATTTGCAGGCTTATCAAATTCCTCCCATTCCTTCCACGTCAATCTTTTTTTCTCTACAAACTTTTTTGCCAAACTTTCTTCATATGCCGTACATTTATAAAACATTTTTGCTGCACTGTTCTGGTGTTTCTCCAAATTGTCAATTTTTCTCTCATCATAGTATCATAGTACCTAGGGTCAGAAGGGGCCTAGAGCAGGCCATCTAGTCTGACCCCCTGCCAATGGCAGGAACGAGTGCCAGGGTCACAGGAC
>JAGPOW010000261.1:26621623-26632961 GCA_030014935.1 Caiman crocodilus
CTGCAGCTGCACGGGCTGCCCTAGGTCCAGGGGGAACTTGCTGCCACTGACGAGTCGCTCTTCTGGGTCTGGGTCTGGGGGGCTCCTCAGTAGGTTTCTAGCCCTGCAGAGAACAGAAATACATATCAATTACATGCTCCGCCTCCCGGATCCCCCGCAGCCTGCTCACCTCTGCCTGGAGCTCCCTTAGCCGCCCCTCCAGGGCCTGAAGATGGCCACAAGAGGGGCAGCCAGGGGCCGCCCCAGGCATCCTCCTGACCCCCGGAAGCCCCACCCAGCCAGCACCCCCAACCAGGGTGGGGGAGTTTGGACTGGGGGCCCCCCAGGGGCCCGGTCTGGGTGGCAGCCTCAGAGGTGCACCAGGGGGCTGAACCAGGGAAGAGGGAGGGGGAGGGGCCAGGCCCCTAGCAGTAAGGCCCCTAGCAGTAGCACTGCGTGTACTCACCATGTTCCTAGTGAAAGTAGTCCTCGCGCTGTCGTCTCTGTTCGCTCTTCCCTTCCTCCTGCTCTCCGTCTGTGCGAACGCCGGCGCAAACACTGGCGCGCCCTTACAGAGCGCGCCTGTTTGTGTGCTCTGTTCATGCGCGGCTCAGGAGTGTGGCTCCCAGCCAGGTCAGCTATCAGCAATCTGGGAGGCACCCCTCCAGATCAGCTGCAGCTGTCGGCACAACCACACTCACCAGTTCACTGCCGCTGTCGCTGTCTGTCCTCAGCTGCTGCTCCTTGTGCTCGCTGCTCTGCAAGGGCTCACGTGTGACCGAGACCACACATGAACCCTCTCCGGAGTCTTAGAGTAGCCCTGCTCCGCTCCCAATTGCCAAGCAGTGACTCAGTGACTCTTAAAGCACAGTCCCCCAAAACTGGATACAAGGTTACAGATTTCCAGGTGAGGACTTACCAATGTTGAATAGTGAGTTGCTTTGCCACATTCTTGTTATCCCCTCCCCTCCACCCAAAAGTCCTCATATTAATGACTTATTCAATTTGTGATTCACTATAGCACTCAGATCTTCTGTAGTATCTCTACATAGTTACCGATTACACATTTTCTTTTTGTCTATTTAATAGTACCTTTTGCAGAGTAGTATTCACTTCAGACCATTTTCTAGTTCATCAAAATCGTTTTGAATCCTAATACTGTCTTCAAAAGGGACTACAACTCCATCCATTGTTGTGCCATTTGCATGTTTAATTTGGGTACATTCAATTCCGTTATTGAAGTCTTTAATGAAGATATTGAAAAATAACAGATACAGGATAGATCTCTGGGAAATTACAAATCAGTGAATGATATGGTTCAGTGTTTTCCCAAGTATCAAAGTTTGAGTGACTCGTCTTTAACACACTGGGGCCTCTTTTCTTTGTAACACAATCACTACCTTTTTCTAGTCTTTTGACCACACCTGACCTCCATCAGTTCTTAAAGATAATAGTCCATGTCTCTGCACATACTTCAGCCAATTCTTAAATTCTTTGACTACTCTAGGATGAATCTCATCAGGCTCTACTGATGTAAAAATACCTAGCTGAAGCAACCTCTAACTTGTCAGTGTGCTTATCTACCTCCTTTCCCTCTTCCATCTTGGATATCAATTGAACAATTTAGCTGACCTTCCCAGGGAAAAAAAATACTTCAAACATTTCAGTCTTCTCTGCATTGTCCATTACCAGCTTTTGATATACACAATAGTTATATTATGCCCCCTCAATTTAAAATGTGATGCTGGTTTTACCATTCCACTTTCTGTTCTAAACTGTCACATACTATTGTTGTATTCTGTTAATTCACTACCATATTCTGTTCTAAAAATGATGTGTGATAAATCGTTACTCCTTATTAAGTGATAAAGCCAGACTCCCAGTTGGTTTGAGATTGTTTCAATACAAATATTTTGTTTTATTCCAGGTGGGGATTTAACATTTCCTCATGAAATTAGGGCTTTTACTCACGTGAGAATTGTGTGGATTGGACCTATCACATGTCTTCTAACATTTTTCTTTGGGATAAGTTTAAGAGCCAATTTTGTCACTTTCCTTTACGCTGAGTAGAAAATTACACTGAGACAAATTATTTGCAGAAGTGCAAAAGTGCTACTTAGAATTAGTAAGAATTGCTGAAATTGGTTTAGGATTAAAGGACTCGCATTACATTAGATATTTGTCTTACTGTCTTCCTGCTTCATAAATCTTTGAAAGATAAGGGTGCAGTAGTTTAAATAAAATGTTTTATTTTCTTTCACTCAACAGAATTTGAATTTAACATACATTGTTTATTGTCTAATTTTACATTTTCTACTTACTTAAGTTTAACCATTTGATATAGTAGTCTTGCCTCTTTCAAATTGCCTTAGGATGACAACAACACTTTATTACCCATAATGTAAGCAGAATAAAAACAATTGTGGTAAATAGTGATAGGTTTTCTAATACACCATTGTTCAACCTCTAGTTTTAAGTTCCCTTAGTTAAAAAAAAAAAGGTGGGGGAAGGAGTGAGACTTAGATTAAAAGACCCACTTCATACTCCCTCCCTCTCCTCCTTCCCTCCCCCACCCCCAACCAAATATCAGGGTTCTTCCCTTTCTTTGGAACAGTTTTTTTTTTCCTTAATCCTTCTAATTATACGTCAGGGCTGAGGAGGGAGAGAAAAAAATGCAGTAGTGAACAGAAGACTGTGATGCTGGTGCCATTGTGAATGCTTTGGCTGCTAAACTATAATCCACACTTCAGAGAGAGAGGCAGCAGTTTGTTTGAAAGGGATGGTCTCCACTTCACTCCAATGGGGAAGAAGCTCTTCTTAGCCAGAGTGGTTGACTTGCTTAACAAGGCTTTAAACTAAGTTGGCCAGGGGATAAGTGAACAACCACCAGTGCAAACTCACCAAGCAGCAACTAAGAAATCAGCAGGTTAGACTGCTTAAGGGTGCCCACTCCTACCCCAGCCCAGGAACAGAGCATTTCCAGGAGTGCAAGGAAGCCTAGGGCCTCCAATTACATACTTACTTGTCTATATAAAAATGCCAGGACCTTGGGTAATAAACAGGAGGAACTGACCCTTCTGCTAAACAAAAATGATTGTGATCTCATAGGCATAACAGAGACCTGGTGGGACTCCTCCTATGACTTGACCATGGGTATAGATGACTATACCCTGCACAGGAACACTTGTGCTGAAAAAAGGGGTGGGGGTGTAGCTCTCTATATAAAGTAGAAGTACGCTTCCCTACAAGTAGAGATTGGCACCCAAGGAGGATGACTGGAAACCCTGTGGGTTAGAATATGAGGCGAGCATGGTGAAAGATATACTATGGTAGGAGTCTACTACAGACCTCCAAATCAGGGACAAGAACTTGACCATGAATTCTCTAGGGAACTGGCTCAGGTGGCACACTCTCAGTGCATGGTTGTCATGGAGGACTTTAACTATATGGACATCTCATAGGAAGAGCACTCAGCCAAATCCAATCAATCACAATTTTTTTTTCTCATATGCATGTAGGAGCTGTACCAGTCTCAAGAAGTTTAAGGGCCAACAAGAGGTCAGGTGTTGCTAGACATGGTACTGGCCAAAGGGGATGATTTAGTAAGCAACTTCAGAATCAAAGGAAAGCTGGGAGAAAGTGACCACAAATTGAGTGCTCTTACTATATCCATCAAAAATTTGGCAATGCAGAAGTCTTCAACTTTAGGAAAGCCAACTTTCCAAAGCTCAGGATGTTTGTTGTTGAGACTCTGAGATGCCATAATCCAACAGGGAGGGGTGTTCATGAGGAGTGGTTGTTCCTTAAGGAAATGATCCTTGAAGCACAAGGGAAGTCCATCCCAGTCCACAGGAAAGGCAGTAAAAGGGCTCAGCAATCCCCTTGGCTCAACAGAACTCATAGACCTCCTGTATCTAAAAAAAGAAGTTTATAAAAGATGTAAAACAGGAAACACTACCAAGAAGGAGTGTTTTGCACTGGTCTGCACCTGTAGGGAGTGAACTGGGCTGTAACCAAACTCCAACTGGCCTCACAAATCAAGGACAACAAAAAGTCCTTCTTCAGATATGTGGGAAGTTGGAAAAAAAAAAAACAAGGCCAACATTGGACCCCTGCTAAACCAAATGGGGCAGCTAACAACTGAATCCCAGGAAAAAGTCAATTTGCTTAATGATTATCTCGCACCAGTCTTTCACCAGCCCAAAGGGACCACATTGCCTGACAAGCTGCAGAATGACCAGGGTGAGGGTAAGTATATGTCCACCAGTGGCGTAGATCTTGTGAGGGAACACCTTGAGAGTCTGAATACCCACAGATCAGCTGATCCAGATAGACTGCATCCAAGAGTGCTAAAGGAACTGGCAGTCATCACGGCATGGCCACTGACAAGGATATTTGAGAAGTTGTGGTACTTGGACGAGGTACCTGAAGATTGGAAGAGGGCCAATGTGGTTCGTATCTTGAAGGAAAGGAGGAAGGAAGACCTGCAAAACTACAGGCCAATCAGTTTGACCTCAATCCTTGGAAAAAAAAAAAATCAAAGAATCTATTATCAACAGACTAACAAATGGCAACACTTTGAGGGACAGCCGGGAGAGGTTTGTTGTGAGTAGGTCTTGTCTTACCAATCTCTTCTCCTTCTATGACCAGGTGATGCATCACCTGGACACAGGGGAAGAAGTGGATATCATATTTTTGGGCTTTAAAAAAGCATTTGACCTCATGTTCCTGATGTCATCATGGTGAAATTGGAAAACTGTGGCCTCAATTGCCCTAGAGTCTGATGGCTGGGGAACTGGTTCCAAGGTTGGATGCAGAGAGTGGTAGTTGAGAGAACTGAATCATCATGGCATGTAGTGAACAGTTGTGTCCCCCAAGGCTCCATTCTCAGGCCTGTACTCTTTAATGTCTTTATAAATGATTTGGGCTCTGATGTCAGAAGTGGATTAGCTAAGTTTTCTGATGACACCAAACTATGGAGAAGAGTGTCCATGGCTGACGACAGACTCGTGATCCAGGATGGCCTTGATCGTCTCACAAGATGGGCAGATGAAAACCTGATGGCATTCAACATGGAAAAATGTAAGGTGCTCCACCTCAGGTAAAAGAAAAAAACCCAACAAAACAAAACAAAAAACCCTTCTTCACACTTATAGGCTCAGCAGTGCTATACTTGCTAGCACCAAGACAAAAAAAAAGACTTGGGGGTCATGATTGACCACAAGATGAACATGAGCCACCAATGTGATACCGCAGCTGGAAAAGCAAACAAAACTCCAGCTTGCATCTACCAATGCATCTCAAGCAAGACCCGGAAAGTCATCTTTCCACTGTACTCAGCCTTGGTAAGGCCACAGCTGGGGTGCTGCATCCAATTCTGTGCTCCACAATTCAGAGAGAATGTGGAGAAGCTTGAGAGAGTCCAGAGGAGAGCCGCATGCATGATTGGAGGACAAGAGAGCAGGCTTTATGAAGAAAGACTGAGAGCCATGGGACTCTTCAGCCTGGATAAGTATAGACTCAGGGGTGAATTAGTGGCAGCTTATAAGTACATCGGGGTGTGCATCAGGATCTGGGGGAATGCCTATTCATCAGCACTCCAAGAAAAGACAAGATCCAATGGTCGCAAACTCCTGGAAGATCATTTTAGGCTGAACATAAGGAAAAACTTCTTTACTGTCTGTGTTTCCAGAGCCTGGAATAGACTCCCACCAGAGGTGGTGTAAGCACTTACTCTGGACACTTTCAAGAAACATTTGGATGCCTATCTTTCTGGGATCCTTTGACCCTAGGTGCCTTCTTGCCCCTGGGGAAGGGGGCTGGACTCGATGATCTTCCGGGATCCCTTCCATCCCAGATGTCTATGAAATCTATTAAATGATTATATTCTCACATTTATATCACTATCAAACTATTGATTAGAATAGAATCGATCACAATTTACACTATTTCTCATTAACAGTGCTTAAATGCTTGTATTAAGCATTTTACCTCTTATTAGAATTCTTATTGCTACCTTGAGCCTATAGAAGTTTATAGGCCAGGCTATTAAATGTATTTGTGGCAGTCTTTACACATTACCCACCCACCTTTCTATTTGAAAATGGGGTTTTGGTTGTAATTTTTGACAGCTGACACCAAGAAACTAGAAACTTTGTATAATGCTGTCAGTTAAAGAATCATGATTAGATCACTGCCATTTTTTTCCAAAAGTTAAAACTAGCTCCAAATAAGTAACATACAAGATTGTCTAAAAAGATTATTCATGATGTAGACACTGGAAGGTAACTCATCCTTATTCAAGGCATTTCTCTAATTATTATTGCTATTTAGTAGTGTAACTATTACAGAGCTTAATTCATCATACTTACAGTTTGTGCATTTCAGACATTACCGTCAGTTCAAAAGATTTATTCTGAAAGTACCGAACGCTTTATCACTGAATTTTGTTCACTTCAGTGGTTCTCAGTCAAGTACAGAATCAAATTCAAGTGTCTTTCTTTTTACAATGTAAATCTTTTGATGGCCTTACTTTTTCCCTGCATGGATAGTCACAACCAAACCTATGCTCCTCTCTCTCTCTCTCTCTTTTTAAGACAGTTCAATTCTGTATTTGTTTTTAGAGTTTTTAGAGTCTCCCTAAGTTTCATTGATGTTTTGAACTTTCCACTGTTATTCTTGTTTAGAGGAATAGTTTTTTGTTTTTTTTTCCAGAGCATATTTACAGTCAGTTTTATCTCAGTGGTTTCAGTTCCACCATCTTAGAATCTTCCTCCTGTTCCCTTCAGCTCTCTGTTGAAGTGTATTATTTCATCTGTGCTAATTGTTTATAAATACACTTGTTTGACATATTTCTTGGATGTTCCTTTTAAATCTGCTTAGCACTTTGTAAATTTGTTTACAAAAATGGTTTATACCAGAATGATTGATTACTTTTTACAGTTCCTGGAGGTTTCTGGGAACAAATCCAACAATGGATGAGCAAGTCCTTGCTTTCAAAGCTTCCAAGTTGTTGACAGACTTAGGAAAATTGTAGAGAAGAAAAACCACAACACGTGGAAAAGAATTATAGCATGGCTGCTTTTCTAGATGGATCAGAGCAATACAAAATACAGGTCAATACAAAATATTGAGAACTGTATATTTTTGTATGTTTTGTAAGTAGAATTATAAAAATATATTTCATTCTATCTTTATTAGAACCATTATCTTACTTATTTTCATATCTCCCAAACTCCCTTCTGTTATGTAAAGGTAGAAAATAGAACCAGACCCATTCAAAAAGTCCATTCAAAAAGTCCCCCAAACATATCAAGGCTACTGTTACCTTGTCCTTCCTTCCCTCATCACTAGTCATGTTAATTATCTGATGACTCTTGTCATCTATCAAGAAAGTAACTTGTTTGCCACAAGTTTTTTTTTTTTTTTTTTTTTAAGCATATTAGAGTGCAGGTAAAGTGCAAGGTAAAGTTTTAAACAATTTTGAAATCCTTCAAAGAAGCAGCTGTACAAACACACATATCCTTCTACATGTTCACAAAGTGCATGAAGGGTTCCACAATAGCATGCCTTGATCGAGGTACTATTCTGAATCACATCACTTTTTGCTGTTATGTGTCCGCAGGGACCTGGGGAGTCACAGATCCTCCAGAATCTCCTAGTGCCACATTCTCCCACCATTGGGTAGGGTAGGAGAGTTGGTAGACAGCATTGGGTTCTGCTCACTGGTCCCACTCATTCCAACACTTGAGTTCTCCCTGCTGCTTCTGGTGCTGGAAGCTCCTGCTCCAATCTTTTCTACTTATCTCCTCTTGTGAAAGGAGAAGAGAAGTTTGAGGGATTTATAGTTGAAGACGGGAAGTGGGGATGAAATGCAAAAAGATGTAGAGTTCTTGTGGCAGAAAGAGGAATGGAAGAGGGGAAATAGACTCATATGTCACTGCCATCCTCTGTTGTACCTCCTGCCTGGTCAGATGTAGAAGCCATGACAATTATGAAGCATTGAAGCTGCAGCAGTCTAGTGCTGAAACAATACTGTTTTGAAGTGTTTCCAACCCATTACACTTAGAAACATTTCGAAAGTTGCTCCTGTCTACACGCTTAATACTATGTTTAGTGCAGTAAACAGCACAAGGTAGATAATCTTTGTTTGGTACCTGTGGGCCAAACAATATTTATGCTAATATAAATATATATACTATATTAACAGCCAGGGGTCACAGTCATAAATTAGGGCTGCATTTTGTTATACACTGTAACATCAGTTAACATAATTATACTAGTTATGGACGACTGATGCCAAGGCTTGATTAATGGTTTTCCTGATCATACAGTTGCAAATTCACTTTGTTCTGATAGGCAGACAAGGTTCTTTGGGTGAATCTGATACCTTTTATTAGACCAACTTAAATAGCTGGAAAACAATTATTGAGCAAGATTTCAGTTTCAAAAACCCTTCATCAGGCTAAGGAAGTTTCAGCAGTCAGTGTGTGCTCTTCCTGGATGGAATGAAAAATAAAGAAGCCAGAGGCTGGGCTGGTATGCATACAAGACAGGCAGTCAGTGAAAATGTATATTGAGGAGTCAATGGGTGAGAGACAGGCTGGGGGTGGGGGGGGGGGAAGAGAGAAGGGGGATAAAAGTGGAGAGATACCTGGGGAGTCAGATGTCAGGCAGGTTATAATGCGTCATAAATCTAATGTCTATATTTAGTCCATGATTTTTAGTATCCAGGAGGTTGATGAAGTGGAGTTCATAGGCTCATCTCTGGGAAGTGTGTAAGTTTCCTTTGAGGATCAGGACTGAGAGATTGGAGAGAGAGTGGTTTTCTTGTGAGAAATGTGCCCCCACACTTTGTTCTAATAGTATACTCCATAGCAATGAATACCAGCTTCTCCTCCTTTCCTACACTGGATGCTATCTCAAGTACATTTGTGAAACATCTCTGGTTGAAGTGCTTTGGTTGATATTTTGCTCTGTCAGTATACAGGGCCACATTCATTTTCCACTTATGAAAATGGATTGCAATGACTTGCTTCGCCTTGAAAACAGATTCTTGTGAGAAACATATTTTCTGATATTGCTAATAATGGAAGCAAGAGTATCTTCCTTGGCACTCAGGAGTAAACACCTGGCCTCACAAGAAACTAGAGTAAAATTCCTATATTCTTTATTGAAGCCAGGATTTCTTATGAAATATACATGCAGGACTAGGAGTGTGCATTCAAAGTGACATGGCTCCCTTAGGAACCATCCTGCCATTGGGAGAAAGGATGGGAAAGAGCTGTAGAACTACCCCACTGAAGGAATGTCCCAGGATTTGTGGTTCCCAAATTCCCCCTGGATATAGCTCATTTTTGTCCACATAGAAATCTCCTGTGGCCACAGAATTTGAGGAGAATTTTCACCTGTCTCATGGGTCTATCCATATGGTAGGTATGACTGTCTGAAAAACAGTAAAAGGATGTAGTACTAAGATAAAACACAGATATTACTTTTAGCTACCAGGATCCCCTTTTAATTGCATGAATACCACTTTCCTCTCTCATCCCTGAAACAGCAAGAGATATAACAACATAGAATGTTATAGGAAGTGATCAAATTCCTCCCTTACCTAAAACTCGCGTAGTATTATCTACTATGATAATATGAGTTTTTTATGGTTGCGGTGGCTAAATACTGATGGGTAAATGAGAAGTTCTACTTCTTTATCCTCATTCTTGGCAGGACAAATTGAGGAATTTGAAGTAATTTTGAGTCATTCAAAGACACTTCTATTGTGAAGATATACAGTTTGTATATACAATTTAATATAATTGTACACAAATCTTGCTAAGCTATGCTAAGTTCTTTTTGTTCCATTACCTTCAATGTTTTTGTTTGCTTGTTTCTTGAAAAGAAGGTAGAAAATACTTTGCCTTGCCACCACATGAACATTCCCAAGAACAACGCTAAAGGAACAGTTAGTTGTCCATTTCTTTTCAAATAAAAATGAAATATACACAAATAAATAGGATGAAAGAGCAAATTTTCTTTGCTTAGAAAATTACCCACCTACACTTAACCTTGAAAAAATAATATTGAAATCTCTCATTGTGGAATTTAACTTCTAATTTGCTCTCTTATGGTTCTTAATCAATCAGTCCAAGGAGGACTTGGATTAAACCCTCCAAAACATGCTGTACCCTAATACAGTGCACACTTTGGCACATACATGTACCTTGGGCTTATCTAGTTGTTGTCAATGCAATTGCCATTGTAAGTAAGGACTATTGCAATGAGCAAGAGTTTGGGCTCTATATAGGCTCTATATCTGTATCAAAATATTATTCAAAATGAATACATGTTGACTGATGTTTTGAAAGTGCCAGATAAACACTAAAACTGTATATGAATAATTGATTTGGCTAGTAGGTGGGTAACACTAGACATTATAAAATAGTTTACAGACACATAGGATCATTGCATGCAATTATTTGTTTTTCCTTTTTATTTTAAATCTGCAGATACAGAGCATTCTGTAGCTTCCAGAATTTTATTTTTAAATATTTTTAACCTTTTATGGACCTGAGACATCCAACAGTATTATCAATGTAAAGCATTAAAAAAAGTCACAAATCCAATCCCACAACCCCCACTTAGTTTTTAAAATACCTGTAATATTTTACAGAAAATGTTAGGTTTTTAAATTTTATAGATTTCTTTCTGGTTTGAGCCTTTATTGCACATATGTCTTCTCTCCCCTATATGGGAGATAGTATTTCAGCTTCTATATTAAAAGTTAAGGCAGTCTGATACTCTGTATTAGTTATTTGTTGGGGAGGAAGAATAACTTTTCTTACCCTATGATCTCTGTGAGCTCCTTAGCTCTTTCCTAAACCTCACCGTACCCAACCTTTAGTTTTCTTTATTAATCTCCACCTTCCATCAGTCTCCCTCCAGCTTCCCAAAGGCCACCTGCTAGTCTACTAGTCTCTTCTAGTATCACACATTTGCCTTAGACATCAATTATTTCCCTTTCTGCACCTCACATTCTTTTGGCTATGTTCCTGCAATCTTTAATCTATCACTACTTCAGCATTCTTGTATCTAAATGACTCCCTCTATATCCATTTACTCCCTTTTCTATTCCTTATATTAGGTTTAGATAGTAATTTTTTGTCAGAAAAACTATAGGTAAATAAAGTCACACAACCTCAGCCAAACCAGCTGTGCCAACAAAAAACCCTGTATATCTGGACCCTTTTTCTAGTATAAATTGTGCTTTCATAGTTTCATAGTTTCATAGTAACTAGGGTCAGAAGGGGCCTAGAGCAGGCCATCTAGTCTGACCCCCTGCCAATGGCAGGAAACAAGTGCT
>JAGPOW010000261.1:26633061-26663120 GCA_030014935.1 Caiman crocodilus
CAATCAGCAGTCCCGGCTACCCGGAAGTGCCTGTCAGCAGCCTGGTCACTGAAAACTCCCGAGTAGGGGAGGGGGGAATGCGGGGCTCTAGCCCAGCAATCCACCTGGCCAAGTAGAAAAAAACACTCCCCGGAGCTTCCTCCGAGGGTGCTCCTCGGCCCCTCCTGCCCTCTAGCCGGCTCCCTGTTTGCGCGCTCTGTTCGTGCGCGGCTCGTGAGCGCGGCTCCCAGCCGGCTCAGCTATCAGCAATCTGGGAGGCTCCCCCTCAGATCTGCTGCAGCTGCCGGCACCACCGCACTCACCAGTCCGCTGCCGCTGTCTGTCCTCAGCTGCTGCTCCTTCTGCTCTCTTCTCTGCTCTGCAAGGGCTCACGTGTGACCGAGACCACACATGAACCCCTCACTTTCACTAGGGTACTTTTTATTTGCTCAGGTATATTTTTACTTCTACATATGAGTTTGAGAACTGTGTGTTCATACAATACTTCACTTCAAAGAACACTCCTTGAGATAGCTCCAATGTTTTGGGGAGACTGCAAATCAAGAACCAAATTTGTAGTACAATATTTTAGCAGCATAGGTTCAGAGTTGTCAGGGACCATCCAGCTATTTTTAACTTTTTTTTATACTGAGATATTCTGGTTTAGAGATGGGAAACTCCTTCTGTTAATTTCTGTGAAAATGCAAAGATATACTATGCGGACCATTTCAATACTGTGCTTTTTATCAATCAATAACAGAGCTTTGGGCAGCAAAGCAATGTCTCACTAATAATCTCTGAATTTTTTTGTTTGTTTGTTTTTCTAAGAGTGATAAGTGTTGCTTTAGCTGTGAAGTCTTTTGTGAGAAATATAAACTGGTTAGTGATCATAACTGATAGCTGTGAGGAAGATGTAATAGTAGGGAGTGATTTTAATAATGTTGATGTAAACCAGGCACTTGATACTATAGTGTTCTCCTAAATTAATTATACTCTCAGTCTAATTAAGGAAGATCTTCAGTACAGTCCAGGTGATGCAAGCTGAATAGGGTGGTATTTATTAGGACCCAGGCTGGACCCAGGCTTCATGATGGTAAGGGTGGGGAGGGCTGGAGTGGGGGATGGGACCATGGTGGGGAACCCTGCTAGAACCCATCCCCTGACTGTTCCCCCAGCCCCCTGACCCCTGACTCCCATCCATTCTCCCAGCCCTGTCAATGGATCATCTGCCCAGCCCCAGCATCCCAACACTTAAAAAAAAAAAAAAAGAAAAAAAGCCCTGTACTCACTGGCTGCTGCAGCAGTCATCAGGGCCTCTGGGGACTCATGGCAGAGCCCCCGCATGCAGTATGGGGCAGTTGGGGACAGCAAGGATTTCCTTCCCCACCTGCCAGAAGCCAATGTGTGAAGATTCTTTTTTTCTTCCAAGTGCCAGGATGCTGGGGCCAGATAAGACAGCCATTGACAGGACTGGGAGAGTAGGCAGGTGATGAGGCCTGTTCAGTTTGGAGGCAGCTTGATCTCTGAATCAGATTTGGCTGAATCAATTTGGGGCAGTGATTCAAATCACTGAATTGCATCACTGTCTCCCAAATCAGCTGAATCTGAATCCGAAGCGATTAGCCACTTCACACAGGCCTAATGTTTATGTTAGAGCTGGTCAAAATGCCTTGATTTTTTTTTTCCTTTTTATGCATAGACAAGACATCTTTTTGACAAATTGTCTATTTTGAATGTACTTCATTTATCAGTTCCAGTTTTAGAACAACACGTTATTGAAAAGCATACTACATTTTCTTGTATATATTCATTACAGGAGGAAGTAAGACCAAAGAACTTCACACTGGCATAAGGAATAGGTATAGAAGGCAGCCATGATCTTGCTGTTAAGCTTGGGAATCTGTAAAGGAGGAGGCCAACAGTGATCATTGTGTACAAGCAAACTGCTAACTTTCCTTGCTCTTTTGCAAAGGTTAAACTTTAAGAATACCTGCTTGAGTGGGCATGAAGGTAAGATAGATAGGACAAACCTGATTTGAGGACATCTTCACATTTTATACCTAGTTTAAGGTTCTGAGCACACAGGTTCTGCTGTCACACAGGATCGGGCAGCTCCAAAAGCACCTGCCTAGGGGGCTGGAGAACTCAGTCAGCTCAGGGTTGCCTGTGCTCTTGCATCATAAGGAAAAAGATGCCTGCCACAAAAAGGCAGCACGAAAAGCATGCCAACTATGACTACAGTTTTGGACATTTGTGTCATAAGAGGTATAAAAATCTGTGTTCTTGGATTTTGTGCTTCCACAAAAATGTCTATGGCAACACAAGAGCAATGTCTTTTGTATACTAAATACATTTGTATATTTGGTGTTTGTTCCCTAGTCCAGTGGGAGCCAACCATTTTGACAGCCATGCCATCAAGTAGCCCCATATCTCACTGAGTGCCACCCTGATATTTTTTTTCCTGTGCAATTCTGTGGTCCATGCCCTATCTGCTGCTCTGCTTTCTACTCTTCCTGCCACTATGCTACCAATTGCCTCCCTGCTCTGCCATATGCCACACGCCACACACGGAGGCTGCCTGTGCCACGTGTTGCATGCATGCAACAGGTTGGTGACCCTTGTTCTAGACAATGCCTACATCCCTCTTTCTTGCTAGAGGTTATACTCAGAGAAAGAATTTGGGGGTGAGGGATGTGCTACCACTGTAGTTAAATATGTTAGTGATAAAACAGTTATTTTCACAGGCACACTTACCTAAAGCATTTAACATTTCATCGGAGAACCTGTGGAGATGACTTGTTTCTATACACACAATGTTGCAAATCTTCCCAATAGACGGTGCTACTTTTCTTCCTTCCCCACTTTTAGCATAGATCCGTATTATAGATCCAAAGTAGTCTCATAATTTAATACATTAAGTAAAAAATAAGAGACAATAGGGATCAGCTAGTCAAGACTACTGCCATTGTTTCGTAGCTTGTTCCCTCATCCTAGGATTGAAGATTCCACAACAGGACATGGATCTTCATTGCATATTTCTAGACATATCTTAGACCAAGGCTTTAAAACAGTTAATAAATATATTAGTTGTCTAGTCATCTACCTAAAAACCCATGATCTGTGGTCATGGATGGAGTTGTGCTTTTCTTTGTGACCACAGAGGGCAGGACTAGGAACAATGACATCAATCTTCATCAGGAGAAAGTTAGATTGGAGAACAGGAGGAATTTTCTGATTATTGCTGTGGTCAAGCATTTGAATAGGCTACCTGGAGAAATTGTGGATTTCAAAAGTAGATTAAACAGACTCTTGACTAGGATGGTTATGGCATGGATGATCCTGCCCTGAGCAGGGGTTTGGACTAGATGACCTTGTAAGGTCCCTCCTGCCCTACTTCCTGCCTATGAATTAAAATGCAAAGCCTGAAAGTTAATGGAATAGAAAATGGAATTGCAAGAATGCAAATACAAGGAATTCCTATTTTTTAACATTTTGTTTGTGTCCCATTCTGTAGCATAAGAGTTTAGCCGTAGCAATTTTAAATTATAAATCTCAAATGAAAAATTACATAATATCAATTTAACTAGTGTTGGACAGTTTTTAAAAGCCACAATATATTCATTCCCATGTGATTTGTCATAGCTCAGTCAGTCAATTGCTTTGTTTGTTTTACATTTTTCATAATGCATAAGTAGGGATTAATAAACTGAGATACAAGAGGAATGCATTACATTTCATTATGCTATACTTCTTTGGAAAATGACTACATTGTGGCATTCAGCTAAACTGAATGAGAAGTTAAAAGTGTTAATGGGTATATTTTTTTTTCTAAACATTACATACAAATTTATCCAGGCAATTTTCTCTAACTTACCTAAATCAATGCTAACAGCTTTAAAAAAAAGAATCTAAAAGTCTGCCATCAGAACTACTGTCATGAAGAGATGGAAACCATCCAGACAAGAAATGTTCTACAAGTTTTTTTACATTGACCTCCTCCTGTTGGCTGCTTTTCTCTATAAATTGACTGAACTTTGGGGCAGGGAATGTGTGAAAATTTATTTAAGGTGATATCACAAGCTAAATGGTTAGAAAAAGGAGGTTGCCAGGGCAAAAAGCTGTAGGAGGGGCAAGATAACAGGATAACATTAATTAGTTAGTGAGAAATGCAGGCATTGATGAATCTTCAAGGAAGGGAGTAACCAGCTCCAATTTATAGAATGACACAAAGTGATGTTCTTTAATAGAGTTCTTCTCTTTCTAGTATTCTCTTAGTTTCTCTTTCTAACTCTCCCTCCACACTTTCAGATTTAAATCAAAATTTGATAAAAGATCGTATTGTATTGAGACATTATCTGTTCTGAAATTAATCTACAGTAGTATCTATGGAGCCTAAAGATGCTACTGAAAAAAATCAACAGATATTCAAGTAGAAATTCACATAAGTAATACTACATTGTTCATGGTTATACTCATTTTACATTTAGAGAATCAGAAACAGATCCAAGGTGAAATAGATCTACACAAAAATCATTTTATGAGTGAAGGATAGTCCTCATCATTTAGCAGTCAGGCAGCCAGCAAACCAGTCAACAGCACAGTACAGTGGGAGGAAGGAAAAAGGGAAATTGTCAGTCAAAGTTACTGGAGTGAGCCCCAAATCTTACTGAAGATGCTCCAAAGCAAGACATACAATGTTTAGACGACCTTATTCTGAAGTGTCAGATTTTGTTAAATAAATGGGGTTGAGGTACCCTATGGGTATGCCTTGTCAATAAGCCTTTCTCCTCCACCTGTTCAATTTAAAAGGTCAAGTTTATTAGGTAAATCCAACTGGATACGATTGCTTGTGGCAGTACCTTCACCAGGAAAACACATTAGGATGGAATAAAGAATTGCAACTTCATTTTGTTGGGAGAGAAGGTAAGGATGCTGGCAAAAAGGAGAGGGACAAGAGGCAATTACAAAATAGCATTTTGAAATGAACAGCTGAGGGGGTTAACGATGACTTGGGTGGAACACATGGATAAAACAGTGGTGGTAATAAATCTTTATCTTTATCCTTTTAGTAGGAGAAAATAGTGCTCATACAACAAGGCACACTTGCTCGATACAATGCACCTATTAAATGGTTCTGGTGGTGAATTTGAGTTGTTCATGTCTCCTCCTTTACTCTATGATCCCCATTATTGTTATGTGTTCATACATTTCTGCATGTGTTTCTCCCCATGCCTCTTATTTTCTGTGTGTCACTCATTTTCTTATCCAGCTCAACCATGCCAGAAATTCTGACAGTTTGAGTGCACACAGTCCACAGCTAACAAGTGAAGCTTATCAAAAGTCACCCTCTTTTTTGTATTTTTGAAAACAAGCTTGAACTTTGGTCCCTTTAACTTTTATCAAAACAAACTTACAAATATTTTAAAGTGCAGCATCCCCCAGAGTACTAGTATCAGTTTTTACCAATCACATATGACCAAAGCCATTTTCTCATTATTTCCTTCCTTGTGCCTGGAGTGGGGAAAGCACTGCTTGAATGAGACAAATAGAAAAATATTGCATGATCCTTTTATGGCAGAACCATAAAAAAAAGAAAAAGAATAGGAAGAGTCTACTGAGACGAGACAAGTCAGCAGTACTCAAAAGGATGCCCTTGAATGGTTTAAGAATAGACTGGCAGATATTATGGATACAGTGGATTCAAAAATGAATTGCAGTAGAAATCTTTAATCTAAACTGTGGAAAGACTGAGGTTTGGGTGGAAATATGTTGTTTCATTTGGGGCATATATAGTGTTCAAGACTGCATATAAAGCCAAATATTTCCCCATATTTAGGGTGATCCTTCAAGATCTATCCTCAGGCAGCACCTATTATTTCAAACCGAGTAGAAGCTGGGAAGTATTTCTTGGTAGATGCTGAGTAGTACCTTGCAGGACTGGCTAATGTACAACCCTATGGCTCTCACTCCCTCATGTTAGCCAAAAAAAAAAGAAGAAAAGAAATCAAGGATGTAGAAGGTGCACTGATTATGGCTTTTAGTATTTAGTATACAAATGAGCAAGGCTGAGCACCTAAAACAAGGAGTATCAATTCAGAATCAAGATGACATAGTTTGATAGGAATACTGATGGAAAAAAGTCACTGATTGGCAATCCATGACATGCCAAGGGAACAGCAGGGGGGAAAGCAGTGCATGCCTTTTAGAGGAAATTTACTGTGCAGAGCAAGTTCTTCCAGCAGAGCAGAAGTGGAGGCATAAATGTCAGAGATATTTGAAGCAGAAAGCATTACTTAGGGCTTAATATCTCAGAAACTTGTAGTCAAGGGAAAGTCAAGGAAACAAAGAATAAAATAGAAACGTTTAAAATATATGCTCTCAAAACCATTACTCAAAGCAGGAAGAGAAGTGTTCCTATCAATTATACCATCCTTCTCTTAGAACACATATTTTAAATACCACCTCATCATAAAACTTTCCAGTCCAGTTAGAGGTCTTTTATTCATTTGTCAAGTCAGTATTTTGATGAGTTTAAAATAGTTACATTAAACAGGACTAGTAAAATGAGAGTTGTTTTGTAAAGTGTACTAGAGCTTATGTCTGTAAATATTGGTAACAACAAGCATGTAAATGGATGGAATACACAAGATTTAGGAAGACAATTAATATATCCTTTATATCAGGATGTCAAACTCATCAGGCCCTCAGTAGCATATAGATTCAATCTGAGCCCCATGGGCAGCATCGGGGCCCAGATGATAGGGCTGCATAGGCCAGATCCAGTCCAAAAGCTGCAATTTTTATATCCCTGCTTCATATAATCTGAAGGAGGCAAGCGAGTATTCATCGGGAATAAAGGGTATGTTTCATTACTCACCTAATCCCTCTCAAAAGGCCATATTGGGAACATTCAGATGAGTGTGCAAGTGCAGGGGTGTGCATTTCCTGTGGCACATCTTTTTGCCGCTGCTTTTTGTCCTAGGACATGCCTGCATGCGTACTCTGGCACATAGCAAATTGACCTAGATGGGGTATGGGGGATGCTTTACCTGGGGTCCTGGGGGCCTTCTGGAACAGCAGTGGCAGCAATTCAACTATTTGGACCCTGACTGGCAGGCTTCATTTCTAGCAGCACATGCTAATACCATGTGCACCACACCACGTGCGGTGACGGGTTTTTCTTAACACTGGAATCTCCTGGTGTCAAATTTTGGCAGTGCACTGCAAAATTAGCATCATGGCAAATAGGTACATTATGTGCACTTTACAGCCCCTCAAACATCTCTGGGGTGCCACCAATAGCACATGTGTGTTTGGCTGGATGTGCCCATTATGCTTTTTAGCTACTATCTATATTTAACATTTTTGCCTTTTGTTGCTTAGCAGCTTTCTTCAGATAAGCTTTCAAAGAATTTGTGGCATGAAGCTGTACTTTTTTTAACTATACTATCAGTGGCCTTTGCTTCGTTCAGATAGATCAGCTAATTGTAGGCTAAATTTTGCTTTTCAATATGTATAAGCAATTCATGTGGATTTAGATATAAATCACAGCACTTAAGAAGTCATAAAAAGGTTTCAATCAGTTACTGTCTTACAGATATACTAGTGTGAAGCATAAAATTATACAATAGTGATAAATCTCTGCAAGCCTGGTTACTCCAAGCCATTTTTGCCAAGCAAGAAAATCTGGATAGAGATAGCTGTATAGTTTTCATTAGCAAGGGATATAAACTTAAACCAAAAGTACTACTTCACAGATTCTTCCATAGAAATCCTACTTAAGTCATCTCTTAATTTGATGGAATCAAAATTGAAGATGCAAAACCACAGTGTTCTTTTCTCTTGTGGATGCTTGTGTGCATGCACTAGCATATTTTGGATCCTAGGCTGCCCTATATTAAGTCCCTGGTAAAATAATAAGAAATAATATTCTTATGACTAACAGATTTTAGCTGTAAATGTACTTCAGTATCAGTAACTCTTATTCTGGTGACAGCTATGAAAAATATAGTTAGATCAGTATCTAAACCTAATATTGGAATGTTGTTTTAGCAAAGTCAATGTATTTTGTGCTGAGAAAGCTCACTTCTCAATCTGAGATGTGTACAGCTTTCTTTGTAGATTTTCTGTTGTGAAGAGAGTAAAGTATTGTGATGCTTCTATGTGGAAGAATGACGGGGGGCAGGGGGCAGAGAGAGAGCAAAGAAGTAGCACAACTCAACTCCTCACTTCTCTATTTCAAAATGGAATAATTTCTATAGAGGCCTTATGAGGAAAAATTAGAGCTCTGATGCAGTGCCCAGCATAGATGCCAAATTTGCAGCTAAACTCAAGGGATTAATGTAAAAAAGATTAATGTGATAGATTAGTAATACCCTGAGTCTCCTTTAGTCATTTTCACTGAAGGTATCTGTGGAGTTATACTAGGGATGAATCCGGCTACTTAAATTTCAGAGGGAGAAGTCTGTTCTAATTAGTTGAATAGGAAAGCAAACAGTATTCAGGGACATGCTATTATTGCAGAAAGAAATAGCACTCTGTGTACACATTTCTCTAATTATAAATTCAAATCTCCAGTTTAAATAGAACAGGACAATTTGTTCAGTACTAATGCAGTAACATTTGTAGCTTTTCATACTTTAATCCAATGGGAGCCAACCTTTTTGGCAGGCATGCCACAAATTAGCCTCACATCCTCCCTGAGTACCACTCTGATACCCTTTCCCTACCCAATCAGTTTTCTGCTCCCTGCTCTGCTTTCTGCTCTTTGTCCTGTGCTCTCTGTGCAATGTGCCTGGCTTTGAGGTTTCTATATTACCAGCCACTGTGCTTCTTGTCTCCTTCCCAATCTGCTGCATGCCACACAGAAAGGCTGCTAATGCCAAATGTGGCATGCATATGAAAGAGATATACTATGTCATATACAGATCACTTCTGGATTCACTATACATACACACACACACACACACACACAAATATATATATAAACCCAGCAGCACCCATGTGGATTACGTGGAGTAAACATTTATTCTGTGGATAATAATAAAATAAAAATCTAAGCAGAATAACAAATGAACTAACAACAAATATAAAATTTACAAAGAAAAACATGTTAGCAGACTGAAACCACTTTCTCTGGAGCCTCTGGATGGATCCACTGTATTTGTGTCACTTCTTCCTGGCAGCCAGTGCTCAGATCCAGTGGTGTACTGATGGGGGGGGCGGGGAAAGGACCATGCCCCCGGGTGCTGGCAAGGGGTGGGGCATTGGCTGGGCCCTCAGGGGGATATTCAGTCCCACTGGCATTTCTGGGCTCAGAGGTTGCCTGCTGGTTGTACCCACCCCCCTGCTTGGTGATCAGCTGGGGGGGGGGAGTGCAAATGCAGGCATTGGTTCCCAGGAGCCAGGATACATGCCTCTGTAGCAGCAGGAGCCAGAGCTCATGTAGCCTTGATCTGGCTCTATTTCTACAGGACAATCCATTTCAGTCCAGCCCCTGCCCCACTTCACAAAGAGTGTCCTCTAATCCCTCCACTCAGGTGCCCTAACATAGCCACCAGCTACCACCACTTACCCACTGAGCATGCTCAAGAGAGTCTCGCTTATTTTTCCATGATGGACAAATTTGAAAAGTTCCCTTCTCAGTACAAGGGGGTTACATGTGCAAAAGTTTGGCCACCCCAGTTTTAATCAGTAGAGTTATACCACAAGGGCAAGTGACACACAACATTAATAGCCTTTTCCAAGCTTCAGATTTTAGAGACTACTTTCTTCCCTTTTACTGGTCTGCTCTGACAAGGGCAGTGTAGGGAGGGGCTAGAAGGGACCTCACAAGGTCATCTAGTCTCATACCCTGCTGAAGGCAGGATTATCCTTGACTAAACCATCCAAGCATGGAGATTCTATAGCATTTCTAGGTAGCCTGTTCCAATACCTGACCACTTGAATAGTTAGAAAGTTCCTCCTAATCTCCAGTCTAAATTTCCCCTGCTTCACCTTGAGGCCATTGCTTCTAGTCCTGTCCCTACACCAAAAGACAAAAACCCATCTCCATCCTCTCTGTAACAATCCTTCAGGTATTTTAAGACTATTCTCAATCCTCTCCCCCTCCACCCCCCAGATTGGTCTTCACTTCTCCAAGCTAAATAAACTTAGCTTTTTCAGCCTTTCTTCATATGTTTTGCCTCTGCCTCTAATCATTTTATCATTTTATCATTATGTTTCCCTGCACTGTTTATATGATCATAGATCCAAGAGCTAAAGAGGGAGTGGGGGTATTAAGGAGCTCAATTCCTGGCTCTACTATTGACCTATTTATTATCTTGAACAAGCCAATGTGCTTAGTTTGAGTCCCATAGCTGATTCCATACTATCCATATGTTGCAAACAAATTTTAGGGAGGTTCTGTTAACAGGAGACTGAGTGGGCTGAAAAAAGTTTATTTTCTCTTTTCCTGTTACTTGAGCAACTACTTTTTCCTTCCTTCTACACCAATGTAGTACAACATTTATTTTGAAATATCATTGAGACACCACGCTGGCCAAGAGTCTATTGTCCTGGCACTAGACAGACATACAGAATTTGAAAGTCATAATCCTTACCTTAAATTGCCGATTGCTTAAACCGAGGGGTTGTGGATAAGGTGGAGGAGGCATGATAACAAAAAAAATACAGGATAAGTGCCTTCATCCCTTTTTGTTTCTTTATTAAATCACATTTCTCTCCCTGAACTTTTGGACCTAATTTTGTCACTGGCACTGTTTGCATCCACTCGTTCACTCAAGATTTCTCTCTATTCTATTTATCCCAATCTGTAGAATCACTAGAGCAGAAAAGTGCTCAGTACATTTTAAGCCCTATTAAATAAGTAATAAAAGAAAGAAAATGGACTGTATTTTATATCCATTTGATAAAGTTCTTAAATATTCAGTTATATGATGAATTCTTGGACTTTTAACTGTTGACAGTGAAATGTAAACATTTTTTGTCTCTGCAATCCCTCATAGACAAGTTATATGTAATCAGGACTGAGTACACAATGAAGGGGGTTGAAGCTCTATATTTTCTATTGTCATTACCTGTGATGCAGTCTTCAAAATAACTGGAATGTCTTATCAATGTCAGAAAGGAGGATGAATGGCTCACATGATTGATAATGGGATGCAGAAATTTTCAGTGCTGGATCACTTGTTCAAGGGCTTTAATAGTGAGCTTAGAAGGATCACAAGAAGTCAAACAATTCATCAAAGAAAGGAATCAGTTGTTTTACACAATTATAGGACTAAACTGAACAAGTTAGATGCCGTAGTTACCCATTAGAAAAATAGTGTTATATAGGAGTAATCACTCCATGGTGAATGCGGTAATCTCAATCTACCCTCACCCCAAAACCTTTACAGAAAACACATGCATATGCAGAACTGGCATGCGCCTAATTCTGAAAAGACCAGTCTGACAAATTTCAAAGTGAAATGTGTTTAGCTTCTTTATCTCAATGGTAGAGCAGCTGACTGGCTCAGGATGCAAATCAGCATCTTCTAATGGTGAGTCCTCGTTTCACATCAGAATTCAGGCACATGGGCCAGAGAGTATGCAGAAGTTTTCATGGCTACTGATCCAGATGTGCCACTTGAACACTCAGGCTAAGTACAGATAGATAAAAAGCCTGAGGTTGAATCAGTCCAATCTGTGCAGCTTGCCATAAAGTCTGCACTGCTGGTGTAAGGCCAAAGCTCCCGAGGTGGGGGGTTTTCTCTCCATACAACCTGTTAGGCTGTGAACACTCCCATCCTTCCCCCTCACCAGCTCCCTGCCTGTCAGCCATGTTGCACAATTCTGTTGGGCTGCAAATGCCCCAGCACTGCCTTCTTGCCAGCTCCCTGCCTTGGAGGGTGGGCAGGGGGAATGGACTGCCACTCTGGCCACCCCAGCCAGGGTCTCCACAGTAGGTGAGGGGAAAATCCCTTCCCACCTTGGAGGCTTCCCCCACCTGCTGTGCAGAACCTGGCTGTGGAGCCAGAGTGGGGTCCATTCCCCTTCCCCACCAATACCTCTGTGGCCAATAGGAAGTGGGTTAGTGAGGGGGTGGGACTGTGGCATCAGAGCCACACTGCCAGAGTCACACCTGGGGGGGGGGGGTTCCCACACTGTGCAGCCCCAGCTGGGGGGACCTCAGGCCAGGGTAGGTCCATTCTCCTTGTTCTCCCCATGCCATCATAGCCAGGGCTAGGAAGACTGCCTCAGCTCTGTAACAGCTGGGGGCAGGGCCCCCCAGCTAGGCTGGAACAGAGAAGCTAGGATGGAGACTATCCCACTGGATCTATGAGAAGGGATTAACAGGGGGCTGCAATGCATCCTGGGATGTTGGGAGACAGCAACCTAACTTTTGCCAGGAGGGGATCTGGGACAGAAGTTCAAGTGACCAGTTTCACCTTAATCAGTTAAATCTGATGAAGTGTCCATCCAGGTCTATTGTAAACCAATTTAAATCATTTTGAAAAGAATCTATGTGAACCAAACTTTTGTGCTGTTACAGGCTTAAGCCAGTTTCCAAGGACTGATACCAGTTTATGTGTAACATCAGTTCCTAGCCTTAAGGAATAAGTCCCAATCCAACTTCCATTGTTTTCAGTGGGAGATAGCTGCAACCCTAATATAGAGATGATTTTTGTCACTATTGTAATGGAGTAGTAATTAATAGTGCAATTAATCTGGTAGGTAAAAGCTAACTACCAGACCCTATAACATTAGAGGATTCTATTAGTAGCACCAAGGGCCCAAACTTATGCTGACTTTCTATTGTGCTTACACATAGTAAGAACAATTCTCATTCCAGAGAACTCATTTATTTTAAATTGAGAGGAAGATACATGTAGAGGAAATGGAGATTCAGATTCAAACATGATTTGATCAAGGTTAAATAGCAATTCAGTTAACAGAGCAAGAAACAAAATCTGGTGTCCTAGACTTCCCTAATTCAATGTTTTATGACTATCACCCAAAATGGCATGATTGCACATTAAAAAAAAACACACTCTTCATTATCATTATTTACAAACAGAAATGAATTTGAAATAGAAATAAGTAAGAAAAGGAGCAAGGAGTAAGCCTCTGAATATCATTTTACTTTAGTACTTTTGTTTTCAAGGAAAGCAAGACACAGAGTCTACTTAGTATCATTTCCACCTTGTGGAATCAACATTCTGGCAAATCTGTTTTGTGTTTAATTAAATGATTGCATATTGCAGCTAAAAAACAAAAGTAATTACAAATTGATTAACATAATATTAATGGCCTAAGGGAGTTCATTGTTTGGATTCTGATATTATTAAGAGCAACATTATTTCCCCCAAATGCTTGCTTTACTGAACATAAGAGAAGGAAAATGATCTCCTGTATTTAGACATTCAAGGACAGAGTAAGATATTATATTGAACTGCAAAGCAAATCTAGTGGGATATGCAGTGATATCAGTCTAGTGACACAGGCTCACTGTTGCTAGGAGCTTTGATATCAGCCAGAAATATGCTGAGAAAATTAATTAGAGAAAAATCATTACTGAAGACATAATGTCACTGATCTTCATTACCCATCATCCAAAAAAGGATTCACTTAATTTGGCAAATTCTACTATTAATATGAAAACATAGATGCATGTTTGCATAATAATGATGTATTTTACCAGAAAGTGTCAATTTCTTGGGGGGAAAAAAATCTGTTACACCCTCTAAATGCATTGAATTATGGAAAGCACAATTATCTAAATTAAATTAATTTGCAGAGGAGAAAATACTCAGGTTTTGCAACCCATTTTGTTTCTTATCAACATACATGTTACATAAATATTTAATTAGAAGTCGACCCTGTTTAATGTGACACCACATTTTTTTTAAATAACTGTTTTCTGTGTATTTTCTTTTTCTCTTAATGCTTTAAATTTTGTATTGAGGCATCTGTTTAACAACTCTGTTTTAACTTCCCTTGGGTCCCCATCATAACCTAACAACGATAATGGGGAACAATATGCAGTTATTTTTCCTTCAGAAGGATAGCACCCTTTTACCTAAATGAAATGAGATAAATGAAAGTCTACAATTTCTTTGGGCCTTGTTACAAATTGCACTTTGAGCTCCTCAAACGCCGAATGATGTTAATGTTAACTTGAGTTTGGAGCAATCACACCTTATGGTTAGTGTTCTATATTCTTAGATTCTATTAAAACAAAAAATCTGGAATTTTTTTCAGGGTTTGTCTTCAAAATATAAAAACCAGGATGAAATCAAGATAAAAGGAAGAAAAGGGAGAAAAAATAATTTTAAATCAGGGAAAAATCAGCAGTGAGGGAAGGAGAAAGTAAGGCTGGGACTAGGGAAGGGATAGGGGGATGAAGTGTGCTGCAGCCCATTGGCCACTCACAGGGCTGCAGCAAGGAGCAGAGCAGGGGGTGCTTTCAGTGGGTGTGGAGTGTGGAAGTATGGCTCTTGCTGCTACGCACCCCCTGGGAGGGCTGTGGGCTGGGAGACCTGTGCCAGGCTCTTCCCAGGGGGCACACCCCCCCAAATCAATGGCAGGAAGCACATGGAGCCACACCTTGTATTTCTTCCCTGGTTGCATTCAACCCTCCCCCCCCCTGGCCCACTGCCAGGCTGCCCTGGCATTTGAGGATAGGGGGGAGTGGCGCACAGACACATGTGGAAGGGGGGACCTGACCCCGGCACCAGCACCTTCTGCCATGCCCGATGTCAGAGCTAGGAGCCCCATGACCCCAGGAAGCAGCTCTTGCCCCTTGGACACATGAAGAGTGGCTGGGTGCAGCAACCACCATAGGGAGTGAGGCCAGGCTCTCCCACCTGCCTCCCCACCCTCCCCCTAGCTCCCAGCTCCTAGCACCTGGGGCAGGGTTGAAGCTAGAGCTACTGGGGTGCAGCTTGGACCCTGGGAGCTATTCCCATGGCCCATCCCACCCTGCCCAGGGTAAGAGCTGGAAGCTCTGGGCCCCCAGGCACTGACTTCAGCCACCCTCCCCAACCCCCATGTGGCTGCTGCCACCACCACTCACTCCACATGCAGCTGTCATCACCGCCCTCCACCCCCACCATGCCTGGCTAGAAGTGTGTCTCAGCTAACCAGTACAATGGTACTTTTAGCTTATCAGCACCATCTGGTTTTCAGTTCAAATCGCTCTTAACCAGCATGAGTGGGAAATGAGCCATTTCCCACTCATGCTGGTTAAGAGCGATTTGAACTGAAAAAATGGGTGTAAATCCATAAAAAATCCCTGCATTACTTTAAAGAAAAAATACCAGGGAAATTATGAGTGAAAATTGGTAAAAAATGAGAATGTGGAACACTACTTATGGTTGAAAACTTCTCTGACTGTTCCCCACCTGCACAGCTCTGACTTGCTAGTAGAGGGCTGGCCAGCAGGGGCCTAACTAGGTGTTACAGCTGTGATTTGCCATTACAGGGTTTGTGAATCAGGACAGGCTTCTATACTTGCTCTAGGTCTGGGTGTGTGAGATGGGTGGGGAAGGGCAGAAACATGAAGTTGGGAGACAGAGTTAGTGGGGGCATGGGGGATTGGTGGTGAAATGAAGTCAGTCAACCACTGAAAGATAAAATAAAGATAAGTGGCAAAAAAAACCCCAATAACAAACAGAAATAAGGAGGAAGTAAAATTGTAAAAGGTGGTTCATGTTTTAATAAATTGGGATTTGGGATGAGGTAATGATCATGGTTCCCCTTGCAGCTGGGAGGTGGGAGCACTGAGGGAAGGTGCATTTGAGGGAGCTAACTGCCCCTATCCTGGAAAGAAAGCCCCAGTTCATACAGATCCAATCTATCCCTCTACCTTACCCCCCCACCCCCAGACCCCACTTCTGGACTCATCTGTGCCCTGTGACTTGGCTAGCTAGGAAGTGCTCTTCAGGCTGTTTCCACAGGGTTGAAGCTGCAGGGGGTATATCTGTCACATCCCTGGGGGTGGGAGAAGGTGTTGCCTTGGTGCCTGAACCATCACTTGAGCAATAGGGTTCAGGGGGTAAAAAGTTTGTTCATGCAGAACAGGAAGGTGGGGGAGTGGGCACTGTGTCCTGGGATACTGGAGGACTGAAATTTCCAGGAATTAAGAGATCCAGAAACCACCTCAAATTTATCTGTAACAAGGCCTTAAGTACTTACACTTAATTAATTGTAGCTTGGTAGCCAACACATGGTGACATGAACAGGGGGAGGTGGGCACCAAAGGCAGCATTCGGAGGTCTCAACTACCTCTATAATTATGCTAGGAGCATGGGGAACAAGCAGGAAGAATCTGCTCTCCTGCTTGCAGACAATAACTTCAATTTAGTGGGGTTAACAGAAACCTAGTGGGACCCAACCCATGACTAGGCAGTATGCATTGAAGGCTATAAGTTGTACAAACAGGACAGAGTAGGGAGGAAATGTGGGGAGGTGGGGGAGGGAGGTTCTTTCTGGAGCAATATACATCTACCTTAATCAAAATGGGATCAGAGGAGGAGAAAGCTGATTCATTGTGGGTTATGATACATGGAGGTTGAGGGGAAAGAGACTTGGTGGTGGGAGTCTGCTACAGACCACCACATCAAGAGGAAGAGCTAGACTTGGTATTCCTTAGGTAGCTCTCAGAGACTTTATGGTCTAGGAACAGGGTTCTCGTGGGAGACCTAAACTACCCTGACATCTGCTGGGAGGACCAGGCAGCCAAATCCAACTGTTCATGTAGGTTCTTATACTGTGTACAGGACCTTCACCTAAAGCAGGATGTATACGGTCCCACTAGGGGAAATGCCTTACTGGACTTGGTGTAGGCTATGGGGGATGACCTGGTAGGGGAGCTACGGATTTGTGGTCATGTCAGGGACAGTGACCACCAATCAATTGAATTCACTGTATGGCATAGAGAGGATAAGATAACTAGTAGGGTGGAAGTGCTTGACTATAGGAAGGCTAACTTCAGTGGGCTTAGGAGCTTAGTCAATAGCATACTGCAGGATAGGTGTATTGGTGACATGGGAGTCCAGGAAAGGTGGTCGTTCCTAAAGGAAGTGATCCTTTGGGGGCAGAGGGAGATGATCCCAGTGCAAGGGAAAGGTGGGAAAGGGGCCCAAAATCTTCCTTGGCTAAACAGAGAAATCCAGGGGAGCCTAAGGGCAAAACAGGAGGCATACAGGCAGTGGAAGCAGGGGGAAGCTACCAAGGAGGAGTGTACCTACTCGGCCTACACTTGGAGAGAGGCAGTCAGAAAGACCAAAGCAACTACAGAGCTGAGGTTGGCAACACAAATGAAAGACAACAAGAAGTCTTTTTTTACGTATATAGGGAGTAAAAGGAAGACACAGGGCAGCATAGGACCTCCACTGAACAAGGAGGAGCAATTAGTGACAGATGAAGGGGGCAGAGCTGAGCTCTTCAATGAGTTTTTTGCCTTGATATTCTTGAACAAAGGTGTCACGGCGGGGTCCTACAGGAGGGCCGTGATCTCCTTGAGGCCCCTTCCTCCATGCCAAGTCAGCCCAAGGACACCCTCGGATTCTCGCCCACCATGATTTTGATGTTAGATAAGCTTGGAAGGCTGCCTTACGTCTCCTTGGGCACGGTTAAGTGGGACCTCTGTCTCCGTGGTTTCCTGGACTCTCCGGGGGTCTCCCTGGGTGAGTGCTTCCTGGGCACCCTACCTTATGGGCTCTGCGTAGCTCCAACCTCCCCTGATACCACGCCCCAAGCCTTGCAGTTGGACTAGATGTTGGTCTATCAAAATACATCCGCCCACTCTTTAGGGCCTTCTCTGTACCGTCGCCCTCTCTCTCGGGGCCTTCTCTGTGAAGCCGCCTTTCTCTGGGGCCTTCCCTGTGAGGCCACCCCTCTCCTGGGGACTTCTGTGCCAACTCTGGGACTTCTCGGTTAAGCCACCTGTCTCTCAGGCCCAATGCACTGCTACCTCCTTTCTCCAGTGCTCACTACACTACTACCCCCTCTCTCCAGGGTTTACTGCAGTGCTCTGCCATTCTCTGGGGTTTACCACAGTACTCTGTCCTGCCTCAGGGCTCACCAAGCTCACACTAGGGCTTCTCAGTAGTACCCCTTCTCTGGGGCTCACCACACCTGCACTGGGGCTTCTCAATAGCGCCCCCTCTCTGGGGCTTGCCACACCCACACTGGGCTTCTCAGTAGTGCCCCTCCTGGGGCTTACCATGCCCACACTGGGCTTCTGAATAAGGTGCTCCCCTCTCTGAGGATCGTCATGCCCAACTTGGGCTTTCCAGTAATGTTGCCCCCTTTCTGGGGCTCTCCGTGCCCATATTTGGGCTTCTCAAATGCCCCTATTCAGGGCTGGGGTCTATGCACCCCGAGTGCTGCGCCCGCTGGCGCCGGGATCCCCACGCTACACGGGATCCCACATGAGTACGCTGCACCCTCACTGGCGCCGGGGTCCTCACACTCCATTGTGAGTCCCTGATGAGGCCTCCTCCAACCCCTAATAGCCTCGGTCTAATAAATAACATATTAGTCACCGGTCTAACAAATAACAACACCACAAAACACAAGCCCATAGGCTATAACATAACTATAAGCTGCTTGGCTATAACCACATTGCTCAGACATCTTAGAGCTACCTTCTTTTATCTGGCTTGAGCTGTACCTGTGGTTCTCGCATCCTAACTCCAGGAGCTCCTGCCCCTCTGGCTGTGGGCAGGGAACTGCTAGCCTGACTTCAGCCCCTGGGCTTTATGAGGGCCAGGCCCTGCCTCTTCTCATCAGCTGACTTCCTGGTTGCCCCAGGCAAAACACAGCTGAGCTCATTATTTCCTGCCAGGGCTCTTTCTCCCTGGCAGTTTCCTCTCTAGGAACAGAGCACGAAGGTACCCTGTGACAAAGGGTTGAGATAAACTCCTAACATGTTCTCATTTGGGTATCAGAGGGACACCAGCCCGCCAATTGTTGATTGTGACTTAGTGCAGTGTCACTTGGATAGACTGGATGTGTTTAAGTCAGCAGGCCCCGATAAGCTGCATCTGAGAGTACTGAAGGAATTAGCCAGTGTCATAGAATAACCACTGGCATGGCTATTTGAGCACTCCTGGCACTTGGGTCATGTCCCAGAGGACTGGAAAAGGGCCAATGTTGTCCTTATTTTCAAGAAGGGAATGAAGGAGTATTCAAGTAATTATAGGTCTGTCAGTGTCACCTCCATCCTTGGCAAAATCTTTGAAAAGATTATGAAGGATGATATTTGTGGGAGTCCAGAGGGAAAAATAATGCAGCACGGCAAGTAGCATGGATTCATAACAGATAGATCATGCCTGACTAATCTGGTTTCATTTTATGACCAGATCACAAAATGCTTAGATGCAGAAGTAGAGGTAGATATTGTTTTCCAGGATTTTAGGAAGGTCTTTGATATGGTATCTCATCCCAGTCTCATAAATAAATTAAGAGGCTGTAACTTAGATGTTTACACAGACTGGGGGGTGGAAAATTAGCTTGGGGGTCACATCTAAACAGTAATAGTAGACTGGTAGGTATGGACCTGGAAGGATGTGTACTAGGGTTTCTGCAGGGCTTGGTCCTTGGACCTGTACTCTTCAATATCTTCATCAGTGATTTGGATGTGGGTGTGAAATGTACTCTAAATTTGCAGATGATACTATATTGTGAAGTAACGCTCTGGAGGATGACGAATGATTGTAGGTGGACCTGGACAGTTTGGAAAAGTGGGCAGAACACAATAGGATGTAGTATAACAAGGACAAGTACAGAGTGCTGCACCTAGGGCATAAAAATATCGAGCACACTTACTGGCTAGGCAATGACCCTTTCAGCAGCACAGAAGTGGAAAGAGATCTCATAGTGGATTTCAAGTTGAACATGAGTCGTCAGTGTGATGAAATCATCAGCAAAGCTAACTGCACTTTATCATGCATCAGCAGATGTATGACAAATAGAACCAAGGAGGTGATTCTTTCCCTGTATGCAGCATTGGCCAGACCACAGCTGGAGTGTTGCATCCAGTTTTGGGCATTGTACTTTAAGAAGGATATAGATAGCCTCGAGAGGGTCCAGACGAAGGCCATGCATGGTTAAAGTTTATAGGCCAAGCCCTATGAGGAGAGACTAAGGGACCTGGACCTCTTCAGCATCCAGAAAAGAAGGCTGAGATATGACCTTGTGGCTACCTACAAATTCATTAGTGGGGTGCAGCAAGGTATTGGAGATGCTGTGTTCACCAGGACCCTTCTTGGGTAACATGGAGCAGTGGTCACAAACTGACAGAGAGCAGATTTAGGCTAGACATCAGGAAAAAACTTCTTCACAGTGAGGGTGGCCAAAATTTGGAATGGGCTTCCAAGGGAGGTGGTGCTCTCCCCTACCTTGGGGGTCTTTAAATGAAGACTGGACAGACATTTGGCTAGGGTCATCTGACCCTAGCACTCTTTTCTTCCTAGGTAGGGGGTTGGACTTGATGATCTGTTAAGGTTGCTTCCAACCCTAGCATCTATGAATCTATGAACCCATACTGTGCCATGGGTAAGACTCCTAAGAAGTCCATCCCTTTCCTACCCCTCCTCCCCAAAAAAGGGGGTCAAGATTACTAGGCAGTTGAGTGGAGCCATGTCTTTGCCCATGCTCCATGGGTTCTAGCTTTATATAATTTTTTTGGCAGATTCAAAAGGACTAAGGTCCAGGGCAACCATGCTGCTGCTTGGCAGGCAGACAGCTACTGCTCCACTTTGTGTCTAGGTACCCACTCTTATGCTCTCACCTGCCATGCCTTGATGGCAAGGTTAGATTGTTAGAGGGAAGCTGCCTCTTAGAACACATCCTTGTCCTTCCTTCACCAGAAGATCACCTCCTGGACCCCACTAGCCTAGACCTAGTCAGTCAATAGTTGGATCCTCCTAGCCCATAGAAACCTCAAGGCACCCATTGCCTTATGTGATACTCAGGGCCTCCAAACCTCCCTGAGAGCCATGTCTATGCCTCACAAGTGTTCTGTATTACCATTTGTTTGGGTAACTGTCCCTAAAGCTGTCAAGCCACCTCAGGCCTTTACTGCCTAGTTTGGACTTAAGTCTTCTTGGCTTCTGCCCATCTACTCTAGCTGGTCCCTTGGTCCCCTGGCTAAGGCCCACTATCCTAGACCTGGATTCTGGGTTCCAGCCCTATCAATAAGTCTCTCTGGGCCTTGTCTCTTTTCCTGAACGCCTCACCCTACTTGGACACTGGGCCCCTGGTTGAGCTCAAAGCAACAGCATGCCCTGCAGGCACAACTGGGACTTCCAAAGCATCTCTAATAACAAACTCAAATCACTGAAATAAAGCACAATGCAATAAGAACATCTCCTGCCTGTAACAGAAAGCTATCCCTGCTCTGGGTCCCAACACAATCCCCAGCTTTCTGGTTGTACATAACACATCTTTCCCTCTTTAGGTATTATCCCCTCAAAGCCCTCAGTGCCTTACTGGCATGCCTAGAGTAGCTCAGTGATCACCAGATAGTCTCCTTGCAGCATTCCTGCCAGCCTCCTTTTCTTGGAGCTTGCAGGGACAAACTGACTGCCAACTGTCATGCACTAATTTTATGCCTTTTAAGCCCTACTCCTACCAGTCACATGACCCTGAAGGTCCCTACAGGTGTCCCCTCCCTGTGGCTGATGAGCTGCCTGCTTTCCCAGGAAGGGCTTAACTAAGTAGCCCACCTTGATGCCATCTGCTGCTCCACTTCCACTCCCTAGGATTAGTCCTTGCCTGCAGCTGGCTTCCTTTCCATTTGTTGGCAGCCAGCTCCTTAATAGCTAGGTGGTCTCCTGGCTGACAGTTCTCTCACAGCTAGCCTCTGTTCAGCTGCCCTGGGTCCTAACTATGGTGTCTCTCTTTAAAGTAACAGAAGCCTTCAGACTTCCTGTTACACCAGGCATGCTATAAATTAATTCCACACTCTCCGTGAGTTCCAGTCTTCTCCCCTTCCTCACCTAATCTGCTGCTCTGTTTTTTGTCCCTACTCTGTGCTTTTGGTCTAATCTCCTGTTCTGTGCTTTCTGCTTCCTGTCCTTTACTCCCTGCCTGAGCTGCAGCTCTGCCTTCAGCTTCTTGCCCTGTCTGTCCCTGTACTACCTGCCTATTTCCTGATTCATCATATACACACAGCAAAGCTGTCTGTGGCACTTGTAGCAGCCCTGCTGTAGACCCCTGCCTTACTCCATGCAGAATTCAACAGGGACAAACAGCTGGAGACTTCTTTTTAAATAGAAGTTGTTCTCTTCCATGCATTCCTTTCTAACTTGAAACAAGATACCATCTCAACTACTACATCTCAAACACCACTCCTCAACTCCTGCAACAAAGGCTATGCCACCAAAGCATGAATCAAGCAATACAGAGGAGAAAAGCAATTATATTTTTTTCTCCTGATGTCATTCTCAGTAATGTCAAAAGTGGGAGGAGGGGGTGTTTTTTGTTTTATCTGTTTTATTGAAACTTCAAATGAAGTTCAGGCCAAGGGAAACAAAAACCTTAAAAAAATTCAGCCAACAGAGAGTTTTGCAATACTTTAAATATTAAAATGAGATCTCTATGATTATGAAAAAGGAGTTCAGTAATCTTAACAATATGTGATGATGTCAACAACATTTTTTTCTGTTTATTGTTTAAAATTACTTAAGAAAAAGGGAGAAAAAAAATCACAGAATGTTCTCTTAAGCTTTGCCCCCTTTTAATATTTTTTTAATTTCAAAAGTTTAACTGCCTTTTGAAAGATACCAAGCATAAACAAAGAGAAGAGGCAACTTCTCAACAAGACATTATTGGTTATGATTTATTTCTTCAGCTCTACTCAGAGGTAAAAACTGAAGCCTGATTATCTACCAAATTTTAATTTCAAATGATTATCTGATTACCTGATTACTACCAAATTTCTTCTTTGAATATATTTCCACCTCTTTCCCCTGGTGAAGTCTTTTTTAGGCTTAGACTTTAATTAAGCCATGCACAGACATTATACTTTTACCAGTATAAGTGATCGGAAAACAGTGTATACCCATAACAGAACAAAAGTTCAGCACACGTAGACTGACTTAAAAATGGCAGAACCCAATCTAATCTTTGCCACTCCCACCAAAGGGCAAGTGTGTGTGCTGTTTACTACTGATCTAAACAATTCCATTTACAGAAAAAACATATAACATAGATTGATTCTACCTTGGACTTTCTAAATATTTGTACCTTGCCTAATTTTTTAGTTTATTCTCAAGTACAGTGGTTTTACATTGGGTAACTGTGTTAACTGTAATGCAGTTTTTCCTGCTTTACAGCAAGATAAGACTGAAGTCCATACAGGCTGTATAATGTAGCGATTGACATTGTTGAGAGCAGCAGATGCTGATTTTCTGAATGCTAATTATTGGTTTCCATCTTTTACTCTTCTCCATACGGCTAGAGGTTTCAGTATCACATCTATCCATCTGGTGCTCATTTTCCTACCTAAGATATTAAGATTTAATGTCAATAAGCTAACTGTTAGATCAGTTAAAGTGTTCATCCCAATAGACAGAGCCAATATGTTACCAGAGATTTATAGGGCTCAAAAAACCCCACTGTTTACTGTAAAATATATTAAGGTGAGGAATCTCCAAACCAGATCCTTTTCACACATGATTCCACCCTTACTGGGCCAAGTAAAAAAAAGAGCTGGTGTTGAACTGAAAAACAAACAAACAAAACAAAACAAAACAAAAAAAACATATGGAGCCTCAGTAAAAAATAAATAAATACATAAAATAAAATATGTTCTCTGGCACTTTGTCTCAACATTGTATGCTTTTATTGGTCAGTCAAGGTTTAGAAACACCAGAGGTGAAGCAAGCTTTTTCAGCATCTGCATCTGGGAGAGGAGGAAAGGCAGGGGAGAGGAATTAATCTGACCACTGGTGAGTGGAGTGCTGGAATTATAGGGAGGAGAGAGGGAGAGGAGTCACCTGGTGACTGTCAGAGCTGAATGGTTAAGAGATTCCTTGGCACATCTGTGTTCAAGCACATTGTGAGTCCCCGGTGGAGGGATTTCTCCTGTAAGGCGGGAAAGAGTCCTTGGTGCAAAATCAGAGCCCGCCAAAAGCTTGCAGCTGCATGCTCATGATTGGCTCAGTGTAAATTATGCACACGTGGTGATCAGCAATTGGCTCGCTGGCTGTACAAAAAGCTTGGGTGGTACTTGCCCAAATTGGAGGAGAGCTTGGATGCGCATAGGGAGAGATCCCCACGTGTACTTCGGAGCCACGGAGGGGCCTGATCAATCATCAACGACTCCCCATTGTGGTTACCACAACATACCCCATACCCTGCTTGAGTGTGAACGTCGGTGTGCCTGTCTACGGTTTTGCTGTTGTGTTTAATATACTGCATAACTTGCTGTATTTTAGATTGTAAGTAAAGTTTTTTTGTTACAACCGCTGCTGTCTCTCTGCACCTAATTCCACTCTATTGGTGGCCCCATTCTACCGGCGTTTCTTGGCCCCCACAGTGACCTGGTACCCCTGGGCACAGGGCTGTGACCCTTCCATGCCACCCCCAAATATGCCTACCTGGCTGTGTCTGTCCGACTCCTATGGCAAGGCTGGGCTTGCCATAGATAGCAAAGACTCCCTAGGGCTTCTTTGTATAGGCACCTCTTCTAAGTCAGCACTTAGGGCTGGGGCCCCACTTATCCTGCCCTAGTTATGCTACTGGAAAAGCCCTATTTGTTCTTATTATTCCAATTTAAATCCTGTGAGCAGAACAAATTATATTAACAGACATCTTGTATAAGGCATTTCCCTTTCATCAGTAATAGAATAGACTAGAATAGAATAGAATAGAATAGAATCCAGACTAGTGTGTCATCTAAAAAAATCAGTCAAAGTGTCATAAATGTAGGTTGGCCACTCCTGCCATACTCCATGCAGAAACCCAACAAGGATAGCTAGCTGAAGGCAACACACAGCACTTCTTAAATGGAAGTTGTTCTCTTCCAGGCATTCATTTCAAATGTGCAACAATCTCAAACTGTCACTATGATGACACCACTCCCCAGCTCCAGCAACAAAGGCTGTGCCACTAAAGCATGAATTAAGCATGAATCGAATATATATATATTTGACACTTTAGCTGAAATGTCTAGATAGCATGTTAATCTGGCTTTTCATATAATCATATATTCATAGAAAATTAGGGTTGGAAAGGACCTCAGGATGTCATCCAGTCCAACACCCTGCTCAACGCAGGACCATCCCCACCTATATCATTCCAGCCAGGGATTTTTCAAGATGGGCACACAGCTTCTTGTTCACTGTAATCCCCAGGTCTATTTCTGCAGAGTTGCTACTTAGCCAGTCAGTCCCCAGGTTATAGTGGTACATAGCATTCTTTCATCTTAAGTGAAGGGCTTTGAACTTTTTCTTATTGAATCTCATGAGATTACTTTTGGCTCAATCCTCCAATTTGTCTGGGTCACTCTGAATCATAGCCCTACCCTCCAGTGTATATATTTCACCTTCCAGCTGGTGTCATCCATGAACGTGCTTAGGGAGCAATCCATCCCATCTTCCAGATTACTAATGAAGATATTGAACATAACTAGTCCCAGGACCGATCTCTGAGACACTCCACTTAATCCTGGCCACCAGCTAGACATTGAGTCATTGATTACTATGTATTAAGCCTGACAATACAACTAGTTTTCTATCCATCTTATAGTCCATTCATTGAACCCATACTTCCTCAGATTTCTTGCAAGAATGCTGTAAGAAATGGTAATCAAAAGTCTTGCTAAAATCAAGGTATGTTATATCCACTGGTTCTCCTGGATCCACAGAGCCATTCCCCTCACCACTGAAGGCAATCAGGTTGGTCAGGCATGACTTGCCCTTGGCTGATCCATGGTGACTGTTTCTGATCACCTTCTTCTTCAAGTGCTTAGAAACAGATTCTGTGAGGATCTGCTCCATGGTTTTTCCAGGGACTGAGGTGACGCTGACTGGTCTTTAGTTCTCTGGATCCTCCTTCTTCGTGTTCTTAAACATGGGAACTATATTTGCCCTTTTTCAATTGTCTGGGACCTCCCCATATCACCACAAGTTTTCAAAGAAAATGGCCAGTGGCTCTGCAATCACATTAGCCAACTCCCTCAGCACCCCTGAATGTATTGTATCTGTCCCCATGGACATATCAAGCTTTTCTAAATAGTCCCTAACCTGTTCTTTCACCACTGAGGGCTGCTGAGCTCCTCCCTAAACTGTGTCTACCAGTGCAGTACTCTGGGAGCTGAAGTTGTCTGTAGAGACTGAGGTAAAGATAAACACTGAGTACTTCAGCCTTTTCCTCATCATCTGTCACTAAGTTGCCTCCCCCATTCAGTTAGGAACTGACAGGAATATTTTGTAGTCCTATCTATAACCATATGAACCATCAGTCAAACAACACCAACAAAAAACTCTCTACATGAAGAAGTGTTATAGTTTGTAGGCATGTTGGTTTAAGGACATAGGCAGACAAGGTTTTTTTGGTAAATCTGATATCTGTTGTTAGACCAACTCAAATAGTTGGAAAAATTATTTGCAAGCTTTCAGGTATAAATACCCTTCACCGGGCTGAGGAAGCATCTGCAGTTGGTGTATGCTCTTGCTGAATGGAATGAATAGTAAACAAGCCAGGGGCTGGTATGAATATAAGAACCAACTTCATTTTTAATCAACACTTCCTCCAGACCATGGGCACAAAATGGCCCCACAATATGCCAACCTTTTTATGAGCCACCTGGAAATAGAATTCCTCAAGGACTGTACCATCAAATCCTTGCTATACTTAAGATGTATTGATGACATCATCTTCATTTGGACTGAAAACCTGAAATCTCTGATTGAGTTCCATCAGAAATTCAACAAGCATCACTCCATCTGACTATCTCTTGAATACTCCAGCACCAACATCTCCTTTTTAGACATCACTGGTTGTTATATATCACCTATGAAGAAAGCTTTTGAAATGTTACCATTATCTAAGTCAAAGGATCCCAGGTGTGAGAAAAGAGCAGTGTTCTATCTTGTGGCTCCACAGTGATGAGGAGATTAGACAAGTAGAGAGAGCACCACAGTGCTCAAATGTCTGGTAACTTTTTTTATTACCAGCCAGGTGAGCTGTTTCTGAACAGAAATCAAAACTGAAAGTAAAAGATGCTGCCTAGGGAGGAACACTGCCCAACCATATTTAAGAACACATTGCAATATATAATGACTAATGCACAATATCACAAGTAGTATATGCAATTAAAATGCTCCCCTTTCCCACCTGTGCTTCAGCCTACTTCTTTGAAAAAGGACAGGCCACAGACTAGTCATAATAATAAGAAGAATGACAGCAATAGTGAGCTAAACCACAATGCCATAAATTTGTAAGGACTTTCTTTAAACAACTATTAACAAAGCTGCTTTCCTTCTGGCATAAAAGCATGACTTCAGGAAGAAAGGTGGCAGGGTACCACCAAACTAGCCTATTGCTGGGTGATTACAACACTCTCCTGGGAGGTATGAGATGAGAGATTAAAACACCCTTGAGCTGAAAAGGCCAAGTGCCCTACTTTGGGTCTATTACAATAATATTCTAATTAAAAGTCAGCTCTGTATATCTTGACACCACATTTTCATATTCAATTTTAGGAAAAATAGCTTTTTCCCTGAATATAATTTGATCGCTACAGATGAAGTATTTAAAATGTTCTTTAAAAATTTCACAGTATATTCAGATAACTAAATAAGTGCCCAAAGGGTTGAATGCAATTAGGAAAAAAAGAAAAAAGAACTTTTAGTAAAAAAAAGTATCTGCTGTATGAAGATTAGTTTGTACAGGAGTCACCATGTTTACCTTCAGTATAGAATTCCATGGCAATATACATCAAGGAAAATATTTTTAGTTAAATGAAAATTAGTTAGAGGTTTAGACAAAGACACACTCATATGAAAAAGCTGTATCCAAATTACAGTTCTGAATTCAAATTTCCTTGACATGTAGAACCAAACCTCTGAATCCAAACAGCCTGGTTTTCAGGTGTTCAAAATCAAAGCTTTCTTAATTTTTCAAAGGGTAAGGAGAAGAAGAAAATCTTTACTGTGTTAAGTGTGTATCATTATTATGTGCAGGTATCATATTAGATTTGACCTCTAAGCAAAGTATATTTAACTAATTTGCATTTTGAAAGAATTAAACATTGGTGACTTAAATATTTTAAATTTAACCTCCAACTCCTTTTGTTGGTTTGTTTTACTGCTGGAAATTTTCAAGATTTCCATCTTAAAAAAAAAAAAATCAACATGTGTACACTGCAGTGTAAAAATAAATAAACACAGCTACTTTCTAAATATTAAACATCTGCACTTCTGTACTTCATGGTTTTCTGCCAGCTCACATTATGAGTTATTTCTTGGCTCTGTTGGTCCCATGATGATCTGCTACATGGACTGTGACAGAACTGGGGACACAGCTTCCAAGCCCTGTTCTCTTTACAGCGTAGCCAAGAATCTGAAAGCCTCAGCTTGACATGGGGCTCTTAAGGATTGCGATTGCAAGCTCTCAGCTGCCTAAGGGAGACTGCTCATCTGCAACTCCAGCAGAGCAAAGTCCCCTAATGTTGCAGAGTGATCAGTATTTCCCAGCCACTGTGGCTCTTTGTGATACTAGCTAAGTCTACCATCTGGCAGCCACCATGATGGAGGAGATGATCTGGTGTGTCACCTTTGAAAGCCAAATAATGTGTTGCTGAAGGGTGCTGCACAGGGCCATTGATTGTGTAAAATGGCATTATATTAATCTGATCATAGGTCAGCTATACAGTCAACTGTGATTTTTATTAATACTTTTAACCAATTCTAAACTCATGCCCTCAGGCCCTTCCAAATTACGTTACCTGTAAGTACCTTAATGGTAAAGGAATTGCACAAAGGTCAAATGCAACATGAATTAGCCATAGTCCTAAAAATACAGAAAGAGCTAATATGACGTAATTGGGAAACATGATATGGTGAAATAGCTACTTTTATTTTTAAAACTATCATCCTATATAGTAAAATCTCTATTTCCTTAAAAAAAAATCACTAGACATTGGTGATGACAGTGTGATATCTGTGCTATTACAGTAGACTAGTAATAATGCAGCTGTAACTATAGTAAAGTAGCACTATATTTATAAAGACATAGACAGCTTGCACTGGGCTTTATGTCTGCTTTTCTCCTGAACTCTCATATTATTATCTCTTGCTTATAGGTGAGTAATTCTAGTTTTCATTTCCGTTATACACATTAATTATCACTCTTGCCGTAAATCTATCTCCTCTATTAAAAATATTTTTGTATGCTTTTAGGAATATCTACTTGTGGTTCCTGTAGTAACTGGAAAATTCTATCTTTATGTATTTATCTGTTTAAAAACTATATGAGAAAAGGAATAGAGGCTGTTATCATGGTACACACAAGAAACTAAGGCACTAAGGCTAAGCGCCAAATACAAAAAAGAAAAAAAGACTTAGATGCCTACAGTTCTGCTTCTGTGTATGCTCAGAATCAACTGAATGTTGACAGTGCTGAAAAGCTCAGTGCCTAACTCATGTGGAGCCCACTGCGATTTTGAAACTGAGTATTTAATTTATCTCCTACAAAGGGATCAATTTGGTAAGTCCTCTCTGAGGACACACCAAAAGTAGTGTCAGCTGCTGTTTGTTGAAGGCATTGGGGTAGGAAGTCAAAGGAGGGTTGTGGTGTCTCCACTTGTTAACAGTAGCCTAGTGGCTAAAGAATTCAGTGCAGGATGAATAATATCCAATTTTCAATTCTGCCTAAAGAGATTCAGATCATATGCTGTATCTGCCTGGAGAGTGTCCTAACTGTTGTCAGTGGTAACAGATGACAGAACAAGGAGCAATGGTTTCATAGTTTCATAGTAACTAGGGTCAGAAGGGGCCTAGAGCAGGCCATCTAGTCTGACCCCCTGCCAAGGGCAGGAACAAGTGCTGGGGTCACAGGACCCCAGCCAAGTACCTATC
>JAGPOW010000261.1:26663220-26680738 GCA_030014935.1 Caiman crocodilus
TGATCCTAGTTGCCAGGCGAAGCTCCACTCCCGCCTTGGCCTTCCTAACAGCCTTCCTACACGCCTGAGCACAAGAAGAGTACTCTTCTTTGGAGGCTGTTCCCTTCTTCCAAAGATAGTAAGCCTCCCGCTTTGCCCTCAGGGTCCCCTGAATCTCAAGCTGCAGCAAGGGAGGTTTAGGTTAGACAACAGAAATATTTTTTTTTCACTAGGAGGATAGTGAAATACTGGAACAGGCTACCCAGAGAGGTTGTGGAATCTCCATTATTGGATGTTTTTAAGACCTGGCTAGACAAATCCTTGGGTGGGATGATTTAATTGGGGCAGGTCCTGCTTTAAGCAGGGAGTTGGACTAGATGGCTTCCTGAGGTCCCTTCACAACCTAATTTTTTATGATTCTAACTATCAGGCTACAGGCTGATCTGGGCTAGGGAGGTTGGGTATTCTTTACTCCTCTCACTATACCCCCAGAGCTGTTTCACTGCAGAGAAAAGAATTGCAGACCTACTGGGCCAGAAAGAGTGATTAAAAATGAACATGACTGCAACCTAGTGGTTAGTGGAAAACCATGGTTCTGGTTCCCATTACAAGGACTATTTGTATCTTTTACTAAAGAGGATTCCATACTGGAATAGTTGTGCTGAATCCTATTCTGAGGTACTAACATTCTCTATTCATTTATATAGAGAGAATCACTTCACCTAAAGCTGAATTCTAGATTCCGCTCAAGGGGCAAAACACATAATAGCCTTAAATGACTCCCAAGTTCACACTGCAAACTTGTAGCAGAAGAAGAAAATGAACTGCAAATTTCCAAGTCATACACCAGGGTTCAAATTTCTGGCTGAGATGTTATCACTTCAAAGAAATAAAAATTCTGCTCAGAGATGTCAATTGATTCTTGTTCCAAGTTTATGAGTTCAGTTGCATTTGTGTTTAAACTTCTGTTTGGTGTGGAGGTTTTTGCTGAAGCTACTGTTAGTATTTGTAGAAGGCACTAATCTCAGGCTGTGCAAACAGACTCAGCTGAAACCAGCATGAGGAAATGGCAGACAGTTCTGGCTATAACACAGAAAAGAATTGTCTTTTAAGTTTTCATTTGAATGTTCTGTTCTGAGTATGCAAGAAGTTCTCTTTCTTGTCATCTGAATTAAACACATATAACATTGTCAGTTGGGGATTAGATGAGGATTTACTGTTGTGAAAGAAAAAGGCAGATGTTAAACAAGGAGACAATGCTTAAAGAAATGTTAAACTTTTCAGAATCAAAACAGACAGTTTATATTTAAAGCAAGTTCACCAGGGACCTCTGAAGTAAAAGAAAAGGAAATGGAGTGAGAAGAAGTATAAGATCTCTTTTATTTTTGTCTAATGCAAATACTCAACAGAGCAAATCTCTCGAAGTGGGCAAGACTGTATTCACCCTTACGTCTGTAGCAGAATGCCTGAGGTAACAATCAGTATTAACTCCTTTCAAAATCTTTGTGTGCATATGTGTGGTAAAGGGGTAGGAAGAGGAGGTGGACATGCTACATCTTTATATTCTGGATATTAAGAGGAAGTTTGGGACATGGTCCTGCTGGTGTGAACAAAGGCATTATAACTTTACTACAGTCCCCAGCATTTAATTATCAGCAAAAAAGCCCAATCATATTTATGATTTACTTCATAGTTCTGTTTTCTAGTCATACAAATAGCCTTTGCATTACAGTGTGCAATAGGTTTGTTCAATTAATCATTAATTAATTAGGACACACATTTTAGAATTGCCCAAGCATAAGGAAGTTCTGGAGAAAGCATCCTTTAATTAATCCTTATCCTCACATGAAAAAAAAAATGTTCTGTCATGAACTCTTGTGGGCAAACTTTCCAAAAATCAAATAAATTACACATGAACAAACTAATTGGATATTCTTGCATCACTGCAACAAAATTTGAAGCTACCGTTCAGACACAGTGGCCAGATAGTTACCAGAGGTCAGTTCTTGCTTGTCTTATTCCTGTTAGTCCACTAGGATTGCTAACATAGCTAAAGGGAACATAATTTGGCCCTTTCATGCAAAACTCAGATCTCTTCATACATCAAGGCAAATTAAAAAAAAAATCTAGAAAGAATTCTTAACTGTTAAGATAGTATCTTACAGCATCAGAAAGACTGTTAAGGCTTCTTAATTCAGGAAAGACATGATGGTTCCTACTTTAAACAGTTTATGATATACTGACTTCAGCCATGAATCTATTAAAAGTCCTTAGATATGACAAAACAGCAGGAAATAGTCATGGTCAAAGCAAATGGGATGACATGAATAGTCAACCATGTTTTCTATGCAGCCTGCACTAATAAAGGGCTTCCACCAATAAATAAAATATATAAATAGTTATAAAATGTTTCAAAAATACATTGCTCATATACTTTGAATGTATTATAAAATAAGACATAAGGAAAAATAAATGTGAAGAGGCATTTTGGATCATTTCATGAAGGGTAATTAATCCTGTAATTAGTGTTGTAGAACTTCCTGGCTCACATGACTCGAGGGGGGGGGCGGGGCATTGGGAATAGGTTTTCATAAAGAGGACCCTTGTTGAGAATGTACCTCAAATCCAGGAAGGATTTTCTGGTCAAAACCAGAGAGGATGACCACAATCGCAGAAGAGGAAACGGCTTTCTGATTAGAGTCATAGAGAATTAGGGCTGGAAGGGACTGCCAGAGGTCAGCTAATTGAACGTCCTGCCTGAGGTAAGATCATCCCTAACCATATCATTCTATACAATCCATAATCTAAACTTTATGTAAGGTTACCATCAACTATGACACAACACAGATATAACATCTTAACCTGCCACAGGTAAAGCAGGGGGACTGTTGCAGCCAATGACCTTCTTCTATAAAATATTGTCAATATCTGTTCAACAGAACCTTGGCAGAGGCCCACAAACCCTGCTACAGAGGAAGGCACCCATTTTATATTTTTATTTTTAACAATACCTCTTGAGGTGTAGCACCTTACATTTATCTACAGAGAACTTCATCCTGTTAGCTCTCTCTCAGCTTTCCAATTTGTAAAGATCCTTCTGAATTGTATCCCCATCCTCCCATGTGTTTACAATCCTTCCCATTTTTTGCTTTTTTTATGTATTAGCATCCAAATAATCAATAAACATGTTGAATAGCACTAGACCCAGGACAGACCTCTGTGGGACTCAACTCAAAACCCTGTGTCATTCTGAAATGGACCTACCCTTTACTTGTGGGTATTAAGTCAGTTATCTATCCGCCTAATAGTAACATTTATCCACAGTAAAATTTAGCCCACATTTATCCAATTTGCTTATGAGAAGATCATGCCAGACCTTGACAAAGCCTTGCTGAAGTCCAGATATATTATATCCACAGCATTTTCTTTATCCACCCAAATAGTTACTTTGTCAAAAATCAAGTTTGTTTGACATTATTTGTTTTTCCTAAAACCACACTGGCTGCTTGTATCAGCCTTTCCTCCTCCAGATGCACGCAAATGGTCTTTCTTAAGATACGGTCCAGTAACTTCACAGGTATTAAGGTGAGGACCTCCAAATCTGAGGCGGGGGGGGGTCTCATTCCCATAAGCAGGAATATTCATTCCTTGGTGACTAATAGCATCATCACATACGTGTACCAAGGCTTGTTGTCCCTGAGGAACACCTGTGCACACGTGCTCTGGCATGCGGCAGGTTGCTCAGGTAGGGTAGGGGATTCTGGGGCCAGAACCTGGGCTGGCCCCACTAGCCTTACCTGGGACTCTGGGGGCTTCCCAGGGCTCCAGTAGTGGTGATCCGGGTATGCAGAGCTTGGCCAGAAGCCAGAGTGTGGCTCTGGACAGCCAGGCTCTGGTTTTGGGTGGCTCACACTATCAGCACATGCTCTGCCCCACTTTTTTCTGGAATCAGTTGGGTTTTTTTTACACTGGGACCACCCAGTGTAATCTGCACTGTGTGTGAGTTGCAGCACCGCAGGTGAGTCTATGGAACTGCAAACCGCTCATGGGAACGCACCCAGGAAGAGCAGCAATTTGAACCCTGTCTTTTATCCTAGAACATTGTCCCAAACACTGGTTCATTAGCTAATGATACAAGGATGAGAAATAAAAGGGAACAGACTAATGTATATTCCACAGAGGAAGTTAAACAGTCATTGTTTTCTATACTGAAAAATAGGATTCTTTTCTCATTTTGAACCTTTTTAAAGAATGGGAAGAATTTCCCACCCATTTCTAATGCCTAATTCTAACTAGAATTCAAACTAAAGAATTCAGTTCATAATTGAAACATACATTCTACTATGTTAGACAACATTTGCTTTCTCAGGGGGTTTTCAGAGTTAACTGGCTGAAACTATTTATGGATACAGAAGAAGTGATCTGAGATATAATAGGCAAAGATCTGTCACAGACAGGAGAGAGAATATCTTCTCTCAATTGACCATTATGATGCAGACAGATGTTCAGCCCCTTGTTCAAACTCATGGTGCTTTACATAAAGCTGCATGAGTTACAGCTCCCCACCTTCAATCCAGAAGTTGCCTGTTAGGTTAGGAGGAGCAGGGGGGAGATGACTGCACTGTCCCCAATGGCCAGCACACAGGGAGGTTCCAGCAGCCTCCTTGGAGACTGATAAACCACCCCTCTCCCCTGCCCCAACCCCCCATCTCTGGGGTTGTCAGCAGGGAGGGAGGGAGAGAGGGAAAGGCAGAAATGATCAGCATAGAGCTGCCATCTGGGCTTTGCCTGACCTGAGATGGAGAGGGTGTGGGGATGAAACAGAGCCCCCCTGCCTTGAAGCTCCACCCCAGCTACCCCAGCTGGGATACTGGGGGAAGCCAGGATAGTTCTACAAGGTGAAGGGATGCCATTCAACACCCCCTTCCCCATCTTAAGCTGGGCAAGCTGGCATTTAAGTACTGCTCACTTCCCCATCTGCGCTTTGCCCATCCTGAGATGCAAACAGATGAGAAAAGCAAATGGTGCTTTGCAGGCCCAGCCCAGTTCTTCCCAGTACCCCAGTCAAGGTAACTAGGGAGTGTGTGTGGGGGAGGGAGGCTGCAAGGCAGAGTTCATGTGTTCCATCTCCCGCCCTCCCTCCCCCCCAGCTCTAACCAGGCAGAGACCCCTGCTGAAAGACCAGTGATTTAATAGATTTCATAGACATTCAGGCTGGAAGGGACCCCAGAGGATCATTGAGTTCAGCCCCCTGCCCCAGGGGAAGGAAGTCAGCAAGGATCATAGGATCCCAGCAAGATAAACATCCAAAAGTGTCTTGAAGGCATTCAAAGTAGGTGCTTGAACCTCCTCTGGTGGCAGTCTATTCCAAACCTTGGGGGCTCAGACAGTAAAGAGGTTCTTCCTTATGTGCAGTCTGAAATGGTCACAGAGGAGTTTGTGATCATTCGATCTTGTCATCCCTTGCAATGCTCTGGTGAGCAGACATTCCCCCAGATCCTGGTGAACACCCCTAATAAACTTATAGGTGGGCACCAGATTGCCCCTGAGCCTGCATTTTCCCAGGCTGAAGAGTCCCATGGCTCTCAGCCTTTCATCATAAGGTCTGTTTTCCTGACCTCTGATCATGTGCATGGCTCTCCTCTGCACCCTTTCAAGCTTCTCCACATCCTTTTTGAATTGTGGAGCCCAAAACTGGATGCAGTACTCCAGCTGCAGCCTTACCAAGGCCAAGTACAATGGATCTAAATGGATCAAAATGAAACATATCACTTAAAACAATTAGTTGCACATCTGTAAAATTAGGGAAACAATATTCAGTCATCAAATGAATCACTTACTGTTCAGCCCAGCCAGCTGTGATCCTAAGGTTGTGTCTAACAACTGCATAATTTACTCCCCACTTCATCTAGCTGTTATTAGCATTACAGTTAAATCTTGAAGCATGAAGCTGAGATTGAGGCCCTGTTGCACAAAGCTCTATACAAACAGGCAGTGAAAGACAATAACTATTCATCATGGATTATAATCAAAGAGATGCGCCAAACAAAAGCTTTGAGAAAAGTAGTAGTATCTCTGTTTCACAGATGAGGTCTGAGGCATCAAATTTTGTTTTTGTGTGTTTATGAGAATCAACTACATCCGTAGTTGTACCTGGAAACAAAGAAGTCTGATAAATCTAGCTAAAAGGTAAAACAGATTGTAGACACTGTTTTAAAAAAGTATTCACTCCTCCATTTGAACACCTGAAAGTGAAGAAAGTGAATCTTTCAACTGATCGAAATATTTATTTCTTGTAGTTCATAGATTTGTACAACAGTTATGATTATATTTTCTTTGTATGATTCAATATATCATGGTAAAGTAAACAAACAAACAAACTTGAATTTCCATGTTTACCTAATGTTTGCCTAAGGGCGGCCAGCAGGTAAGGTGGCAGATGCCTCCTCATCCCTCCTCCTCTCAGGGCCTCTCTGCCAATCAGCACTGAGGGGTGGTTCCCCCTCTGCCAAGCAATCTCAAGGGGTGGGGCCACTGCAAAATGAGCTCTTTAGTCCATGACCAAGCTGCAAAAAATGCTTTCCTACACCATTAGTTAGGTAGGTCCCTAATTATGACAGTTGTGAGAGAGTTCCAAACTATTCTTGTTAGTGAGAAAATTATGGAAAGAATTGAATGTGTATAGAAAATCAAGGATCACTGCTCAAAAAGTACCTATGGTTATCGTCTCTGTGCTTAATCCAGGGAAAATCAGATGTGACTTTCTCAGAATAGAACTCTGTGATTTAGTATTACTGGGTGCTGATAGACATGAGGGGAAAAGAAAAACATAATTTACTAGAAGCAGCACCACATTACTTTGACCCAGTTCCACAGTGTCTATATAGATTGGGTGCTTCAGTGGGACTTTCTGGCATGTTTAGCTGAAGCTGATTCAATCAGCTATTAGATAAAAGAACCAAAAACGTCCCATTAAAGCATCTGATCTATACAGACACTGAGAAAGCCGAGTGCAAGAAACATGTTGCCTCTTCTGGGCATGCACTGGGCTCAGCACAGGATGGTGCCAAATTTGAAGTAAAGCTCTGGTTTTTGTTTGTTTGTGTGTTTGGGGGTTTTTTGGGGGGAGGGCCACATCTGCAATCCGCCATTGTTATATTATTATTTATTTATATTATGTTAGCATGTTGAAGCCCTAGCATCCAAGAAAGACTCAATTATATTAAGTTGCATACAAGCAGAAGAATAAACATTAGTTTATTAGTGTGTCAAGTATCAAGTTAAGTAGCCCACCCCACAAGAGTCTTTGCTCTTATAGCCACTCTTGGTTTCAGTGTAGAAGTGGTTCTCCTTTTTTTTTTCTCTGATCAGCCTATTGTTTTCTCTTCCGATAAAGAACTCTGACTGGCTGATTGTTTTCTCTTTCTACAGAGAAGTATATATATATTTTCTGTTTATATCTCCATAAGACCTCAGCCCACCAGCTGAATCAGGTATGAGTCCCAACTGGAGGTCCACACGCCCACGTCCTCGCCTGCCATGACCTGGTGTTTATGGGAGTAGATTCAGTACCTGGGCGTGTAGGTCTAGTTGGTTGTAATCCACTGTCCTATGTTCCTGAGGGCTCCACCATCCCCTACACCCTTGCCCATTTCACCGAGTATTGAATTGTCCTTTCATCACTGTTCAGCCACTGGGTTCTCTCCCTGGGCCTCTGTCAAAAAAAAAAAAAAAAAAAAGAAACCAAGTACGCCCATCCTGGATTATTGTTCACCCTTCTTTTGGCAACAATACACACACATGCACACACACACACACACACACTGGGTGAGGTTACTTTCTCCTTCACCTGTACTCGTGTTCATGGCAGCTCTTCATGAGCCTCTTGTTGGGGTCATTGCTGTCCCCTCACTGGGTCCACCATTAATAATTTTGATTGCACCCCTTTTAGGGTCTTTTTGGTACCTTTCTTCTGGAGTGCCTCTCTACTAGGGTCTTTACAGTACTTTCCCCAGTCTGGCTTCCTGCAAGCAGTTCCTGGTACTGCCACTCCACCAATCTTTCCCCTAAGTCTTTTCTGGGGAGCTCCTTCTCTGCAGGAGCTTCCTACCGGTGTTCCAGGTTGCTCTCAAGTTTTTCCACAGCATTGCTCAGCCAGGCTCCTCTCCTTCCGGTCCTGCGCTCCCTCCTTCTGCCTGCTCCTGGCTCCTCTTTATACTGAAGTTTGAATTCCCAGCCTCTCCCCTCCAGAAACATCTGGGTAAGGAGGGTTTCTGCTAGGCCCTTTGGGGCTGCGAGGCCAGGGCAGCTGATTCTATCTTTAGTAAGTGCTTTTTTGCCCCCCTGTGGCTTTCTCTCTCTTTCACAATGTGCTGTTCTATAGCCATTTATTGTGCTCATATATTACTATATATTACATACAGTATGCTCATATAATACTCATAAATATGGAGCCAAGAACCAATTCTGACCCCAATGAGAAGAGTTATAAATAAATGGGAACATGGAGAATATGCAAGCAAGGGGGAGGGGGCAACCAATGGACATAATGCAGAGAAAATAAGTAGTTTCTACTTAGTTTTAGAGGAGAGAACTCCTACATATTGTGTAGTGCAGTCCATGTAAGGAGTAGGTATAAAGAAAATGCTCCAGTCATTCATTTCAACCTGTGTGTGAGTTCTCAGAGTGCAGAGCTATTCTGTCCTTTCTTCCTTAGGATGTGGGATGGATGAGGACAACAAAAAGATGATGAACTGCAACATCTTACCTGAACTTCAGAGACAGCTTCAACTTCTCAAAGAGAGGATCTCCATGAGGGAAAATTCCTAACAGTGCTTCCTGTGGAGCAGTGTATTTCCAAAAAAAAATGAACTAGATTAGCTCTGTACAAATAAAATAAGGAGCTACCCACTTTCTGTACACCTCAGTTGGTTTTGATATTAATTCAGTTTACCTGAGAAACATGAGATGGTTATGATAAGTTTATAACAGTCAGTTGCCAACTCTAAAGGAAAGACAAGATTTCTATTTCACATTAATCATGTTTCTGAAGTACCAGTGTTAGGAGCACATGATCGCTAACTGCATTTTGTAAAATTTGTTTTCTAGAAAGGCAACAAAACTCCATTAATTGATCAATATCCAATATATGTTCTGCTTTCACTCTCTGTTTGTATAAATCCCTCAAGTTTAGGACTGCAAGAAATGTGCACTGCTGCTGTTCACTGTTTAGCCATGGGACAAATATAGGAATAGTTTCTCTAGGCATAACAATTTGGCAGCTTTCACAAATGCAAACTTCATACAAAGACAAATAATTTATCAAAAGGATTGCTATTCTAGTTCAGTTTTAAAAGGTAATTTACAGTTTAAGGTGCTGGTGATGACTGAGTTTGACAATACTAGTGATGGACAAGACCTTATTAGATGCCTGTGAACAACATTATCAGGTAGCATAATATATGGATATTGCTAATACATGCATTGTAAACCTCATTTTGGAAAACTGTAAGCAAGCACTCTATGTCAGAGTAATGAACTGCTACAGCTTTAAAGATTTAGATATAGTATTATTAAAAACAGAGAAAAAAACTACTCTTTGTATGACTCAGAAGAAGACAGGTTTGTATTAGTACATCACAAGGAAATTAAAGCATTTTTAACACATTAATACCATGAAGATTGCCATGTGATTTAATGTTTCCCTCCAATCTGTATCTTACAGAACTTGTCAGCCTATCTTGGGAAATAGCGCAGTGAGAGCCTCTTCAATATTGTTCCTGCTGTGATACTGAATGGTTTGGCTAGAGGATTCATGCTATTAGCCAATATAGTTGATGAGAATGTGAAAGTGCTAGCCAAGTTGTCTCTCTGCAGAAGAGAATATGAATGTGTATGCTATCTTCTATATTTAAAACATTCCCAATTAGATATAGGCTAGATACAGGCATTATACGTATCTCACTTTAAGCAGGCAGAAATTGCTTTAAAGCTATACCTGAACAAATACCCATGGTTCTTATAGGACTTAAAAATAGCAGACCACATCCTAAGTTAACCCTGGATGGATGAGGTATTAGACAAAAGTGTTTTCTATTAGAGCGCTTTTTCAAAAATCTGTGCCAGATCCCATTGAAAGTTAACTTAGAGTGTGATTGCCACCATCCCAGATGGTATTGCATAGGGCTGTACTCTAGCCTTGGGCAGAACTTGTTTGCTCTTCCCAAGTATCAGGCTGGCCCTTGGCTGTCACTACCCAAATTCAGTCACAGCTTCTGATCACAGCCTGGCATGCAGCCAGGCTTCAGGGTGGGGAAAGGTGGCTTCTGTCTCCACAGATGCTCCAGCCCCATGGAATACCACAGCCAGCTGGGAGGGCTGCAGGAAGAAGAGTCCAGCATCTCTCCCCACATAACCACCCTGGCCAGCACACATCTGTTCCATTCGCCTGTGACCTAATTTATAGCACTTTAAGGAAAGTGTGATAATTAGAGTGCTTCTGAAAGGGTTTTCTTGAACATTTGTACTTAGCCATAGATACTAATGAGACAGTGTAGACAGCAAGTTAATAATACTGTATTCAATTGTTTTGAACCATAAATTATGAAGGGCCAGAACTAAGATTCTGATTCTAGACAAAGGAAATGTAGATGTTTTACACTTTGTAGAAGGGTTCCTACGGGAATGTTAGCAGCAAGAGGAAGCTCAGGGAAAGTGTGGGTCCCTTACTGAATTGTGGGGGGTTTGGTGGGGTAACCTAGTGAAAGATGAGAAGAAAAAGGCTCAAGTACTCAATACCTTTATTTATCTTGGTCTTCATAGGCAAGGTCAGCTCCCAGGCTACTACACTGGGCAGCACAGTTTGGGGAGAAGGTGAGCAGCCCTCAGTGGTAAAAGAACAGGTTAGGGAATATTTAGAAAAGCTGTCAGTGTACAAAACCATGGGGCTGGATGCAATACATCTGAGGGTGCTGAAGGAGTGACTAATGTGATTGCAGAGGTGCTGGCCATTATCTTTGAAAACTTGTGACAATCAGGATACGTCCTGGATGACTGGAAAAGGGCAAATGCAGTGCACATGATTAAGAACTGAAAGAAGGAGGATTCAGGGAACTACAGACCAATCAAATTCACCTCAGTCCCCAGAAACTCATGGAGCAAGTCCTCAAAGAATCTATAGCTAAACACTTGGAGGAGAAAAGGGTGGTTAGGAACAGTCAGCAAGGATTTACCAAGGTCAAGTCATGCCTGACGAACCTGATTGTCTGCTATGTTGAGATGACTGGCTCTGTGGATGTGGAGAAAGCAGTGGATATAACATACATTGACTTTAGAAAGGCTTTTGATTACCATCTCCTACAGCATTCTTGCAAGCAAGCTGGGGAAGTATGGGTTGGATGAATGGACTATAAGATCGATAGAAAACTATATGGACTGCCAAGCTCACTGGGTATTAATCAATGGCTCAATATCTAGCTAGCAGCCAGTATCAAGTGGAGTGTCTCAGGGGTTGGTCTTGAGACTGATTTTGTTCAATACCTTCATTAGCAGTCTGGAAGATGGGATGGATTGCTCCCTCAGCACATTCATGGGTGACACCACCTGGAAGGTGTAATACGTACACTGGAGGGTAGGGCTATGATTCAGAGTGACCTAGACAAATTGGAGGATAGGGCCAAAAGAAATCTCATGAGGTTCAATAAGAACAAGTGCAAATTCCTGCATTTAGGATGAAAGAATGCCATGCGCCACTACAACATGAGGGCTTACTGACTAAGCAGCAGTTCTGCAGAAAAGGGCCTGGGGGTTACAGCAGATTATAAAATGGATTTGAATCAGCAGTGTGTCCTCGTTGCCAAAAAGGCTAACAACATACTGGGCTGCATAAATAGAAGTGTTGCCAGAAGAACAAAGGAAGTAATTATTCCACTCTTTTTTGCACTGGTGAGGTTACACCTGGAGTACTGTGTCCAGTTTTGGTTCCCCCACTACAGAAATGTTGTGGACAGGTTGAACACAACCCAGCAGACAGCCATGAAAATTGTTCAAGGGCTGCAGTACATGACTTAAGAGGAGAGACTGAGGGAACTGGGCTTATTTTGTGTGCAGCAGAGGAGACTGAGTGGGCAGATTTGATAGTAGCCTTTAGCTACCTCAAGGGTGGTTCCAAAAAGGATGCATCTAGACTGTTCTCAGAGGTGACAGATGACAGAACAAGGAGGAATGGTCTTAAGTTGCAGCAAGGGAGGTTTAACTTGGATATTGGGGAAAACTCTCTCATTAGGAAGGTGGTAAAGCAGTGGAACAGGTTTCTGAGAGAGGTGCTGGGATCTCCATCCTTGAAGGTTTTAAAGTCTTGGCTTGACAAAGTACTGGCTGGGCTGATCTTGTTGGGGCCACTCCTGCTTTGAGCAGGGGGATGGGCAAAATGACCTCCTGTGGTCCCTTCCAACCCTAATTTTCTATTGTTCTCTGATTCCACCATGGTTTAATGTTCAATGCTACTAAGTTTCTTTACAGTGAGAGAACAAACCCCACAAAGTTGAAGTTGATTTTATAGAAGGAGAACAAACCATCCTGGAAGGCAAGGTAAAAAAAACAAACAAACATAAAACCTTGCTGCCTGGAGGAAGTATTGTGGGTTAATTGATAATGGTTTGCTACCACAAGCAGGAAATGAAGGAGCAATGAAAAGCCACAGTCACTAGAGCGATGTCATTTGGAGTTTGGCAAGCAGAATAGTGAAGCTTCAGATTAAACATTTTGGCTGACCTGGTTTTCTTCTCAGTGAATTCACCTGCAAGATGTTTCTGCATTTGGCATTCAGATTAGACAGAGTAAGATGTAGTCACTTTGGTATAGCGTTAGGTTCTAGTTCCTCAAAATATTGAAATCAATAACTAAAATGCAATAGAATAGGCAGAACTAATTAAAGCACTGCAAATGTCTGACTCTGATGTACATTTTTTCACACTGAGCACATGGCTTGACCCTTGAAAATGCCAAAAATCAATACCCTGCAATAGTTTCATGCAACGTCTGCTGGGTACCAATGAAAGCAACAAGGGTCAGATCCAGTCTGCCTAATAGTCTTTATAGTGAAGAAAACATACAAAAGAAGCATGCTAATTATAGCTACACACATATACAGGAATATGACAAAAACCCAAGCAGTGCATCAAACAAATCCCACAGTTCCATTAATTAATTGTCTGGCTTGTTAACATGTAAAATTTAAGAAAAAAAAAATCCCATTTTTCTTAACCCCCGATCACGGAATCAATTAAATTCAACAATAGTTAGGTACATTACATTTGGTGTCTCCTCTGCCTGTCTACTATGGTCCAGGGCAACGCACCACAAATCCTAGCCTAATGTGCAGTTATTTGGTCCAATGATGTGACATCAGATTTTTTGCCTTTGGTCTGGTAGTGTCTTTTATGAAGTTGGGTCAATGGTATTGTTGCCAGGCTGGTCATGTCTCTCTGCGAACTCTCTCTGTGTATTGAATTCCAGGTAAACAAAATTATAATTTATGTAAATAAAGCTTGCCAGAACAGGACTTTTTCTTTTTATCCACAGGAAGAACAAGAAGTTCCATTCTTCTGACTCTGAGGTTTATGTTTCTCCCATAATCTCCCATGTTTATCTTGCTGGGATCCTACGATCCCTGCTGAGCTCCTGCCCCTGGGGCAGGGGTCTGGACTCGATGGTCTTCCGAGGTCCCTTCCAGCCCTGGTGTCTATGAATCTATGAATGCACCTTTTTGGTTTCCTTCTTAGCCAATAAGAGCACAGACAGAAATGAAAAGTTTTGCTCAATCTGACCACAGAAGCCAATCTATAGCCATGACCAAACATAAGTGCATGGCTGCAGACAGCTTCAAAAATGGCCAATTGGGTGAAAATCTGCCCCCTCGTTACAAGACATCTTAAAACAGAGCATCTTCTGTATCTGCTAGCCTGTCCCTGTTTTCGGAATGGGAGGGGGGAAAGGGAGAGGAGGGAGTTCAGTCTGGGGTTTTTTCAGCCCCTTCTGGAGGTTGGAGCAGGTGTATTAGAGCCTCCCTCCAAGGCTGGTTGTGTTCAATTCACCTATCTCACCCTCCAGAACTGGTTGGGAAACCTTAAGAATGAGCTCCCTGTGCTCCTCCCCCCCCACCATTCTGAAACAAGGAAAGGCTGGGAGAGAGGAGTGACTGTTGCTGGCAGCCAGCAGCTAGATTTACAACCAACAGTGAACTTCTGTTTATTCCAAGGGATTCTTGTAACTCAGAGCACTTCCTGCAAAGCATTCTGAATTACAGTGGGGAGTTGCACTTCTGTCTGCACCCTAAAAGCCTTTAATTCTTTCCTTCTCATCCATTCAGATAGAGACTATTTCCTTCCTGACTTTCTGGAGGTCAAGGACACATTCCTATATACATAACAATCAACAGACACTCTGGGGCTACCAGGTGGAGGTCCTACCACAAACTATGCTGGCTTGATCTTAAATAAGTAACACTATGAAGATAACAGAAAAATGAAAGCAGGCAGCTAGATCCTTCTTGGATGTACCTCTGCATCAGAAAAGGAAAAGAGAAACAAAAATATATCAGCATAGCCTTTTCTTTTCCCCCTGTTTATGAAGGACTAAAGGAAACATATATGAGAAAAAGCTGAATAATGAAGATTCTATCAAAGGGACATTTAGGCAGGAGCAGACATGGAACAAACATTACTCAGGAAAATGATTGTGTATATCCAGAGCCAGGAGAAAGAAATACATGGTGCATGAATAGCACTGTGTGTAAAAAGGCCTGGAAACCCAAGGGACTGGTATGTCTATTGTACATGCTATACATGTAGTAAGAAACAAGATGAAAGCATTTGGAGAGTCCTGAGCTGCATCTTTTGCTTCACTGCTATGCAAGGAGTGCGGGACTCCTTTTAGTCTCTCGCCTAAACGATTCATCCCAGGGCATTGGGCTCAGATGAATGGCTAAAGAACTACCTTCAGCAATTTAAAAAAGGTAACTATAAGCTCTAAATCCACAACCACTGAGGACAAGTGGAGGTTTGCCATCGATTACGACAGACTTAGGCTATAGACTGATTAATAAAGGATGCTTGTTCTTTCAGTAATTATATTTTAAAATTCCATCAATAAAATTTGCTGACAAGCTTCTTTTTATGTTAACTATAACTTTTTTTAAAACAGATAAGATTGTTTAGTTGATTTAATGTAGATAACAGCATTTATTATACTTGTTTGATTTAATGCTTTATATTTTAGCACATTTGTTGTTTTTATAAGCAAAAATATCACTAATAAAATAGCATACTGATATATTAATGTAAACTCTTGAGTTAGTCAAATTTTAGCTCTTCCTATTTTCCCATTAATGGAAATGACTCCTTAGTCATGCTAATGTATGATGACAACACTGAGAATACATAAATCTCACTGTACCTTGACCTCTTCAAAAAATTAAAAAGTCTGAACTAAATTTGACTAAATGTTTGTGGGAACTGACTTTCTCTGGTGCTACATGCTATATTTTATGATGGCAGTTCTAATTATTCCTGAGATACAGCCATTTGAAAGTTGTCATTTTGCATTGTGTACAAGAATAACCTTTTCTTTACTGTAACTCCCATCAGAGTGAAATAAACATTCCACTGGTGGTACATAATTCTGAATGCAAATTTGGTTTCAAGTAGGGTTAAGAGCGTGCATTAGCTGTGTGCTTATAAATAGTTCCTACTTAATATTGCAGAAAGATATTAAGATTAAGTAAAGTCAAATAGTATGAATATAGAAACCACAATAATTAAAATACAGAGAACATAATCTCAGAGAGCTTAATATATATTTAGGGTCAAATTCTGTTCTGAGTTGACCCCAGTGAAGCAGTATTTACATTCTGGCCAATCTCACTAAAGTCATGGTAAACTTACCCTTTTGGATGAATTTATCCCCTTTTCTTATCTCTAAAATAGTCTAATTTGGAATATGTTGGAGGGTGGAATTAGGGAGTAAATGTGGTGAGTGAATAGAAGAAAATGGAATTTATTCCATAACTCACAGAAAAAAAAAATTCCTCAGTGGGTACATTCCAGAATATTCTTATAAAACAATACCGTGACGGATAACTCTAATAAAGTTTCTCATATAGCAACTTCTCTGTCTGTTAGCTAAGACCAAGTGCTAAATGTGATTAAGTTAACTATTGTAGAATTCAGGTTGTAACAGCTTTCATTAGTAAATGTGACTAATTGGAAGTATCTGATAGAGAAGATTACTAGATTCTTAGATGTTAGGGTTGTTAGAGACCTCAACAGATCATCAAGTATGACCCCCTGCATAGGCAGGAAAGAGTGCTGCATTCAGATGACCCCAGCCAGATGCCTATCTAACCTCCTCTTGAAGACCCCCAGAGTAGGGAAGAGCACCACCTCCCTTGGGAGCACATTCCAGATTTTGGCCACTCTAACTATGAAGAAGTTATTCCAAATGTCCAGTCTAAATCTGCTTTCTGCTACCTTATGGCCATAATTTCTTGTGACCCACAGGATGCCTTGGTGAGTAAAGCCTCACCAATTCCCTGCTGTGCCCCCATGATGAATTTATAGGCAGCCATGAGATCACCTCTCAATCTTCTCTTGTGGAGGGTGAAGAGGTCCAGGTCCCCTAGCTGCTCCTCATAGGGTTTAGCCTGCAAATCCTTAACCATACAAGTGGCCCTTTGAACCCTCTCCAGATTATCCACATCACTGTTGAAGTGTGGCACCCAAAACTGCACACAGTATTCCAAATGAGGTCTGAACAGTGCCCGATAGAGGGGAAGTATCACCTCCTTGGTTCTGTTTGTCATGCAACTGTTGATGCATGATAAAGTGCAGTTAGCTTTGCTGATGACTTTGTCACGTTGATGACTCATGTTCATCTTGGAGTCCACTAGGACTGTGAGATCCTTTCCACTTCTGTGCTGCCGAGCGGGCCATTTCCTAGGCAGTAGGTGCACTGAACATTTTTCCTCTGTAGGTGCAGCACTTTGCATTTTTCCTTGTTAAATTGCATTCTATTGTTTTCTGCCCATTTATCCAACCTGTCCAAGTCTGCTTGTAGTTGTTCCCTGCCCTCCCATGTGTCCACTTCTCCCCACAGATTTGTATTATCCACAAACTTGGACAGAGTACACTTCACTCCCTTGTCCAAGTCACTGATGAAGACATTGAAGAGTACTGGTCCAAGGACTGAGCCCTGCGGGACCCCACTGCCTACGTCCTTCCAGATCAATACCGACCCATCTGCCACCACTCTCTGGGTATGACCCTCTAGCCAATTTGCCACCCACCAGACTGTGTAATCATCCAAGTCACAGCCTCTTAATTTGTTCACCAGTATGGTGTGGGATACCGTATCGAAGGCCTTCCTGAAGTCTAAGTCAATGATATCTATCCCTACTCCTGCATCCAGGTGTTTTGTAACCTGGTCATAAAAAGAGACTAGATTAGTCAGGCATGATCTACCTGCTATGAACCCGTGCTGGTTT
>JAGPOW010000261.1:26680838-26709459 GCA_030014935.1 Caiman crocodilus
AAAGCTTGGCAGAATTTCATCAACTGCAAATGAAAACATGGCACTGATCAACACTTTAAAGCCAAGACCCACAGGAAAGTTTGAGAGCAAAAGAACATGCGGTGAGAGAAAAAAACAAAAGGCATTCAGAAGTTAGCTGACTCCTATGATATACATAGTTTCTTCAGTGCAACCAAGCTGTCTTTGGTCCAAGCTCAGAAAGAACCATCCACCTGAGATCTAACAATGAAACAACACTCTTTATTAAACGGTATCTCCACTATCAATGCATGGTAGAAGAAGCATTTTCATGAGCTCTTGAACTGAGATTCTAATGTCAAAGAGAGTACCACTGAAGCCATCACACAACACCCCATTATGGACTACACTGAAAATCTATCAACTTGTCAACACACCTTGAAAGCCATTAAGCAGGTAAAGAATAACAAATTGTGTGGTCCTGATGGAATACAGTAGTAAGTCAGGCCCTCGGCCACCCGTGTCACTGTCTGGCCTATCAGGGTTCCATCCTGTTGTCTTGTCTACCACATCTTGAAGTTTATAATTGGACTGTGAGGCTGCCATCTAGAGGTCAGGGGGTTTTGCTTCAGGTTTTAGGTCCTTGTCTGGGCTGTGGTCCCCTGGACTCAGTCCATTTTACTCTGACTTAGCCCCTCCAATGAAGGTTCACCATCAAAGGACCTTAGGGTCACAGGTCCCTCAGTCTCTGTTTCACCCTCATGAACTCTTAGCTCCTGCCCTGTCCTGGATTCTCATGTTCCTAACCAGGGCTCCTGATCCCAGGCTTGGTTTCTTTTGTTCCATCAGCCTTCTCATTGAATCTGCCTCAACCTTCTAGGTCCCTTGCCCCAGGCTGCACTACCACTGCATCAGATTGCCCTACCAGGCACCTTTTCATGGCTTCCACACCTACCCCATAGCCTCCAGTATAACACAAACACCAAACAATAGAATAATATAGAACTTATGTTCTCCTGTCCTACTTGCCTGTAGAGCTCCTTTTACAGTGAGGAGCTGAGCTTGTGTCCTTTGGGCTTCATGCTCGGATATGTGGTCCTTGTTCCTCCCCCTTCCAGTCACTTGACCTGGATTCTTAATAGGATACAAGTACTTCACATCTCCTATTGAGCAGCTTAATGCTCTGTAGCCTGCCATTTGAAGCCTAAGCCCAGCGATCCACTTACAGCACATGTAGGTAGCAGAGCTTCTTCCTTAAAAGCTGCATTTGCTCCAAATAACATGGGGAAGGGGGCCCTTATTACAAATACTAGTTGAAATATACAAGAAAGGTGGAGAAAAAGCTCTCTCACTATTTACACATTGTTATTATGAAAATAAGGAAATCTCACAGATACCCAGTGACTTCAGAGATGCCAGAATTGTAACTATATTCAAGAAGGAAGAAAGATTGGATCACCACAACAATCATGTTATTACATTTCTGTGCATAGCTGGAAAGATCCTCACTGGCATTCTCCTCAACAGACTCACTCCTCAATAGAATCTCACTGAGGAGATTCTCCCTGAGTTCTCTAGAGCAGTTTCAGATTGCTCAGAAGTACAATGGGCATGATTTTAGTTGCTAGACTGCTGCAGAAATAGTGCCATAAGCAATTCCAAGCTCTTTATATGGATTCCCTTCACCTGCCTAAAACTCGATTCACTCAACAGAGGCCTTATGGAAGATTCTGATGAGATTTAGATACCCATTTGTTCTCATTATCAGACTTCTTTACAATGACAGCTCAGAAATGAACCCCTTTATTTTTAAAACGATATTCAAGCAGGGATGTTTGATTCTACCAACACTCTTTCCCACCTATATTGCAGCTATTCCACATCTTGGCACATATAGATCTACATCTGGAGTCAGCATTCAGTACTGCAAGGACAGGGATTTCTCCATCACCTGGTTACATTATAAATCTAAGATAACCAACATCTCTAATATTGATATTTAATGCACTGATTATTGTGTCATGTATGCCCACTCATCTGAAAAAAAAACCCAAACCTCTAGGTCACTCTTGATTGCTTCTTGGAAGAATAGGGAATACTTAATGTGACTGGGGACTATCTTGAGGCCAGTCCAGCCATTGGCTTGTCCACTTGTATAGGGCCATCTGCCCACCTAACTCACCTGCCATGTCTTGGATGGAATCAAAAAGTTATTCCTAGGCAGGAGGCTTCCCATTTAATGCTGTGATTTCAAAGGCATTATACATGGCTCTAAACCATCCCTACAGCATGTCCCATGCCTCACAGATGGCATCACTATAGGCCTCTGGCCCCACACTGGGCTCCACTATATTCCCTACTGACATTCAGACCACAACCTGGATCCTTCCTATTCAGGTGGTCTAACTCTGCCATCGTCCTGTGCTGCAAGCTCCCTAGACCCCTTTCACTCTTGGCAGTGGCCTATCCAGGAACTTTGGTCTCACAAGCCCTGGCCTTAACTTGAGGCCAGTCAGGGCTCCAGGTCCCTGGCCCTGGCCATCCCTCATGGTGGGTGTACTTGGCTTTGACCCTCATGGTCCTGACCCCCTCATGTCAAGTTTCTCTGGGAAGGTTCTTGAGCAGCTAGCCCTGTCTCCCATGCAGGTCCACCTTCTTGGGCCCCTCCAAACACTGTACTCACTCTGTAAGCTTGTGGACCATAAAGTTACTCTGTACTCCTCCTGACCCTACTGTTCCACCCTCATTGGACTGAATCACTATCTGCCCCTTCACTGTGGCCAGTACTCTGGCTTCCCCACTGCTCTGCCTGCTCAGGTGATGTTGGGGCTGGCTTCTACCCCCCAGTCCTGCCAGTGCCCCCAGATACGACCCCCCAACACTCCAGTCCTGCCAGAGGGGCCCCCAACCCCCTGAAAGTCCCACTTACCTCAGGCTCCAGGAGCAAAGATTGAAGCTGAGCTGAGCAGAGCTGGTGCTGACTGAGAGCCTCAGGCCCCGCCCTCCCCCTCTCCCGCTCTGGGCAGGACTGGGGATTTCTCGCCCTGTTTGCAAACAGTTTTTGCAGGCTGGAGCTCAACCAGCCTGCAGAGCTGTTTGTAAAAGCAGGGAATCCATGGGTTTCTCAGCCAAAAGAAGAAATCCATATTTTCTCTGATAAAAGGGGGAAATTCATGGTTTTGTCTGTTTTTCCTTGGGAAATGGAAAACCAGGATCCCTGATTATCACTGGCCTCTTCTTGATATCTGCCAAACATGAAAATCTCCTCAAAAGTTATTCCCCTATGTATTTCTGTTTTTTTTTTGTTTTTTTTTTATAGTGTGCCAGGCAATTTTCCCCCATTTTTTTTGTGCTGCTAAGCACAGCAACTCCATCCTTACCATTCCACTTCAGGATAAAGTTATCAAAGGTTTTGAATGAGAATAAGTTTTTTCTAACAATTTTTTAAGGGTGAATGTGTCATCAGTGCTCCCGAACTCCCAAGCAGGAATTTGAAATAAGATTAGATAAGAGTATGCATAAATACCATTTTTTTCATATTGGGTGAGAGAAGTATCCGTTCTAGGAAGTCTGCTGGAATGAAACAGCAGTTGATTAGCTACCAGTGGCAGTGGCAGCAGCACCAGTAGTGGCAGCAGTAGCACCTTGATACAAGGACAGCGGTCTTCCAGTAAATAGGGAAGTAGTCAGTGAGACCATAGATTGCTGAAGAAGCTGATCTGAGATCCACCTATTTGACTACAAATGTGACAAATAGTTCCGGGAGAAAGAAATACTTCCTGGAAATTATGGATCAAGTTGTTTCTCTCTGTCTTATATATCAGCCTCCATAGTAAGCTGACTTTGCTCAAAAAATTGATACTTTGAAATATACCATGGCATCATTGGAAACAATTCAGTGCTTGAGTCCCCACACATGTTAATGTTAATATTGCATTTCTTTAGATTGGCCTTGAAGGTTTACTTGAATCTCTTCTTTTGCCAACCACTAGAACAGTGACCATCAGTGAGTTGGGAATATAGAATTGTTTTGGGAGATATTTGTCATGTATCCTTATAACATGTCCTGTCCAATGGACAAGAAAGTGTTTGCCTGAGCCACTCTGGCATTTGTTCTTTTCTTCTTCCAAATGATATGGACAATTTTCTAAAGAAGTAAACACAGATGCTGATATTTAACAGTGGATAAAATTTCCCAGTGCTAAATATCATCATCTATATTTACTTTTTAAGAAAGGTGGATACCCAAGTAGGGGAAATGCTCAGTGTTTTTCAAGGATTCCTCCCTAATTGTAAAATGTGAAAGAGCAGCTGGTTGGGGAGGGTTGGTAAAGTATCTTTGTTTTTGTGAAGTTGATAGTGAATTTAAGTGTAGCAGGGCACCTTTGGGCACCTGCCACTTTAAGGGCTTGAGAAGGCTGCAGACCAGCCCATGGGTGGAAGCAGACCCAGCCAGGTGGTCACATGACTGTGCAAAGCCCCTGGACTGGAGGAGGGCTGGACAGCCTCAGTATAATCCCAGACCCTAACAGCTGAGCTGGCAGTTGCTGGAGGGAGCTGAAGGATTAACTATGCCCAGCTGGATATCTGTCACTTCCAGAATCCCTGGAGGTTAAAGGTAGGGAATCTGGGGATGGAAGAGGTTCCTGGTCCTGGTGCACGACCTAAAGCTACACCCTGCTGGGGCTGGATGCTGTGGTGGGGCTCCCCATGATGAGGAAGTCTCCAGGAAATGCCACTCCTGTGCCTCCCCAGGGCTGCGAGAGGCAATGGGGAGAAATAAGAGTCACCAGCAGGGCTAGGAGGGGCTCCAGGGGGCTCAGATTTCCACATTTTTATCAGAGAAAATGCAAATGTTCCCTCTTAGAAGAGAAACCCAAAGATTGTCTCCTTTTTTCAAAGAACTCTGAAGGCTGGCTATTTGCAAAAGGGGTGAGGAAACTTGCAACCCAGCCTGGAGGAAAAGGGCAGAGCCCAATGCTGGCATTTTCCTGAGGCTGCTTCTGACTCACTTTTTTCTTGCTGAAGGTAAGTGGGGCCTTGGAGTTCTGGGGCAGGACTTGGGGGGAAGCTGGCTGGGGGCTGAGGGAGTATGGAGGTTTGCATCCAGCAGGGCTCTTTGGCCAGGAGGGGGTTTGCATACTCCCTGTTCCTGGCCAGAGTGCCCAGCTGGTTGCAAACCCTCACTACTCCCAGTCAGCTGAAAACCCCCTCTCCTAGCCAGAGTGCCTGGCCAAGGAGTGCAGAAGCTGGCTGCAGGCTGAGGGAGTAGGGAGGTTTGCAGGAAGTCAAGCACTCTGGCCAGGAGATGGGGGTTTCAGCCTCCCCACTCCCAGCTGAAGTGCCCCACTGGCTTCAACCCCCAACCCCCATAGCGCCCAACAAGGCTCCCTCATTCCCCAAGCCAGCCTGGGCACTCTCTGGGAGTGCCCAGCCAGCTGCAAACCCTGAGTCGCAAACACTGCCACTTCCCACCCTGCTGCCCTCCCCCAGGCCCTCCAGAGCACAGCGTGCACAACTGGCACAGCAAGGCACAACAGAGACATGCAGGAAAGCTTCTTGTGGTTGCAAGCTCTGTGCTGCCCTGGCCATACTTCCTCTCTATGCATGGGGGCAATGCAGGGTTGCACCCCACCTGTAGAGGAAGCATGGCCAGGGCAACGTGAAGCTTTTGTGCATGTCCCCACCATGTGCTGCCATGCCAGGTTGCACACACTGCACTCTGGAGGGCCTGGGTATGGGCATCAGGGTGGGGAGTATGAGCCTGCAGTATGCACCCACCCTGCCTCTGCCCTCCACAGATCTGGGGGGCGTGGTTTACTCCTGACCCCCAGGAATGCATGCTGCCACTGAGGGTCAGCCCTGCTCGAGACTGAAACATGCTCCTGCAGCAGCAGCTTCTGCCTTCTGTTGGGGGCAGGGGGCTGTGCACCTGCATCCCTGGCCCCGTAGCCCTGGCAGCTGAGGCACCCTCTGGTAGGGGGTGTAGGTGGGGGACAAGGGGTACAAGAAGGGCTGGGGGACTGTGAGGGGTGAGTGAGGGACACCAGCAGGACTGTTGGGGGTATTTCATTTTACCCACAGATTTTGGGATTTTTATCACAGAATTTGCAATTTTTTATCAGAGAATTTGTGATTTTTTTTTTTTAATCACAGAAAACCAGGATCCCTACTGATAAAGGTGAAAGGATCCCAGACTGCACGTAAACTGAGAGAGGGAGAAGAGCAAGTGGTATGAAAGTAAAGTAATGTTTATCGGAGAAAGTTAAGACAGCAAAACTGGATATACAACTTACATTTTCAGAACTTCTGTTCTGAAAATGTTTTCTGTAAATTCCAGCTTTTAAACAAAGGTTAATACTTGCTAATTTTATGTATTCAGGTTTGGTTCCAAACATTTCACATAGCTCTGTTTTGTTTTTCTTTTCACAAAATATCTCTCAGGTTAGTTTTAGACGGACTCCTTCTTGCATAGCCCTAGAGCACAAAAGAGTTTTAGAAGTGAAACCTTGCTTCAAATCAAAGCAAAAGGGCAGAATCTTTTAAATACATTTACATCCAGTCATCTGGGAAAAGGACACAATTAGATGTTCTGCAAAAGCCATTTGACCTGAAAGCTCTTAATCATCAAACAATGCAATACATTATTAATAACAGGCACTTTTTACTCTCAGGTTCTTGGTACCACTAATTATTTTTTGCAGATATTTTCTAAATGATGTGTAATAAACATCAAGGCTTCATCCACACATGCAGGGGTTTGCACTTGTAGTGGCACCAATAGTAGCCACACAAAAGTGTGACAGTTATTTATGCCTCAGTATACAAACCGGAATGTGTGCTTTGTCATGGCATAAATTGGTACTGCTTTGGGCAAACTGCCCTTGACCTACATTTCCAGGGGGTCCAACACTGCCCCTCCCTCCCTCCCCCTCCCAGAGCTGCATGGTAGCATAGCAGGAAATGCCTGAATGTGCCACATAGCTGTGCATCTGGATGCAACCCATTTGTCCCAGTGCTTTTTTCACACACTTTAAACTACTTTTTTTTTCCCCAAAACTTTTTTCCTTCCGGGAAATCCTGGTAGCAAATGTTGTTCCCCCACTGCAAATTAGTAGTGTGGCACACATTTTAACATTCAATGCCTGCAGTTTGTGAAGCCACACAAAAAGGTTTGTGGTGCCACAAACAGTACATGCCTTCATGTGTGGATGCAGCCAAGGGTGTGTCCACACTTACAGGAACATGCACTTGCAACAGCTCAAAAAGCAGTAGCACAAATTTATGCCAGATTTGTGCCTCAGCAACTGAACATGCACTTTGCTGTGGGGCAATTTGTGCCACTTGGGACCAACTGACCCTTCCCAGCTCCTCCTGGATCTTCATCCAGGGGGAACTAGAGGTTGGGTCCAGGACCAGTGCTTCCCCCAGCAGTATAGAAAGCTGTCCTGGTGAGCAGCTCAGGTCTACTTGCCTTCAGGAGCTTCTGAGGCCTGTCCAGTTGGTATCTAGAGACAATGGCTCCTTTTGACAGCTGGACTGTTAAAGCAGCCCTAACCTAGCGTGGCCCCTGCACTCTCTACCCACTGCAGCAGTCTGGCTGTGGTGGTTGCTGCTTATCTGTGACTTGCTGTCACTTGTAACAGCATCCACCTCCTTGGACCTGTGGCCTGATGGCTACATGCCTGCCAGGCCCAGATGGGGACTACACAGGTGCCTGGGCTTGGTACAGACACTTCAGCAGAGCTTCCTGCACCTCTGGATCAGATGCTACTGGGCTGTGGCTGCATAGTGGGCCTTTAGGCAGCGCTACTGTCATGCTTTCTGGTGTCCCCATTCTTCCATCTGAGCAACTATCACCCAGTAGATGTCCTTGAGGTGGCCCACTTTGAACTGTCAAAGCATGGCCTCCTGGCCCCTAATCACCAAGAGGTCAGCCACTTTGACTGCTTCCAGCTGGATCCCGAGTGCTGGCCCTGGGGATCCACTTCTGCCCAGGTCCCACCTCTTGCCTCACCAGCAGGAATCCAGGTGTTCCCTGTTTAAAAATTTCAATTTCTCTGATAAAAAAAACCCTAAATTCTCTCATTAAAATACCCCAAATCCATGTTCTTCCAAAATTAAAATGAAACACCACTATATACAGAGAGATAAGTACAGCAATGTTTTATTGATGTATCTACAAGTTTAAAGGAATTTGGAAGCCTACCAGTGCCACTATCATCATGATAAAAATAAATCTAAATATCTATACACTTTGGCATTTGCTTTTGGTTTTTTTTAATCATAAAAAAAAAAAAAATCAGAGCTGCCCCTGCCCCCTTTTCTCACCAGCATATGGGGTGCTCAGTAGCACTGGGATGCTAGTGTTCTGCCCCTGCCCTTGCCCCTCACTCCCAACCCACAGCCCCACCACTGTCCCTCACTCTTGACCTGCAGTCTCTGCCTACCCCAACTAACTCTCTCATGGCCACAACTCCATCCCAGCACCAGGACATGTGTCAGCTGCAGCTGTACCATCCACTTCTTTGTGGCTATGAGCAGCGCCAGCCCTTTGTGTTCTGCTTCCTGTGCCATTCCTGGCAATTCCTCAACTGGGGCTCAAAGCCTGGGCTGAGCGAGCCCCTTCCCTTCCAAGCAACCTTCCAGCTGTACAGACTGCTCTAGGGGTGGGGGTAGGGGCAGGGGAGCTGTAAGCCTGGATCTGATGACTTCTCCAACCTATAGCTCTCCCCATCTCCTGACCCCAATCTTTTGCTCTCTCTGTCTCTCTCTCATACAAACCCCTTCTCACACCTCCACTCCTCCTCCCAGCCAATCACACATACAAGTGGTTCTTGGGACCAGGAACCCCTACAAGCCAGGGACCTATATCCCTATGTGTGGGGTGGGGGTTGTGGGGTGGTTGACAGGTGTAGGGTTTGTGGGTGTGATGTTTGTGGTCAGTAGTAGTGACACATAGGGATGATACATCCCCTGACAGCCAGCATTCCATGCTTAGGCAATGGGCGGCAGGGTGGGGGAGGGCAGGTGAGAGCACTGGAGGCACCAGTCTTCTATGTTTGTGGGGGCACTGTGTGCCTTGTGTGAGGTTTTGAGTTATGTGAGATTTGTGGGTTGCAGTTTGTGGGTGGGTATGTGGGTGGGATGTTTTTGGGGTTGTTTTGGTGGTGTGGAGTTTGTGGGTGGATTCTGAGGAAATCTATGGGTGTGGGGGGACTGTGAGGGTGGGTAAGACTTCTAAGGAGGTCTGGGTACCCTGGCCAGACCCCAGACAGTGCACTGCCCCCCTACAGCAGCAGCAGTGGCCATTGGAGTGTTTATGCCCACTCTGGGCAGAGACTCCAAATGGTGAGGGGGTCACCTTAGACCAGTGGCTGCACATAGTGCTGGCCCAACCTGTGTGCCCTTGGGTATATATGGGCCAGCTTCTGGTGTTTCCCACAGCTTCTGGCACCACAGGCAGAAGTCAGATGACCTTGGGCCTGACTGGGTCCTGACCAGGTCCATGTGCCCCATGCTCTGTCAGACCAGGTCAGACTGGGATACCAGGATTTCTTGGTATCAAAATTAGAGCCCACACTGCAAATGTGCAGTGAAGGGAACAGATTTGATTTCCAGTGGGCCTCTTGCAGCACCTCCAGGGAATTGCCTTTTGCAGCATTCTCCAGGGAATTGACTGAGGCAGCCAGAACTAAAGACCCGATTCATAGTTTCATAGTTGGTAGGGTCAGAAGGGACCTAAGCAGATAATGTAGTCTGACCCCCTGCCATGGGCAGGAGAGGATGCTGGGGTCAAATGACCCCAGGTAAGTGGCTGTCTAGCCTCCTTTTGAAGACCCCCAGGGTAGGGGCATGCACCACTTCCCTTGGAAGTTGGTTCCAGATCCTAGCCACCTTGACTGTGAAGTAGCACCTCCTGATATCTAGCCTGAATCTACTCTCAGTCAACTTCTGGCTGTTGTTCCTTGTTACCCCTGGTAGTGCTCGGGGGGAACAGGGACTCTCCCATTGCCTACAGGGCTTGAAGTCAGAATGCCAAGAACTGGCTGCACAGGCAAACCAGGCCTGGCCACCCTCCTGCAAGGGGAGGCTCACGATGCCTGCAGTGACCCAGTGCTATCCTGGCCAGAAAAGCTCTAGCACCTATCTCTGGAGTCCCACCAGGAACTCAAGGGGCACAGGCAGGGTGTGTAAGCAGTGCCAGAGCATGGACAGGACTGTCTTGTTCAGCACCAGCACTCTCTCATACAGGGAGGGACATTGCAGAAGTCCTGCCCATGCCCAGAGCTGCTCCACTACCCTCTCCTCCAGCTGATGCCAGTTCTCTGGCAGGGAGGGGTCTGTGGGGGACAGGTAGACCCCCAGGTAGACCAGCGAGCCCATGCCCCAGCAGATCCCCACAGAGTACAGCTGGGAGTGAGCCCACCCATCACCCACTACCCACCACCAAGCCAAAGCTCTTGACCCAGGTGACCCAGGCAGAGGAGGGTGTCGTGTACAATGCCTGGCAGGCCTCCACCTGCACCAGGTCATCCGAGTCCTGGACCATGAGGAGTACATCATCAGCATATGGTGACAGGACCAGCTGCACTGCCAGTTCCTGGAGCATCAACCCCGCCACCCGCATCTGCAGGAGAGTGAGGAAAGGCTCCAGTGTCAAGGTGTACAGCTGGCCTGACACCCTTTCCTGAATGGGATGGGTTGTCAGGGTCCATTTGAGCTTGATGAAACATTCTGCTGAGGTGTACAACACCTGGAGAGCCCACATGAAGTGGGCCCCAAAGCCAAAGGCCCACAGCATGCCTATGAGGTACCTGTGATCCACTCTGTCAAGTGCCTTCTCCTGATCCAGGGATAGAAGGGTAAATGAAAGGCCCATCCAGCATACTAGCTCCAGGAGGTCCTGAACCAGGTACGGGTTGGCAAAGATGGAACATCTGGGCACCATGTACATCTGATCAGGATGGATAATGTCCATCAACGTGGACTGCAGGTGCAGCGAGATGGCCTTCGCTACCACCTTGTTGTCCATGCACAGGAGGGAAACTGAACATCAATTCCTTATGTCTTGGGGATCCCCCTGCTTTGGCAGGAGGGTCAGTACGGCCCTCCGACATGACAGGGGGAGTACCCCACTTCCCTCAGTTTCAGCCCAGACCACAACAAGGTCTAGGCTGAGGATGTCCCAGAAAGCTCTGTAGAACTCCATGGTCAGTCAGTTGATGCCTGGCAACAAGACACTAGGCATCAGGTGGAAGGCAGCTGAAAACTCAGCCAGAGTGAGAGGAGCTTCCAGCTGGTTCCAGTCACCCACACTGACCAGTGGGAGTCCCTCTCACAGGGTCTGATAGGCCTTGGCATCGGTTGGATCCAGGGAGTAGAGCTCTTCATAGAAGGCCTGTGCATGCTGGTGCATCTCACCTGGATCTGCAAGGGGGGAGCTGTCACCAGCCAGAAGGCAGGTGCTGTACTTCTTGGTCCCACCATAGGCACAGTGGTCATCCAGAGCATAAAACTCTTCTCACCTCTCCCGACACTCTCTGCAGAGGGACAGGTTGGTTGGATCAGTGGCCAAGCACCTCTCCAGCTCTAGCACTTTCCACTCGAGCTGCTCCTGGACCACCTCTCTCTGTCGGGTGTGCCCCCAAGTGTAGCTACAGCAAAATAGCTAGATGCACACCTTCCCCACATCCTACCATCTCTGACCTGAGGGGAAAGCTGCCTATTGCTCCTGCCAGGCCACCCAGAACTCCTGGAAAGCCTCCCTGAAGCCCACATCTTCCAGCAGGCTGGCTTTGAAATTCCAGTAGGAATTTCACCCAGGTCCTAGCATGGCCTGGGCCTAGACAAGGTGGTGATCACTGAAGGGGGTCAGCCAGATGCCAGAGGAGTGGGCCTGGGCAAAATGATGCAAAGAGATATAAACCCAGTCTAATTGGGAGTGGCATACCTGCTCCTCCCCCATCCTTACATAAGTGAAAGTAGGGGGTTCAGTGGGGTGACAGGCATGCCAGATGTCCACCAGGGAGTAGTTCATCAGGAATTCCCCAAGGACACCCACAGCAGCCTGGTTCCACTCCTTACCTGATCAGTCTCATGCATCTAGGGTGACATTAATGTCCCTGCCAAGGACCAGGCACTTGCGAGAGTTAAGGGTTGCAATGTATGTAGCCGCCTGGTGGAAGAAATCTTCCAGCTCTGGCTCCTTCACAGGGATGTACACATTAAGAAGGTTCTGGACCAGCCCTTGCATCTGGACCTAGAGGTGCAACAGGTGGACTGGCACCACCTCAACATCCTGGAGACCCTCCAGCTGAGGTGGCTGAGAGGTGGCTAAAAAAGACACTGCCTACCCACTACAGGTGCCAATTTGGTTTGTCAGCTGGAGTTGTGAGGGTCTCCTGCAAGAATACCATGGGATAGCCCCATCCTGAAAGAAGAAGAGCACTTGGCACCTCCGAAGACTCTTCCTGCAGCTGTGGAAATTGAGGATCATGATCTTAAATGACCTCATGGGAGTGTGGAGAATACAGTTCAGCAGGGGCCTCATGCACCTCAACACTCACACCAGTTCATGTGGTAGCACCCTCCCTTATATATAGAGGGCATCTATGAAACTTCAGGCCTGCCTATAGATCTGGGCATTGCTGCCTATAGATCCAAGCATTGCCCCTTGCCTTCCCCTGCCAGCACCCTTGAAGTGGAGAGGATGCTGTCAAAATCTCCCCAGCAGTCCAAGGCAAGCTATACCTTGCTGGTGGACTGGCAGTTGTAGTCACGGTCAAGAAATGCAAGTAGGTCATCTCTGAGGACTACTGAGACTGAGAGTTATCCAGGCTCCATGAAGCCTGCTGGTTCTCAGGCATTCTCCTGGTCCTGGAGCTCAGAGGCACCATTTGAACCCCTGGGTCTACTAAGACCCCGGACTCTGGTTGGGATTGGGAGACCTCTGAAGCCCCCAGGGATGGGGGCTCCTTCACAACATGGTAGGGTAGAGCTGGATCCCTGGTGGTTCTGTGCAGGGTCCTTGATGAGATCAGCCCATTGATTAGGGGACCTTATTGCAACCCTCTCTGGTGTGGGACTATGGGGTAGGCTGCAGATGAGGTTTTCCTGGGAGGGGGAGGGAAGAGACCCACCAGACTCTGTCATCTGCCTCAGGGACCTGGGAAAGGGGACCTCAGAAAGGGGACCTCTGAGGGAAAGGGGACCCTCAGAATTCACCAGGGTGAACCCCAGGGCCTCTATCCCCTAAATCAAAGGGAAGAGGCTCCGCCACCAGGCCTCCCTTTGGGCAGGCCTCAGCCTCAGCACCCATGGTTTCAGGGGGTAGGCCTTGGTCAGTAGGATGAAGGGCTTCCCACATGGGCTTCTGTTCCTGCCCTCCCTGCCTGGCCCATGGGGCACTCATGATGCAAGTACCCCAGGGCATGGCACCAGAAGAACCACAGTTCTTCCCGTGTATAGACAATCCTCACTAGGGCCCCCTGATAAGGAATGGCTTTGCTGGCACTCCCACTGCCAGCTCGATCATGACCTGCTAATGGAAAGAGCACACGTGGTGGAGGCCAGGGTCTTGGCATCCCAGTGAGAGGGCCACCCCCGGGAAGATAGCTCTCACCAGGGTTTGGAGCTGGGGGAGCAGGACCCAATTGGGGATATAAGGAGGGATGGAGCTGAGGACCACCCTGGTCCCCAGCTTTTCTAGAAGATCAAGGGGGATGTACTCGCCCTCCACCATGAGCCCGCTCTCCACTGCCTTTTGTGCAGTGGCCTCCAATGCAAGGAAAAAGACCCCCTAGCCATGAAAGAGGGAGGCCAGCACAATCTTGGGAACCCCCTGTACCTGAGCCAGGACCTGCACACAGGTCTCAAAATATAGCTTTTCCTGCTTGAACAGTTTGCACTTCACTCTGTGCCAGTGAGTGAGTGAGTGCTGGGAAGGGGGCCTCACTGCCTGAGCTGGAAGGGCCAGTGGTAGAGAGTCCAGGCCCCCTAACTTTGGATCTCCCCACAGCTGCCTGTGCATAGTTGTGGTTCCCCCTCCCAGGGGGGCAAGTTGGTGGGACCTGAGCTAGGACCAGGGACAGGCTGAGTGGATGTGCTGGCTGGTGTAGTGCACTTGGTCCCCTCAGGCACTGGTGGTCTAGTCTTCAGGGCAGGCCCTTTGCCCTTCCCACCTCCAGCTGTGGAGGAGGCTGAAGAGAAGCCCTTCTCACTGTCCTTGCCCTTGGTTCCCAATGATGGGAGAGGGGGTTTGGGAACCCCTCTGGGGGCAGGGGGGCTGTCGAAGGGCAAACTCCTGGTCCTCTTGTTTCCCTACCAGAGAGGTTATAGGATTCTCCACCCCTGGAGGAGGTTGGTTGGACTCTGCCTCTGGGGTGAAGGTTGCAGGGGCATTCATCCCCTTGGAGGGCTAGTCTGGGATCCACCCCCATAGTTGGGGCTGCAGGAAGTTCTGTGGGGGCATCACCCCTGCAGCAGGTTCCTTCCCTGGCATTGTTTCCCATGAGGGAAAGAAAGACAATAAAGAAAAATTATACCATGGGACTGGTGAATCTAGTAGGTGCAGGCTGGAGTTGTGGGGCAGAAAATGGATAGGGAGGAAGGAAGCTGAAGCTCACTGAGCCACAGCTCAACAGGAAAAAAAGCAGGAGACCTATACTTTGAGAATGTGGGGGGTTGGAAAAAACAAAAACACACATACACACACAAGGGCTGGGGAAACTCAAGCTGGCTTACTCAGCCCTGCAACAAACACCAGGTTGAGAGGAATGAATCACAGGACTTACCACACAAGGGCAAAAAACATACAGTGAAGGCTGATGAAACAGGTGTAAAAGATGACTGGAGAAGTGGCAGGGCTTTGTTTGTGGAAGATCTATCCAGAACCCCTCAGGCCTCCAGCCAGTCACTCAGCAGCAGAACACTCAGCAGGAAGACAAATCAGGATCAGATGCAGTGATGTAGTTGTGGGGGAGGGTAGGAGCACTCAGTCAATTAGGAAGTGATACAGTGCAGGTGTGGTGTCAGGTGTTGCAGAAAGGACTATCCCTCTCTCCTGAGAGTGCGCAGCAGCAGACACAGCAGTGATAGTAGGAGCTGTCCAGTTCAACCATTCAGGGTGTGCTTCTGGTGAAAGTGGAGGTGAAGGTGGAGGGTGGCCTGTTACCAGATTTGCCCATCACTTTGGGGTGTGCTCATTTGTTAGGGATATGTTTTTAGGGTCTTTTTAATTCTATCAGTGTGCTGCTTGTGTACTTGTGTTTCTATATGGAGCTGTATATCTTTCTTCTACAAGTTCTCACCCCCAATGGAGCTATCTTGCAGGACTCAGTTTCAGTGGGGCTGGGTTCCTCTAGTTACCAGATCAGTCATACACACAAGCACACAGATTAAGGTAACATGCCTGACCCGGCTGGGTTGATCAGCATGGACAGGCTGACACCCTCATATGTCAAGAATCAGTTCATCAGAGAAACAATGAACTGCAGTCAGACAAGCACACAGGTAACAGAATACCTCTGAATCCAGCTGGGTGTCCAGCTGACACCCTCATGGGCCAGCATTCAGTTCATTAGGGCACATCTGAATGAACTGGGCCAATCATCCTATACAAGCTGATCCCCTTATGTGTTTCAAACTCAGCACATCTATCTTTTGTCCTATCTGTCTTAGTAGTGGTAACCTCTTGATGAGCAGACCCCACAGTATTTCTGGGCTTCTGGGCATCTTTAGCTTATGTAAAAGAAGAGTTAGGCTGCCCAGAATGCAAGCTGTAGGCAGACAGCAGCAGCCAACACTGCCCATTGTGGCAAGCAGTGGGGCTGCAGCTGCTGCCGCTGTGTGCTGCCCCAACAGGTGAGACTGGATCTGGGGCAGGGTCCAGGCTGGCAGCAGGGCTGGGTAACAAGCTGGAGCTGAGTGTGAGAAAAAGCAGCCCCTCGCTCTCCCTGTGGCTGACACCCCATGCTGTAACCACTCACAGCCTGCATGGGGCTGCCTGTGCATGGCCACTCGGCTGTTGAGGGCCACATGTGTAGCCATGCCCCTTGACAGGTGCCCCACCCCCTGGTCACCACCTTAGGACCAATGTCCCGATGTCTTGGGACCAATGTCCTAGGGCCAGCACTGGTGGGGCCCAAAGCAGGGCATAGGCTTTCAGGGGTCTGTGGAGTTGGAACCGCAAGGGAAGGCTGAGAGGTGACCCTGTGGCTGCCTATAAGTTCATCATGGGGGGCACAGAAGAGAATTGGCGACACTCTATTCACCAAGGTGCCCCTGGGGGTTACAAGAAATAATGGCCATAAGCTAGCAAAGAGCAGATTTAGACTGGACATTAGGAAGAATTTCTTCACAGTTAGAGTGGCCAAGGTCTGGAATGGGCTCCCAAGGGAGGTGGTGCTCTCCTCTACCCTGAGGATCTTCAAGAGGAGGTTAGATAGGCATCTGGCTAGGGTCATCTGAACCCATCACTCTTTCCTGCCTGTCTATGCCTAGAGAGAAAAGAGAGAGAGAGAGAGCTGGGATCTCACCGGACCAAGGCACTCAGGTTTCAATGCTGACAGGTAAAGTTCTTAGCACAATCCTTGAAGGGAGATGATCTGTTTCATCAAGCTTCTCGGGAACAACAGTAGATGGTGTCAGAGAGATTTCTCTTCTTGAAGCACAACTTTGCTGCTTTTTTACAGATTTTTATGCCCTCAACTCAGCTTCTTCATAGCATTCTTTTAATAGTGTAAATAATTGTCTTTTCTATTGACAAGAGTTTATCTGGCTTGGAATATCTCAAGAAACTGATTAACAACTAGGAAAAACACACATTTTTAAGGAGTAACCAGACACATAGGAGCCAACTTGGAATTCTTATGAATAGCAGATATAATGAATGGGATACCTCATTGTTTCATCAGAAACAATAGATAGCTTGCAGCATCAGGATTTTGTATTTTTACCTGTCGTGAACAAGCCTCAGCTTAGCATAACTTTTCTAGATCTTACTGTAGTCTTTTAACACACTTAAGGGGATTACTTGGACCATTCATAAACTTTGTAGGGAGGACTTCCAACAGTCATCCTGGGAAAAGAATGACAGCATTTGTGGTCAGGGCTTCAAAGGGCTGGATGCTGTGATGAACCCTTAACCATTGGTCAAATGTTTCCCATACCCCCTCTGACTCGGTCTCTTGCCTCAGCATTCCCTAATCAGGCAACCAAATTTTAGTCAATCAAGTTTAAATAGGTCTCCCATAATGGAACCAGGGAATGTATGGCCCGAGGTGCCTATTAAACTTTACTTCTGCTTAGTTCTGGTTAGATGAGGTGCGTGGCGGGGGGTGGGGGAGTGGGGGAGTGGAAGTCCTTTGTAAATCCATATTAGAATTGGTCTAATAAATGCTGAGCTGGGTGTGTGTAAATGTGGGTTGATTAGCATTTGGAGCACAGATTCCCCATCATGCAGTGCTCCCCTGCTTTTCTGATCCCAGAATTCACTGTGGTCTTTGCTTTGGGCTCTCTGTTCTCCATCTCCAATGTAAATGAATTGTCATCTGGTTCCATCTTGCATGCAAATGAAACCTACGGCAGTTGTTCCCTTATCTGGAGGGCTTTAGGTGTGTCTCCCACTGCATCTTCATTGTCTTTTGTAATCAGTTCTTGTTCCAGTAGAGGAGGAGCGGGGAGGGGAGGGGAGGGGAGGGGTGGGGCGAGGTGGGGAGAATTTTTTTGTGAGTCAGACAGGATGCATTCTGTGTCAGGATTCCCCAAGAACAGGAAGCTGAGAGGTAACAGACTTGACAAGGCATCTGGGGCAGGCAAGCTTCCTTTAGGCTCTGGCAGTGATGGTGGGGGAAGGGCCCACAGGTAGTGCAGCCTTCCTCCCCAGGCTGTCACCTGACCATGGCTTGGTGTCAGGGTGGGCACCAGACTGGAACAGGTGTGCAGAAGCTGGAGTGCAGTGTTGGAGTCCACTGAGCGGGGTATGAGCAGAAGACCCTCCCCTGCTGGGGGAGTAGCAACAGCAGCAGCCCAAGGCAGGAAGGGGTGTGGCCAACTTATTCCAAAAGCTCTGAGACCAAGCCAGCATCTAATAGTAGGCATAGTATTGAAAGGGCCTATGGGAAGGAAATAGTAACTAAAGGGAATAGTAGGAAAGGGCCTGGCCATCTTCTCCCAGAAGCTCCTGAGGCCAAGATTGTAGCAACCAGCCACAGCAGCAGCAGCCTGGGACAGCAAGAGGCATGGCCAACTTCCTCCCAGAGGCTCCTCCCCCAGAAGCTCCTGAGAATGAGTAACCATGAACTGCTTGCTAGGGCAGCTGTTTGTATGAATGAGGCCAGGACAGGTAGCTTTTTATACTTCTGGGGACAGCATAGGTGTTGGCCCTGGGCTCTAGCTCCCCCTGGCTGCAGATCTGGGAGGAGCCACACAGGGTTATTTTGCCCCAAGTGGCACAATTTTCTCCCCAACAAAGTGCATGTCCGAGCACGTATGCTGAGGGAAAAAGCTGCAACTCAAATTTGCATCGCTTCTATTTGAGCTACTGCAAGAGCATGTGTTTGCATGTGTAGACATGCCTTATGTCTATGACTATCTCAAACTGCTTTTATATGCCACAACAGGCACATGCTCACTCATACGGACATGGCCAAGGGTTTTAAATAAATCTTTGAATTGCAAGCCTTTTTCATTTGTGGGAGACCAGACAGATACTGTTGTGTTGAACATTAAACAGTATCACAAGCAAGTAAAAAAAAATGTTCAAAACATGGTTAAATGATAGTTTAGTTGAGGGTGTGATGAGAAGGGTGCCACCTTGGAAGGTGTGCCCTCTCCCACCAGGAGTCTTTTCATGGCATGTAGTCCCTGCACTGTCCATGCATAGGGACCTGGGCAAGTACAGTACCATGTCCAGAAGTGTATCTAGTTGGCTGGAGGGAGGGGGGTTGCCATGGGAAGGTCAGCTCTGCCTTGGGGGCAAGGGGGAAGTGAAGTTGCAGGAGGGGATTTGGTGCCACTATTTGATCCTTAGCAGCAATAACTAAGTTTGTGCTCTTAAAGCAGCAGCAGTAACAGTTGTAAATCAAGAATAGTGATCCTGGGCAGGAAAGACTTCTTTTCCTCCCTCTTCCCACCCCCTCCCTTGCTTTTCTGCTGTCAGTATTAATTTCTCCAATGCCCCCACCCACCTCCAGCCCAAGGTGCTGACAAAATGTGGTTTAGGTATGATTTACAGTCCTAATTGATTTTTAAATGGTAAAATGTGTGTGTCAAAAATTCAACTGTGGTAGAATTAAAACCTTTTGCAAGGAGTAAATTGTTATAGCATTGATTCATACTGGATCTTATTTTCTTGCTGAATGTAAGTGTATCATTACTAGAACAGTAAGGGAAGAATGTAGGGCTCTCCTCATATTACTGTAAGGGACAGAATGAATCAAGTGGGAAAGCTTTGAACTTTTCTGATCCCTCAGAACCCTGCAAAATTTCCCATTGCCTAATGCATAACCCGAGACTCTGTTCAAGGATGTGAGTTCTTCCCTGCTTGGGTTCTGTAAATATTGCTGGAAAAACTGGAAGACATTAAAGCGAAAAGAGTGAGTGTTTCTTTTAGATCAATTCATAGATTAAGAACAGAGTAAAAATGAAAGTGTCATAAAAGTATGTAGGGCCATAAAGATACAACCCTCAGTAGGATATGGGGGTATTTCCAAAGGCCAACAACTACTAACTTTATACTGTTCAGTAAACTTGTCTTGACATTCAATTAAGCCAGTTTTAAACATAAATAAGTTCAACTACAGAAGCATTTGAAATCAATTTAAGTTAAACCAGTTTAACTGAAATACAGAAAATGTGTATAGAAAATTTGCCAATAATTCAAAGAGTTATAAAAATATAGTTTATATTTTTGTGGATTTTTCTCCTCTATATATAAGCAGCACTTCAGGGAGATGTGTCATTACTGTATAAAAGTCTCTTTCTCTGAAACTTAAATTAAGTTCCTGATTTTAAAAGACAGTCAAAAGACAGTGGAACATTTTTAAATACAGTAACTCAGGTTTGGTGTAAGAATCATCAAATGAGAGACAAAGTTATGCTTTCATTTGGAAGAATATTTTCCCAGTACTACAATAATGTTCATGCATTTTCTGCCTTTGATATCATTGTGGTTTGCCAGGATCTGTTGTCAGCTGTGAATTAGAAACTAACTAGAGATGGTATTAATTAATAGAGGGAACATAGACAAATGCTTGACTTGATTTTTAAATGATTGGACATTTATGATGTAATTTGCGATTCTCAGTGGTGAACCTTTAATAAGACAAAAAAACTAATGACATGAGAATAGTTGCTATTTTGCTATGGATCATGACATTGTTTTTAACATAACCTGTCACATTTTATTTTGTGTTCAAATCCAGTGAATATCTGTTGCCTAATATTTTCTGTCATATTATCATAGTAATGTTTTTGGCAATTCTTGATTAGTCAATTCTTGATTTAAAAATTCACTCTCACATATCTGTTAGATCAATTGGAAACTGGACAAAGCTGAAGACAAAGGCAGACAAATCCTTACAGCCAATCTAAACTACTTCACTGCCGAAGTAGTCCATGTTCTGCTCTCTGCAGCAAGAGACCAAGGTATTTTCCCTCTTTTTTTTTTTTTGGACACCCTCCAAATATTGGAAGACTGTTATTATGTCCCCATGGTAAGTGTCTTTTCCTCCAGCTGTACATGTCTAGGTTCTTTAGCCTCTTCTCATATGACTTACCTTCCAAACCCTTTATCATTCTTATTGACAACCTTTGGACCCTCCCTACCTTCTTCATATACTTTTTAAAATGTGGATCCCAAACCTGCACATAATACTCTACATGAGTCCAATTCACTGTGCAGCAGAGCTGCACTATTACTTCCCATGTCCTGTACCCATTACTTCTGTTAATGCATCCCAAAACAACATTTATCTTTTGTGAGGCTGCATCACACAGCAGACTCATATTGGGCATGTCTACATGTACATTTAAGCATGCCTAAATTTAAAATGCATTATCTTAATTTGCAGTAAGTAGGTTTAGACAGGTGTTTACACATACAGGCATTAAAGCACATTAATGCTGGCTGTGGACAGACTTGAAACTATGGTTAGTTGTATCTTTGATTATTCTTCCCAAGATGTAGCACCTTACATTTGTCACCACTGAATTTCATATTGCTAACTCCAGTCCAGCTTTCCAATCTGTCAGAATCCTTGTGAATGGCACTCCCACCCTCCAGCATGTTCAAAATCATTTCCAGTTTCATGTAATCTGCAAACTTGCTCATGGAGCTTTCTATACCAGTATTCAAATAACTAATAAAAGTATTGAATGGTACTAGGACAGATCTTTATGAGACTGCACTGAAAACCTGCCATTGCTGACATGGATGCATTAATAATTATTTTTTGCTTGTTGCTATTCAGACAGATTAGGAAATATTTTATTAACATTCCAGGTATTGAGGTGAGGCTAATCAGTGTGTAGTTCCCCAGGTCTTCCTTTTTACCTTTTTAAAAGAGGGACACAACATTGACCTTTTTCCAGTCCTCTGAAACCTTGCCTGTTCTTCACAACTTCATGAATATCATTGACAAGGCCTCTTAGATATCTCCTCTTCCAATTCTATCAGGTCCTGCTGACTTGAATTCAATCAGACCCATCAAAAGCTTGCTTACTGTCTCTTTTGTTTCATCCCTCAGATAGTTCCTGTGTTATGCAGCTTCTGTATGTGTGTGTGTGTTCATGTGAACACTGAGATAAAGCAGAAGTAGTTGTTGAATAGATACCTTCTTTGCATCTTCTTTTAAGAGTTCCTCCTGGTTAGTTAACAATGGACCTACAGCTTTCTTCATGACTAAAGAGCATTAGAATAAAGATAACGAGACAGGCATAGCCTTGTAAACTTTTTCTGAGTCTAGCTAGATTCGAATTTTTGTCTTTGAATCCAACTTTTCAGAGATTCACTGACCTCAGTTACTAAGGCTGGTTAGAATCACATGCAGGCTGAGTTCTAAGAATTCTGACAAGGACTCTCATGAAAGGCTAGGCGTAGCCAGATAATTACCTGTTTTACTTTTCTTTTTCCAAAATATGGTATTCTGTTTACATAATATTTTTGGCCTGACTGATTACCTGTGGAATGAGTGAAAATATAATATTTCAGGCTACCCTTTACACAGAAAGGGATACTGTACCCACTTCTGCTCTACTAGGTACTCTCATGCGGCCTTAGCCCAGACTATCGATTGAGCCTGTCCGGGGCTTGCAAGCGGACCCTAAAGACTACCCCGGCTGACGTCAGGGGATCCCCTTAACATGCCTGCCACGACTTTGAATGATACCTCAGTGGAGGGGTTCCCCTCCAGGGTTGTCACACCTCCCGGTGGGCACTCACAAGGCTCTGACCTCCTCTACACCCCAGCCACTCGCCACCTTGGGTCGCAGGTCTTCTGGCCCTTTGGCGTCCTTGGATCCAATTAACTTCTTCCCGTGACCCTCCAGCCACGTGTCTCAGTGTCTTTAGGTCACGACTCGACGTGACAACTTCGAGGCCCTTGAACCTGGATCCAACTAACCCGTATCCCTAGCGCCCTATCCCAACCACCCTGTGACATAGCATGCAATTCCCACCACCATGACAGTGGAAGTGATGCAGCCAGTGGGCCAGGAGTCCACAAAGAGTGCCCTTAACCTATGGGTTCCATGGTTCCCCTGTGCCTAGGTGCCGAGCCCTGGTTGCTTGCCCCGCTTGGGTATGAAGTCCCAGTTGATTGTCCTTGGGATGTAGTGGGGCCCGTCTGCCACTTGATCCATCCCTGCTTGGGGTCTTCTGCCGAACCCCATGCCGATTCCTGTTGGGGTTCCCATTGGTCACACACTTGTTACCTCCTCTCTGGGACTTCCCTGCTGGCTCACCAGTTGATGCCTCTGTCAGCTTGCCCATCGCTGCCTCTGATGGTTCTGTAACCTGCCCCTTTGCAGGTGCAGCTGCTGGCTCCTCTGCCGGTGCAGCTGCTGGCCCTGCTGCAGGTGCTGCTGCTGGTGTCTCTGCCGGCTCCACTGCTGGCTTCTGTGCAGGCTCTGCTGCCAGCTCCTCTGCAGGCTTCACTGCCAGCGCCTCCATCGGCTTCGCTGTCGACTCCACTGCCGGGGTCACTGCAGGTTCTGCTGCTGGCTCCTCTGCAGGTTCTGCTGCTGGCTTCGCTGTCAGCTCTGCTGCCAGCTTCGCTATCGGAGCCTCCCCAGACTGCACCTCAGCTTCCCATACTGCCCAATGCAGCAGTTGCACCCCTCGGGGTGTAAGCTTCTCCCTCAAGCCTCTGTTCATCTGCCGCCCTCCTGCACCCTCAGGGCAGCTTTTTATCTCCACCGGGTGGCATCTCCAGCTGACGTCACCGGGCCCCAGCTTAATATAAGCGCAGCTGATGAACCGTGTGCGTGGTTTCACCGTATGCATTTCTTCATGCTTTTTGGACTCTGCAAAAGGTATGTGGGGCTTTCTTTTCACTTTGGCCTGGGATCCTTCTGTAACCCCGGCTCCCCTGGGACAGAGACCTATAACATTTTCTCAGTCCAAAAATGGGGTATCCACCTGAGGCTGATGGAAGTCCCTCACTGAAGCTTCAGAGTCCAGAGTAAGAGGAGAGGAACTGATGTGTTGAGATATGGAGCCATTTCAGGGCAATCTTGCTCTGTTCCCTGGGGTGAATGGCAGCACAGTGGAGGGAAACATAGGATTCTGGGAGTCCCTTATGAATGAGTTTATGAAAAAAATAAAATGTAAAAAATAGCTCTTTCATATTTAATGTGACATTATGTTCTTTTCTGTTTCCATGTTCAATCAAGTTTGCATTAAATAAAGGGCCATTACATCATTCAAATGTACCCACATAATAAAATATAGTAAAAAGGAACAAAATTAATTTTAAAATAGGAAAGCATAAGGCTTGATTTTCTTCTCTGAGACGGTAACTAGTTTGCCTGAATGAGGAGAATGCAGTGGACATATCTGGCCTTAGACTTTTGAGGGTGTGAATAACTTTAGTAGTTTGCCTAAATAGATCAAATTCTCATTTCTAAAAACAGATGTTAGTTGTTTTAGGAAAAAAACATCAATTATTAGTGTGTCTGTACAGGACCTGGCACAGAGGTTGTAGCTTTGAGAAAACTGGAATATAAATGTCTTATTAATACTGGAAATGATTTAAAAAAATGTTTTTTACTTTTTTTTTTATTTATTAAATGTGTAGTGTTCTATGGTGATAGGGCTCTATCAGAACGATACTGTCACAACCCTACCTGGATTATGATTAGCTCTGTCTGTGCTCAGAGAGTAAAAGTGCCTCAGCACAGCTGAGTTCTCAGCACAATGTGAGCATCTGGTGCAGGGATTTCCCCCATGTGGTGGGAAAAACCCCTTGGTGCAATGATCAGTTCCCACCGAAGCTTGCATCTGCACTGTTTGCAGGCATGCTTTCGATTGGCTTACCGTAAATTATTCCTACGTGGCAGCTAACAATTGGCTTGTTAACCATATAAAAGTTAGGGCAAGTTTCCCCCCAAGTTGGAGAACTCCGCATGCTCGTTGGAAGAGACTTCCACGTGTATCTCAGAGTGAACTTGGAGGCCTAATCAACCACCAACAACTCCCCATCATCATTTATCCTGATGTATCCTGTGCCCTGCATGGTCGGACAACATCGGTGTGCCATCCGGTTTATGTTTTCTACTTGTTCTGCAACTTTACGGAGCGTGCCTGCGCTGTACTCCAGTTTGTAAGTAAAGTTCTTTTGAATTCAACCGACAAGTTTTTGTGCCTAATTCCACTCCATCGGAGGCCCCATCCAGCCACTCTTGGTCCCCACAAGCTCTACCCATCCTTTACTGGTAGGCTACTTGGTGACCTGCAACTAGTCAGGAGTATAAGAATACTACTACTCCTAGACTACTACTCCTAGTTTTCCAGCGTGCAACTCTTTAGCATCTCGGGCTCTTATTGTCCATGGCTCTGGGAACCCAGAATTCTCAAGGCCTACGGACAGAAAGCAGTCATCTCAGCTTATGTTTTGTTCCCCTTTGCAGAGAATTTTGAAGTTTTAAGGGTTTGTACCTAGTCAAAATGAAACTAAGGGTGCTTGTATATGTGACAAAAAGTGCCTTTTTCTTCAGTTCAGTTGTGTCACACGTTACAAGTACAGGATTGTTTTGCAATTTGAATGAGTTGTTACATTACAGACTAAACCACATCCCCATGTAGTTTACTTTGCAATGGAGCTACTTGTAATGTTACAGACTTTATAATCTGACAGCTCATCCCCTGGCCATGGGAGAGACAGGCTGATGGCAGAAGCAGTGATGGGCCAGATCCTTTTTTTTGTGAAGTCTGGCTGCAGCTGCGGCATGAGCTGCTAGCAAGCCCTGAGCTGCCAGAGGCCCTGGTCCTTGCCTCTGCAGCAGTGGCACCTCCTAGGCCCCCGCTAGATGGGCTGCTAGGTGTTAGCTGCCCCAGCTGAGAGGCACCACCCAGTCTAATCCATCTGTTCCCTGAGCCTGAGCTGGGGCAGCCCCCAGTCCAATAGCAGCCTGCCCAGGTGACCCCAGGAGATGTTTCCACCATGGAGAGAAGGGCCAGGGCACTGGCAGCTTGCCCTCTTGGCACAGGACAGGCTTTGCAAAAAAAAAAAAAAAAATGATCAGGCCCCTCACTGTAATAGTGACAGAGGCCCCTAAATTGAAATGGTGGGTTTTTAATCATCACAAATAAATCCCCACTATTTTAATTTAGGGGACTAAACTCACATCACATGTTCAAGCATCCTAAAGTTTTGGTTACAAAATCTTCTGTGATATGTAATGGCCTCTTTTCACCTGTTTTAATAACACTAGGTCATGAACGCACAACACATTTACACCATTATAATTAGCAAAAAGATGAAGCAAACATAACCAGTGTAAGTGCATGAAAACCAAGGTATAGTTACCTCAGAAAACTATAATAAAATGTACTTGCTTAATTTGTTTTAGTGTAGGGGGCATGTGTCTGCTTCTAGTATGGGATAGCTGCTTGTGGAAAACAAGCTATTGGATTCTCTCCTGACACTTAGTTGCAAAGTACTAAAAGAGCTTCTATTTAAAACAACTGCTACTAGATAACTGCTCATCTGTCTGAGATCCCAATGTTATTTGTTTCAGTGTCTAATGAACAGAACATACATTTGCCCTTTTCTGGGGGAAGAAGGGGTGGATCTCTGTCTGGGTTCCACCATTTTCGAACAAGTCTATGTGTGCTGAACTTCTCTTCTATTAAGTATAGACTGGCTTCCGATCACTTAGACTGGTAAAAGTTTAATGTCTGTACCTGTCCTACAAGTAACAAAACAGGAGAGGTGTAATGGTGCATTTTGGGAGTTATGCACACTGAATGGCTGCTAAGAGACTGAAGTGCCAGAGGGCTTCTGAAGTGATTTGGAGCATGTGAGGAGAACCAGTATTTTTTTCTGTGTTCTGGAACAGCTTCTAGAGTCACAAAATGAAGTAATTTAAGAAAAAGAAAGAAAGAAGGAAAATCCCATTCACTAGCATCTCCTAGCACCGGAACATTTTGACTGACTGTCTATGTTATATTTGGGCATCTAGACAGGATATAAATAATTGGAATTTTAGAGCTGTGTAGATAACTAGAACTGTTGTACTTCTAGTTTTGTTCACTAATCCTTGTCAAAAACAAAACCCCAAACTATCTTATAAATTGATGGCAGAATTCAAAAAAAGCTTTTAAGCTTTCTCCTTTAATTTTTTCTAAAAAATTATAAGCATGAAAGTATATTTGGGGTTAGCCTCTTTCGTAAATTAATTAAGTCTTTTACCATCCCCTTCATTTGTGTATATCAAAGTGTCACTAAGTATTCCGGGATCACCAAAATATATACATAAACAATTCTGGGTGAGTAAACAACAGAAAACAGAGGAGGAAAAGTACCAAAAGTACCAAATAAATTTAGATTAATTATGAAAAATTAGGAACAAAGTGTGCAAGAGATACCAGGTATAACAACAAAAGGTATATTGATATAATATCAGGAAAAGAGTTGAAACGAGTATAATATGTAGCTCCTGTTCTGTCTTTAGAACAGAACAGTGGTTTATTGTTAACTGTTGCAAATGCATATTTTCATCTTTAGATTTTACAAATACACTTGGACTTTTAGACGCATATGTTGGTTTCTTCATGCTATCTATTTGAAATATAGATTGTCCATAACTCTTACACTTAAAGGCCATGTCTACATGTGACACTACTGCACAGTGGTTACTGTGGATTTATTTAGTAATTGTTTAAACAAATATTAAATAAATGTGCAGTAAACCAAGTTACTGTGCGGTAGCTCTGGTGAATGCCTTTTTTGTGACACTACTGCACAGAAGTAGGATTGTGTCACAGTTTTTGCCATGTGCAGTAGTATCTATCTACTACGCAGTCAGTGTCTTGTGTAGAGGCACTCTAACTAGGACATTTTCAAATAAAGAAAAAAAAATACTGACTTTACATATATTTGAAAGATATATTTTTCAAGACTCTACAACATTAAAACTAATTTTAAAAATGGCAAACAGTATTAATAATAAACCTCAGAAATTCCTAACATAGTAATCTTTAGGAGGGTTGACTTCAGTGAGCTCTGGTGTTTAGTCAACGTACTGCAGAGTAAAAAAAAATGGTTAGATGAGAGCCCAGGAAGTGTGGCTGTGCCTTATGGAAGCAATGTTTTGGGCACAGAGGGAGATGATCCCAATGTGGGAGAAAAGGGGAAAAGGGGCCAAAAGGCTTCCTTAGCTGACCAGAGAAATCCAGAGCAGCCTAAGGGCAAAAAGTGGGCATACAAGCAGTGGAAATGGGGAGAGATTATGAAAGAGAAGTGTGCCTCCTCAACTCACAGTTATAGGGAGAAAGTTAGAAAGGCCAAAGCTACCATGGAGCTGAGGATGGCATCCCAAGTTAAGGATAGCAAAAAATTGTTTTCAGATATATAGGGAGTAAAAGGAAGGCCCAGGGCATTATAGGACCACTACTGAATGGGCAAAAGCAATTGATGACAGACAAGGGGGACAAGGCTGAAATCCTCAATGAGTTTTTTGCCTCAGTGTTCCTAAATGAGGGGCAAAACAAGTCTCACAATGGGATTGTAGAGAGGGAATAGCAGGGTACCAGACAACCAAGCGGTGACCCTGAGATGTTGCATAGTCACTTGGAAGAACTGGATGCGTTTAAATCAGCAGGCCCCGATAAGCTCCATCTGAGGCTAATGTCATTGCAAAGCCATTGGCAAGAATATTTGAGCACTCGTGGTGCATGTGCCAGGTCTTGGAGGACTGGAAAAGGGCCAATGTTGTCCTTATTTTCAAGAAGGGGAGGAAGGAGGATCCAGGCAACTACAGGCCAGTCAGTCTCACCTCCATCCTTGGTAAAGTCTTTGAAAAAATTATTAAGGCTCAAATATGTGAGAGCCCAACAGGAAAAAATTATGCTGAGGGGAAACCAGCACGGGTTCATAGCAGGTAGATCATGCCTGACTAATCTAGTCTCTTTTTATGACCAGGTTACAAAACACCTGGA
>JAGPOW010000261.1:26716245-26735263 GCA_030014935.1 Caiman crocodilus
AAAAAAAAAAAGATTTATTGACCCTTAGATATCCACAGGTCTAATTGTGCTGAAACTGGCCTTGACCCCAGTCTTTTTCTAGCTAGGCATCCCCATCCAAGCCCACTAGATAGGGTTTGACTCTGAGGCTCTAGCTCTTTAGTCCTGGTCCTCCGTTTTTGCTCTTACCTGGATCACCGCCTTCCTGGCCTAGAGGGCCGTCCACATCCAGGGGATCACAAGTTCAAAGTAGACATCCAACATCCCAGTAGAAAAAAGAAACAAAATAAACCAAACCACTACACATGGTTGTACCCCAGGTACACCAGGCCATCCTGCCTTTTTAGGTTTTCCCCCCGGTGCCAGGCCTGTGCCCCTGAACAGTGTGCCTACGCGGGCATTGGAGTTCCCATGCTATAGTGGGGCTCCAATAAAGCCGCCTCCTTCCCCAATAGCCTCACCCACATCACCAGTATTATTCAATAACAAAAAAAGAAATATGAATAGTCCTCTCTATGGCCTATAACTTTCCCCAAGAAAATATGATTAAAGAAGGCAGCACGCCAGATTAGCTTCTCAGGGATTCATGCTTCTGCTCCCCCACCATCTGCTACAGTCCTTATTCTGGGGTTGCTGCCACTTCTCCAGGAGTCCTCAGTAGTTCCCCTCCTGCAGCCACTGGACCACTCTCCATGCCTCTCCAGGGAGCTCTGGGATGCAATCCTTCCCCTTTGGCTACTGGCTCCTACGGCTGCCCAGCCCAGGGTTTTTATAGTCCTGGGCTGCCCCCTTCCAGTCAGCTGACTAGCTTTTAACCCCACTCTTACCAGCATGCTGTGCCCAGAAAGTTTTGGTTTTAAAGTGGCTAACCTGCCTTCTGGTAACAGGGCTAGGGTTCCTTGTTAAATACAGAAATGTAGTATCTCTTGTAGATGTGCCTAATGTTCTTAGAGCAACAGTGTTAATCTATTTTTTTCTTACAGTAATTTTAATTTGCCATGCAGTGTATCACAATAATTTAGGGAAATGCTGAAACAGTTTAAACTGTCCTCTAATCCTTCAGTCAAAAAAAGCCTTTAAAGTATAATTGAACTTAGGCAAAGTTTGAACAAGTCACCTTTTCTCTGTCTAAGCTTTGTGGAAATTCACCTCAGAATCTCATTCATGCTTTTTAATGCACCAGTTGGTACATTACATATTTGCAGCATTGATTTATGCCCTGAATTTCCAAACTATTATATCATTAAAATTATTGGATGGGGCTCAACAAAGATCCTACTAGATATGACATTTAATATGTCATGTCAGCATACATGGTCCTATTTCTAAGTGAAATAGGAAATAGTGGGTGCAGGAAGTTCAGAAAGAGAACTGTGGGGACAGAAATAGAATTGTGTTTTGTTGAAGAATACTTTAGAGATAGGGCACTCTATCACATAGATAAGTATAAAGAAAACATCTTCAAAAGTTTAGTTTACTTTAGCTAACTTTTAAAGTTTGCTTGGCACACACTTTTATGGAAAGGAAACTTGTCAAATAGTCTTGTAGTTTGGTATGTATGGTTTACCCAGACAAAAATGCTAGCCTAAATTAAAGTTGCACAGAAGCAATTCATGCAGAGAAGAGGATTGAAAAGGTGATATGGAGCTATGTTCTTCCCCAGAATACATGAGGTTCTTTCTTTCATCTCAGTCAATCCAGGGGTATTTTCATTCCCACTTTATTTGAAGATACTTATTTTTTTGTGTAACTCCAACTGTGTAATCTTCAGCAGTACAGACTTTTGGCTTAGACTTCAAAGTACAACCATAAATTTACTTTCAATTTTTTTCTCCCTGAAGCAGCCCAATTTTGTGTGTGGAGATGGAAGAGGGTGCAAAGCAGGAAGGGAAGGATGATTGTATTGAAAGTTAGGCCATTGCAATTAGGTTGTATGCAACAAATTGTTGTTGTTTTAATTGTTTATTATTAAATATTGGCACAGTGGCTATAGATGCCTAGGACACAGTCACTAAGGAATCACAGTACTGGAAGGATGACAAAGACTAGAGGCAGGGTTGATTCAATATTGTTAGTGAATTTATATAATCTTTAAGGGGAAAAACAAAATGTTTGGTGTCTGGGGTTGGTCAGAAATGGGCATCAGTGGAATAGAAGATGAACGAACCTTGAATGGCATCTAATGAAAAATGATGATCTGGTGCAATGCTGAGCTTGAAGCTGTGCTTTTCAGGGCTAAATATATTAAAAACAACCTCCCTCCAGATGGATATAAAATTATATCAGTAGTACAGCTTTCACTGGTAATTTTAGTAAGAGTTTGACTCCAAGAAAACTTATCTACTAGTGGCTTGGGTTCAGTTCCATAAGTTAGTTTCTATCCCCACCACCCAGAAATAATAATTATCATTATCAATGCAAAGAACAGAAAAGGAATCTTTCTGTGATAACTTTGGGCACTTTTATGTGTGCTCTGGGGTGTGGGAGGGGGGCAGCACTTTAATTAGAGTGGCTCTTAAAGTCATGCCTAAAAATGGCAGCAGGGGTGGTTGAATTAAAACTCATTTGATGAGCTTTAGTTCAAGTGCCCCAGCTGCTAATTTTCAGTACAGGGACACTGATACACAAGATGCAGGAGGCTACTGGAGCACGGTAATTGCAATGCTCCAGCAGACTTGATTTAATCAAATCTGCCCCAATGTGCTGGAATTCTAGTGTGTCGGAGCAGCCTCAGCACTCATGCATAGGTGTCTTTTAGTCTTAAGTCTTCTCAGATACTTTCCTTTAAGGTCCTTCCTTTCTCCTTAACACCTGGTTCTCTATTTTTGAATTTCCCCTATTATGCTACGTTCCTTTATATCTAGTGGATCACTTGCTGGAAATAATGAACTATCAAGACTCAGTATTCCAGCAACGTGGAGATAAACATTGGCTTTTTAAAAGATTTCATTCAAAATACCATATTCAGAAACCTGTGCATGTTCAAATCTAATATTTAGAGAATGATGTTTTCACTAACATCATATTTGGACTAGATGGATGCTATACTGGCACAAGAAATGAAACACTTTGTGTTTCCTGTTGAAGGAATCCTGCTTCATGGCCTGGGCATTCTTCTGGATTTCTTACTGGTACTTGACATTTAAATAGCTAGCTATGGTTGCTTTCTGCTGTCAACCTATGGAACTTCCTGTGGGCATTAAGAAATGTCTTTAAAACCCTTTGTTTTAAGCTCAGCAATAACAAGTACACTCTTGCCATCAACTTGCATATCCCAATGCTTGAAGCTGATATCGAAGAACAGTTCTACTCCAGCCTTAACCACATTTTGACTAATGCTTGCCAGGAGGACAAGATCATCCTCCTTAATTACTTTAATAACCCAGAACTCTGAGGTAGGACCACAAGATTCTCCCTCTGAGCAAATGCACAGATCATGATCTTGCCCTCAGTAACACCATCTTCAGACAGAGTGACAAGCACAAGAACACATACATCCTCACTCTAAGCACTGGCACCTCCTCGACTACATTATTGTTAGAGCCCATGATAGAATGGATGCTCTTATCATACTTTCATAGTAGTTTGGGGTTATAAAGGACCTAAATAGATCAGCTAGTCTAACCCAGTGCCACTGGCAGAAGAACACGCTGGGATCACACGACCCCAGACAGGTGTTCATCCAACCTCTTTTTGAATTTACCCAAGGCTGGAGTGAGGACCACTTCCCTAGAAAGTTGGTTCCAGATCCTAGCTACCCTAACAGTGAAATAGTGCCTCCTAATCTCTAACCTGAACCTATTCTTCAGCAGCTTCTGGCCCTTGTTCCTCGTCACCTCAGGTGCTGCTGGGGGGAATAGGACCTTTCCTATTTGCTGCTGATCTCCCTTAATGAATTTGTAGGCAGCCACCAAGTCCCCCCTCAGCCTCTCCTCATAGGGCCTGCCCCGTTGTCCTCCAACCAAGCGGGTGGCCCTCCTCTGGACCCTGCCAAGGCAGGCCACATCCTTCTTAAAGTGCAGTGCCCAGAACTGGACACAGTACTCCAACTGAGCCTGGACCAATGTCGTGTAGAGGGAGAGTATCACTTCTCTGGATCAGCTTGAGATGCATCTTTGGATGAACGATAAGGTGCGATTGGCTTTGCTGGCTATGATCGGGCATTGGCAGCTCATGTTCATCTTGGAATCAAAAAAGACTCCAAGATCCCTTTCTGCCTCTGTGTTCTCAAGGTGGGAGCTCCCCAGCTTGTATGTACGCTGTGGATTCCTTCTCCCCAGGTGCAGCATCCTGTACTTATCTACATTGAAGCCCATCCTATTACCATCCACCCACTTCTACAGTCTGTCTAAATCTAATTGCAGCCTCTCTCTCCTTTTGAGCATGCCTACCTCTCCCCACATCTTGGTGTCATTGGCAAACTTGGACAACGTGTTTTCTAACCCCTTGTCCAAGTCACTGATGAAGATGCTGAACAGTGTAGGCTCCAGGACCGAGCCCTGGGGGACTCCACTATTCACATCCCGCCAGGTTGAGCATGACCCATCCACCACCACTCTCTGGGTGCACCCTATCAGGCAATTTTTGACCCATCCAACTGTGTAGGTATCAATGCCCCAGTCGCTCAATTTATTAATGAGAATGGAGTGAGAGACAGTGTCAAACGCCTTCTTAAAGTCCAGAAAGACTATGTCCATGGCGACACCACCATCCAGGAATTTAGTTACCTGGTCATAAAAGGCCATCAGGTTGGTCTGGCAGGACCTGCCTTTGATGAATCCATGTTGATTTCCCCTGAGCATGATCTCCCCTGCAGGTCCCCCACAGATGTGATCCTTGATAATTTTTTCAAGGATTTTCCCCAAGACCGATGTGAGGCTTATGGGCCTATAGTTTCCTGTTATAAGTCCTGACCTCTTCATAGTTATCACATGAGCCATTCAAAGAACAAATAACTGCTGGAATGATCATTGTCTTGTTAGATCCAATATGAACATCCAGCTTGCTTTGAAACACTGAAAACAGCCAAAAGCAATGCCAAATTTCTATACCAAATATCATAGGTCCATAGATTCATAGATGTAGCGTCAGAAGGGACCTAAGTAGATCTTCAAGTCTGACCTCCTGCCCTGGGCAGGAGAAAATACTGGACTTATATGACCCCAGCTAGGTAACTGTCAAACCTCTTCTTAAAGACCCCCAAGGTAGGAGCCAGCTCCACTTCCCTTGGAAGTTGGTTCCAGATCCTAGCCATCCTGACTGTGAAATAGTACCTTCTAAAGTCCAGCCTGAACCTACTCTCAAACAAATTATGGCAGTTGTTCCTTGTTACACCAGCAGGTGCTTGGGTGAACAGACTCTCTCCCATTCCCCACTAGTCCCCCTGGTAAGTTTATAGATGGCCACCAGGCCCCTTCTCAGCCTTCTCTTGTGAAGGCTGAACAGGTTAAGGTCCCATAGCCTCCCCTCAGAGGACCTGCCCTACTGTCCCTGGATCATGTGATTTGCCTTCCTCTGGACCCTCTCAATGCTGGCCACATCTCTTCTAAAGTGTGGCACCCAAAACTGGACCCAGTACTACAACTTTGGCCTGACCAGTGTTGTATAGAGAAGGAGGATCACCAATTTGGCCCTGCTTGTGTTGCATCTGTTAGCCTTACTGACTGCATCCTCACATTGGCTGCCCATGTTCATTCTGGAATCAATAATGATTCCAAAATCTCTTTCTGCCACATGTTTTCAAGAAGGGAGTTCCCAAGCCTATAGGTAGGCTGCTTGTTCTTACTGCCCAAGTGCAGTACCCTGCATTTGTCAGTATTGAATCTCATCCTATATTCAGCCACCCCTGTAACCTGTCCAGGTCCAGCTGTATCCTGTCCCTGCCTTCTAGTATGCCCACCTTGCCTCAAGTCTTGGTGACATCAGTGAATCTGAATAGGTACTTTTCACCCCCTGGTTCAAGTTACTAATAAAGAGATTGAAAAGTGTTGGCCCGAGGACTGAGCCCTGGGGGACTCCACTGCCCATATCCCTCCAGGTCAAATATGTCACATCCACTACCGCTCTCTGGGTATGGCTCCCCAGACAATCTGTGAACCATCTGACTGTGTAGGCATCAGTGCCACAGTCGCCACAAGGGTGTAGGCATCAATGCCACAGTTGCCTAGCTTTTTAAAGAGAATAGGGTGGGAGACAGTGTCAAAGGCCTTCCTGAAATCCAGAAAGACTATATCCACCACGACGTCTGTGTCCAACAATTTTGTGACCTGATCATAGAAAGCAATCAGGTTGGTCTGACAGGACCTGCCCCTAATGAACCCATGCTAGTTGCCTCTGAGCATTGTCCCCCTTGCTGGTCCTTCTCAGATGTGCTCCTGAATAATCTTCTCAAAGAGCTTTCCCAGCATTGAAGTAAAACTAATGGACGTACAGTTGCCCAGATCCTCCCTCCTCCCTTTTTTGAAAACGGGGACCACATTGGCTTTCTTCCAGTTGTATGTCACCTGTCCAGACCACCACAAGTGCTTGTAAAGCCATGCCCAGGGTCCCTCCATAACTCCTGCCAATTCCCTCGGAACCCTGGGGTGGGGAGCACCTGAGCTCTTTCTTTCTATACCAAATATCTTCAAGAGCTGAAGATCTGTAAGGATCTCCAACAGTGTCTCCATGGAAAGCTCTCTGTTCTGTCCACAAATAAGGACAGCATTGAGGAAATCTGGAAGGGGTTTAAAACTACCATTCACATGGCCTGTGCTGAATCTATTAGCTATACCACCTTTAAACATCAGGACTGGTATGATGAGTGATGCTGAGATCCAGGGCCAAGAGCAGAAGAGAAGATGTCTACCTCATCTCAGTAGAAGAAGATGTATCAGCTCCTCAGAACTAAAGCTCAAAAGAAGAACCAGGAACTAAAATATAAGGGGTGGCAAGATAAAGCCAAGGAGATCCAATTCATATGCATAGCTGTTTCCAGGCAAAGAAGAGCATCTATGGCCCAACTTCCCATGGTCCTACGTTCCTGTGATTGCAGGTTGGCTCAGTGCTGCTCAAAGAAAATGAATCTATCCAAGATAGACTGAAAGAGCACTTTGAGGCACTCCTGAACTGGCAGCCAACTGTGGTGGATATCACCATTGAGTCCATCTCCCAGCACCTTGACAGGGGATCCCTCACAAACCTTCCTATGCTATAAGTCTGCCATGCCATCAAGGAAAGCAGGAACAACAAGGTTACTGGACTGGATGGCAAACCTGCTGAAATCTGCAAGGCTAATGGCAAGGAACTGGTACTGAGCTTCTATGAATTTATTTAATGAATTTGGAACAACAAAGAGATCCTTGGGGACTGGAAGAATTCCAACACCATGACTATTGTCAAGAAAGGGAATAAGTCTGTGTGTCAGAACTATTGTGGTATCACTCTTCTTTCCACAGCAGAGAAAATTGTTGCCCACATTCTCCTGAACCATTTTCTGTCTCTTTCTGAGGAAGTCCTTCTAGAATCTCTGTGTGGCTTCAAACTATCCCATGGGGAACTTGGATAATAGTTGTTGCCTACTGGGTACAAGAAAAGTGTGAGGAACAACATCAGGACCTGTATATGGCCTTCATTGACTTTAGTAAGGCCTTTGGTCCCATCAATTGCAAAGCCCTGTGGAAAGTACAGTCCAGAATATATGTCCTGAAAATTACACCAATATCCTGAGGCTTCTTTCTGACCAGATGACTGTAATTGTTTTCTGTAGCAGGTTGGAGACGAATCCTTTTGTCATTCAAACCAGGGTTAAGCAAGGATGTATCAGCACCCCAACTCTGTTCTCCATTTTTTTTTTTTAATGTGTATCTGGGTTCTTATTAAAGAATTCCTTTCTTGTGTAATTGACACTGAATACTGAATGCATAGAGGGTTCTTCAATCTTGGACCTTTTTGGTCAAAGATCAAAGTAGTCAAAACAATTATCCTTGCTCTTCAATACATCAAAGATTGCACCATCCTTGCACACAATGAGGAAAACCTCAAGACAGTGCTAGATATTTTCAGAAAAGCCAGCCAAACATTTGGGCTCCCACTCAACATCAAGCACGATCATCACAGGTGACTTCAACTACCTAGACATTTCATGGGATGAGCACTCAGCTACGTCCATTCACTCACAAAGCTTCCTTGCTTGCATTGAGGACCTGTATCTAAGACAATCAGGGTATGAGCTGACCAGTGGCTAGGCACTCCTAGACTTAGTTCTGGCCAAAGGAGACAATCTAGTGAGCAAAGTGAGGATCAAAGGGAAACTGGATGACAGTGACAATGTTTTACCTCTAAGCTCTGTGTTTTTGGGGAACTCTGACACATTATGCAGCCTGTCTGACTCACAAAGAATTCTCCTCCTCCCCAACTCTTCCAGAACAAGAACTGATTAGAGGAAAGATTTACAAAAGACAAGGAAGATACTGTGGGAGACGCACCTAAAGCCCTCCAGACAAGGGTGATAAGAGTGAAGCAACTCCCCGGTCTCATTTGAATCTGAGATGGAACCAGGTGACACCTCATTTAAATGGGAAATGGGACAAGCATGCACCTTCATTAGCATTCAGAATGAAGAACAGAGATTCCAAGTCAGGGACCGCACTGAATTCTGGGACCAGATAAGCAGGGGAGCACTGCATGATAGGGGGTCCCTGCTCCAAATGCTAATCAACCCATGTCTACACACACCCAGCTAAGCAGTTATCAGACCTATTCTTGTAATGACTCCTTTATTGGTATCCAAAACATTGAATCTGCCTGTTTGGATTGTGAGGTCCCTCAGAGTTATGCCACCCATAGCCAGGAGAGAACAGTTCCTAGAATCCAGTATATGAGCCATCATTTACTCCTAAACAAACCTAGTGTTCTCCCTTGAGCCATTGTTAGTTCTCTATAAAAATGCCTACCCAAGCTCAAGTTTCTGTCCTGTTGCTTGGATCCAAAGCTGCACCAGTTCCACTCTTTTTCTTCCTGGAATCCCTCCATTGATCCTGCTCAGAACTCTGCCTGTCTGCTGGCTCCAACAGTACCTGGGAACCTCGACTGGTTCAAGCTTTACAGAGTGGTGAGAACCCAACTTTCTTTCTCTCTGACTCCAGGAACCTGACCTTTATTCTCTTACTCCAAGCACAGCTTTCTAAACCTGACTTTTGCTAATCAAACTCAAGCTAGACTTCCCCCAAAAGCCTAACTGAAACTATTTAATATTGTAGCTGTTTATTTGTCTCTCTCTTGTATGGCTACTATTACTGCTATCATCATAAGTTCATATACCTGGCAATAAATAACTTTTATTGTCAAGCTAGTTGCTATACCTTCTCTCTGAACCTCACCTACTCTTCCTGACCCTTGACCTCCCCATTTGCTCTGCAGCAATGCTTCTTTTACCTAAGCCAAATATCTCTGTCATGCCCAAAACCACAGTGGGGTCTGCTCATCAATGGTATTACTACTAGAACCAAAAGATTATGATGTGCTGAGTTTTGGGGTTCATGAGAGTATCAGCTGAAAGTGCTTATTGGACCCAGCCTGCTCAGACACACTCTGTTAGTGTGTGTGTGTGCCTAACTGTATTTATTGTTATCCTGCTGAAATAAGGGATGGACTGAGTTTAATGTACATGAGGGTGTCAGCCTAGCAATTTTTAATAGTCCAGCCTGATTCAGATGTGCTATGTTAATCCACGCGCTTGTGTCTGACTGCATTTTACTGTTGCCCTGATGAGCTGAATTCAAGTTACATGAAGGTGTTAGCCTGTCATTGCTAAATAACCCAGCCTGGCTCAGGCCTATCCTGTTGATACATGTGTGTGTGTGTGCATACATGTATTTGACTGGTTTGGTGGTTGGAGGAACATAGTCCCATTGAAACTGAGTCCTACAAGATAGCTCCATTTGGGGTGAGGACTTGCAGATGGGAGAGATACAGCTCCATATAGAAACACAAGTAGCACATTGATACAGATACCCCCAAAAATGTACCCATAATAAATGAGCACACCCCAAAATGATGGACAAATATGGTAACACATGAGATGATCACTTCCACCATCCAATGTAAGTCAGGGAAATTGGGCAGTAGGGTAGAAATCCTTAATTTTAGGAAAGCTGACTTTCACAAGAGGAGTACTTAGCAACAGCCTAGATGTATATGGAACAGATCAGGACAGGAAAAGCACAAACTGAATATAGATTGGCAACTGGATTTGAGGACAACAAAAAATCCTTCTATAGCTATGTAGGAAGTCAGAGAAAAAATAAGGGAAGCATAGGACTCCTGATGAATGAACTGGGATGGCTGATAATGGACACTCAGGACAAAACCAAACTCCTGAATGAATACTTCACATCAGTGTTCCACCAGTCCAAGGGTGTTCACCTGCTTGATAGTATATAGGATAATCATGGTGGGGGTGGCCACCCTCCCACAGTTGGCAAAGATGGTGTGGGAAAGCATTTAAAAAGGCTAAATATCTAGAAGTCAGCAGGACCAAATGAACTACACTTGAAGGTGCTAAAAGAACAGGTGGCTATCATTGCTTGACTTATGGCAAAGTTATTTGAAGACTCATCGTTCTTGGGAGAGGTTCCAGAGCATTGGAAGAAGGCCAATGTGGTGCCTATTTTTTAAGAAGGGAGAAAGGAAGACCCAGCATATTACAGGCCAATCAGTTTGACCTCAATCCCTGCTAAAATCCTGGAGAAAATTACCGAAAAACCCATTACAGATAGGCTAGCAGAAGGTAGTATTCTGAAGGATAGCTAACATGGATTCATTACAGGCAGTTCATACCAGACCAACCTCATTTTCTTCTACAATCAGGTAACACCACCTGCAGAGGGGAAATGAGGTTGATGTTATATACTTAGATTTCTGAAAGGCCTTTGACCTGGTTTCTCACACAGTCCTCATGGGAAAATGTGGCCTTGACTACTTTATAGCCCAGTGGCTAGGTAACTGGCTCTGTTGTAAAACCCAGAGAGTATTGATTGATGGAACTGAGTCGTCATGGTAGAGGGTAACCAGTGGTGTCCCTCAGGGTTCAGTACTTGAACCAGCGCTTTTCAACATGTTCACCAACAATTTGAATTCAGGTATTAAAAGGGAACTAGCAAAGTTCACTGACAACACCAAACTACAGGGATCATGGTCATGCTTGAAGGCTGGCAATACAAGCCAACCTGGTCAGGCTAGTGGCATGGGTGGACCTCAACTTGGTGTCATTTAACATAGATATGTAAAATACTCCACGTGGGGAGAAATAATCCACAGCACTTGGATATAGGCTTGGCAGCACTGTGCTTGCTAACATCACACCTGAATGAGACCTGGGTGTTGTGACAGACAACAAAATGAACGTAAGCTACCAATGGGATGCTGTAGATGGCAGAACTAATCATGCACTGACTTGAATCTACTGAGGCATCTCAAGCAAAGCTAAGGATGTCATCCTCCCTCTCTACTTGCCCTTGATGAGAATGCAGCTGGAGTATTGTGTCCAGTTCTGAGGGGCCGCACTTCAGGAAGGATGTGGAGATGCTTAAGGGAGTCCAAAGCATGGACACACATATAATTAGAGTCCATATGTGGAGAGGCTGAAAAACTTGGAACTGTTCAGCCCGGAGAAGAGAAATTTCAGAGGGGACTTGGTGGCAGCCCATAAGCACATCAAGTGTGTACATGAGGGCCTGGGGGAGTATCTGTTCACCAAGGGCCCCCAGGGGAGGACAATCAATAATGGGCAAAAATTACTACCAAGGGAAAGACTGGAGGTAGTTCCCAGTCTCAGTAGCCACCTGTCTTAGAGTGACCATTGAGGAGATCCAGCACAGGATGTGGCATTCAAATGCCTCTTTTGGGAAATTGTTTTGGCATGTCTTTATTCACTGCAGTCTCCAGAAAGACACCAAGATCCAGGTCTACAATGCATTCATCATCATCCCCCTTCCTATAAAATTGTGAAAAGTGGGTGACCTAATGTTGTGATCTATAGATCCCAGAGAGGTATCACCAACACCTCTGGAAAAGCTTCCATGTCAAGTGGGATGATATCTGCACAAACATCAGCATCCTTACTAAAGCCAATATTACCAGCCTTGAGTATGTGATCCTGAAGTACTAACTTTACTGGACTGGACATTGTATGTGGATGTTCAACTCAACTCCCAAAATAAGTGCTCTGCTTCAGCTTAGCAATGTCTTGAGATCTTGCATTGGCCAGAGAAAATACTACAAGGACAAAATCAAGAAAATGGATGCTGACATAAAAAACTGGATGGAGCTGACAGTTGACCAAATCCAATAGTGCTGCAACCTCAGCTAAGTGGCATCCCCTTTCTAGATAAAGTGTCTTGCCCTCAAAGTAGAGAAGAGAAAAGAAAGGAAAGAAAAGGAGAGAAATCCTAGCCTATGGCTATACTCCTCTGTGGAAGGACCTGCAACTTCTGCAAACAGGTCGGTTGCTCAAGATTTGGGATCTTAATTCACCTCAAGATCCATCAATGCATCATGGTAGAGATCGTTCTTGAATAGCAGTCATCCTTGGGGCATTGCCAATGATATAGAGAACAGATGATAAAAAGTGAGGTTGATGTTATTAAACTATAGATTATTCACAATTTTTCCCCTGGAAAGAAAAAAAAAAATCCTTCCTCTATCAAGACCTGAGCCCCAGCCTAGGAGATGGGGAAACATACCATCTTATAACTGTAAGTCAGTTCCTTTCACTGAGCTTTAACAACCTGAAGTATTGACCTTGCTTTCTGCCCAATCAAATAACATTTACACTGCTGATGTTCAGAGCAACCCTTACACTTATCTTTTAGGTGACACTAATTAATGCTGTGACAAAAATCAAAACCACTCTAGAGAAGAAACATACTCACACTTCAGATCAAAGTTAATAGTACCAAACTAACAGCTACACTTAATCAAATTAGGAGTTTAGATATACTGATCTCTAGCCAGTTTGGTCAATTACATCTTACACATTTATTAATGTATTTCACTAAGTCCAGTCTAGAATTTAGACTAAGTATTCAATTCTCCAGTGCTGTTAGCTATGCATATCATATTTTAATTGGCTAAGAATGTAAATATATTTGTTTCATCTTTCTGTGGTACTATGAATGTGGGAGTGATAGCTAGAAAATTATATTCAGAGATTTTCTTTTAAGAATTGGCTTACAGGTAAAGTAGATTGATCTCGGAAGTGTATGTTATCAGCTGATCTGAGCCTTCAAGAGGCCAAGAAGCGATTAGAACAATGGTCCAGAGAAGCAGCAAGCATTAATTGGTTTCTAAAAGTCTGTTTGTGATAAAGTTACATGTTCTCAGTTTTCAAGATCCACAGTGTTGGAAGCCAACAGACAAACAGGCTAGGAAATTCAAGATATAGAACACATTGTTTCCTGAAAACCATAACAAAGGTAGGCTTGCCATGTTGGCATCAAGTCACAATGTCCACCTACAAAGCCCCTGAGATTTCCAGTTTTTGTGAAATGACCAAATTATGAGGCCAGTCATGCCCAAATTAACATCCCAGTAAATTACCAAATTAAGATGTATGCATGTGATGGGTTTATGGGAACAAAGAATTATGCTGACAGAACAGAATGTGGATAGCATAATGGCCACTGGGAGAGCAATAAATGATGCGTGAAAACAAAGAATCACCAGAGCAGAAAGAAGACAAAAAGAAGGATTTCAGGGTAGCAAAGGATCCCTGAGGACAGAGGGCACACCACCAGCCCATCTCACTCACCCCACTGTGGGGGGAGAACTAAGCCTTGGCCCTTGACCTTGAAGACTTGGGTTATAATATTTAATTAGGTTGTGTCTTGAAACTTGTTCTACTTTCATTGTAATGACAGAGGATTCTATGTTAAAATTAAGCTTATTAGAAGAAGCAGGTAATATGCCTACAATGTATGTAGGAACCGAACTGAACTGTAAGATTATTTACTGGAACAAAGCTCTACTATAGTCTATCTAAAAAATGATCATCCATGAATTCAAATAATTTACATAGGACCAAATTTAGATGCAGGGGGAAAAAAAAACATTTTTGAGAATTTGTCTGCAATGGTGTTGAATATTAATAGGTAGACTTGAAATCTTTATGGGCTTGATCCATGTTTCAGTGCCATAAAATAGAAGCTTTTCTACTTGCCTCAAAGTGAACATGTTCAGGGCCCAAATTGGCACTTACCATAAAAATGCATATATTTCTCTAGTGGTCTGCTTGTAGTTCTATACCTGAGGCAGGTTAAAAATTTTGGATATACCATTTTACGGTTAAAATTAACTTAAGTCAGATTTATTGAAAATTATATAGGAATGTAATATCCCAGAATCTAATCTGAGACAACCTATTAATTTAAATGTAGTTATACTAGAAGAGAATATTGACATAATAGACTATGCAGTTTTAAGCATCTCTACAAAAGGATTTCTTCATGACTAAAAATAGATGGAATCCTATTGGTTACAACTTGCAAATTAACATACATATAGCTCAGGAGAACAACAACAGCAGAACTGTTCATTGCTCACTGTGAAAACAATATTCACTCATCCAAGTTGCACTGAAGTTCATTTGAACTAAATAATAAAAGGAAAATAAAATTGTGCTAATAGATGCAGTTAGACATATCTGGTTGTGAGTGACATACAGCTTGCCCCCAGACAGTGCCTGAATTCTATACTTGAATAAAAATAAAAGGTAAGAAAATCTCATATGGGATAAAGTGCATCTGAGTTTTTAATTGACCCCAATTTAGTGAGGACTAACTAGTATTAGTTAACTTGCTATTGATTGGTGTTGGTAACACACATTTTGGCTAAACTACCATTATTAGTAACTTTTTGTTTGTCTAACTTCTCTCTCTCCTACTGGTTGCAGCAAAAAACTGTCACACAGTTCTGTCTTCCCATTGCCTGCATCTGATGTGTCATAGATGGTGATATTCAAAGCCTGGATAAGGCAGATGAGGTTAGATACCATCTGTGCTATTTCAAAGTCTCCAAAGAAAATATTAAATTCTATGTGTAGATGCAGAAGGAGAAGCCTGGGAAGGGAGAGAAGCCTGAGGGTACCTCCTCTCTGCAATTTACCCAGGTGGAACAAGGAGCACCCTTGGGGACTGGAGTACCTTGTTGTTTTTCTGAAGTCAGTGCTCACCCCGGATTGGTGATAGCTGAGGCCAGAGAAATAATTCTGGCCCTGGACAGGGGCAACTGCGGAGAGAGTGTAGCATCCCAGCAAAGGAGATGTTGAAGGATGCTCCCGCCATTACCTGCTTTCAGCCAATGGTAGTGAAAGGGTGCACAGCAACCAGCAAATGTGGTTGCAGGATCACCAACCTGACTATTGGCCATTGCCAAAGCATTGGAGCAGTCCCCCTTAGTTGCGGGACTCCCAACCCTGACTAGACATGGTATACTCCTGCAGCTAGGAGGATCTCCTACACATGCAAATTAAAGTTCAATGGTAATCAGCTATAAAGTTAGTACATTTTTTCAAGTTCCAGCTTTATAGCTGGTTGGAACTTTTTTATCCTGTGATATCTACTTAACATGTGCAAAGTAATATCTCTTGTTTATTGCCATGACAAAGAGTAAAGTGATCCTTTCAAATGGTAGTTTAGAGTGATGTTCTAGCCATAATTGTCTAGGAATTCTGCAGGAGGCAATGCTTTCTTTTGGGGGGAGTGATTTGTTTTATTGAATCAGCTGCATAGTTGAGATAAAGTTAGACCAGCTTTCAAATGCACTGCATTTCTTTTCAGGTATGAGGCTTGATTATTGGAAGATCAAGACCTATCAGAAGGCATACGGTTGTCATCTCCTGCATTGTGTAAGTGTATTTATTTATTTATTTAATTTACTAATATCTTTTATTGGACAAGCTGTACCCCTGGAATTTTTTCCTGCACACTACTGGTGGTGATGACCATCCTCCCTTCTGATAAGTCCTGACCTCCCGGTAATCAGGTTTTTGGGTTTTTTTGCTAATTTGTTGTGTCCCACCCCTGAGACTATACCCACTGTTCTTACCAATCCTTTGTTTGCTTTCCTCCTCAGACCTGCAGAAGAATGCCTTGCATTCAGAAGTTGTTTAGTTGGTTCAATAAAAGATATCCATAATATCCTTTGCTCTCCATATGGTACTTTTTCATTTACATCAACTTCAAGTCTGCCCAATTAATCTTGCTGAGTAATTAATGGCATTTCACTAAATCATAAAGCATGAATAAAATGTTTCTCAAACCTAATTTAAGTAATTTTAGTTGTGTATTAGTTGTTCTCCAATATCAACAATTTCAGAATACAGACAAGCTGTATTGAAATTTAAACTCTTGGCTTGCTGCTCATCATCTCCGAATAACATCTCTGAGCTAGTGTAGTTAAGGCTGTGCAAAGCTTCAGTCCCTGATTGAATTTGGTGGAGATTCAGCCAGATTCACTGGCTGAATCTCCAAATCCAAATTGAATCATATGCCCCCTTAATCTCTCCAAATTGATTGAGCCCCATGAATCAATTCAGAAAGATTCAGACATAAAGGCAACTTTAAATGTTTTTTCTACATACGTCTAGGTAGCAAGGGCTTATGAATGCTGTGATGCTGGAGCAGACGGAGCATCCCACAGAAGCACCAGGGGCTCCCCAGCGTGCTCAGCAGTAGACCCAGAAGTGAAATTACTTCTGGTTCACTTCCAGGTCCACTGGGGAGTGTGCTGGGGGGTCCCCCTGTGCTCCCCCCCCGGCTCATTGACTGGTGCCTCCTGGTTCTGGGAAAGGCACCGGGGGTCTTCCTGTGGCTAATCACCAAGCCAAAAGGGGGCCCCAGGGGGGCCCCCCAGCATGCTCCCTCGCAGGCCCAGAAGTGGAGTGGAAGTACTTCCAAGAACTGGAAGTACTTTCACTCCACTTCTGGGTTTGCTGCTGAACACACTGGAGAGCTCCCTGCACTGCTGTGGGATGCTCCATCCACCTCAGCACCACAGAAATCACGAGCCATGCTGCTACCTCAAGGTATGTAGAAAAATAACTTTTAAAGCTGTGCCTGTGTCTGAGAATCAGCATCGAATTATCAGATTCAGATTCAGCTGAATCAAATCGGGGACAGTGATCTAAATCAACAGATCGAATCACTGTCCCTGATTCAGGCCGAATCCAAATCCAAAGTGAATAGGGCCCATTTTGTACACCCCTAGTAGTTGTGCATTGCTCTGCAATACACTTTACTTTTATTGTACATGTTTTTCAATAAAAATGCAAATTTACTTTTTTTTTTTCATTTGATATTCTTTATTGCTAATTTTCTCCAGTGCCATTTTTACTGTCTTGGAGGCTAATCATAGGGAAAACAATAAAACCATAATAAAATAATATGTTTCGTAATATTAGAAATGCAAAATACAGTATGCCACTTTTGGTCCTCAGGCCAGGTAGAGACATTACACATAAATGAGTCTACCCATGTAAACCAAAAACACAGTACACATTACTAGAAACCAACCTAAACCTGTAACAGAACAGAAGTTCAATGCACATGGGCTGGTTTAAAAATAGCAGAACCTGGTGTAAGATAGACCTGTATGGATGTAGTATCCAACTTAACTGGTTTAGGTTAGACCAGTATATTGAACTTGTGTACCAGGTCCTCTCCCAACACAAGTTAAGTTGCAGTCTGCTAGCATAGCAGGTGCCTTTGTCACTTCCCCACTTCCTCCCTCACATGAGATGTCTGCCACGGGCAGGGAACAGGAGAAGTGGGTAAGGGACCAACTATAGCTCTGTATTTTTCTATGTTTATACAATATTCTGAGACAGAGGAGAGTGATGCTCTGCAGAAGAAAGGAACAGGGCCCTTGGAGCTCAGGCTTGCAGCAGAGCAGGGTAGGGAAGGCAGAGCAAGCAGTAGCTGTGGTCTACTGTGCCTTGTGTGCATAAGGCTGGGTTGAGCCATGGCAAAATGGGGCAGGGAGAAGAGCTGCATCCACCCCCTACTCAAGCCACTGCTGCTGGTACTGGTGCTCAGTGGGGTGCAGGACATAGGTGTGTGAGCGTGTGTTAGTACTGCTGGCATAGACATTGTTTCCTAAGGTCACTCAGCCAGCTCTGCTGCTGTGGTGGCTGGCACTGTTGTTCTCAAACTTGTCATAGTTATTCACAGCTCTCCATGTGACACAGTGGCTGCCTACACAATGCGTAGCTAGGATCCCTGCCACACCTTGGCTAAGACTCAAGGACAGGAACATGCACACACACACACACACACATACATACACACACTCACAATCCTCAGGTGTTTAAGTCCTTGTCTGTGTGGCAGAAGGCCACCTCTGTTTCTCCCCAAAAACTCTGCTCTGTGACAATTTGGTTAATTATGGGCCCTGCAGAGGGTACATACCTTACCCTATCTCTTTAGGTAACCTGAGCTGGATACAATCCTGAGGGAGGGGGAAAACCTGCTCCCTCTGCCTACGTGACTGGCATTATATACCTGGGTGAGGGGCTTGGACTCCCTGGGGAGCTAGGAACTGCCAGTCTGCCCAGCAACTAGTGATGCATTTCAAACTGGTTGGCTGGCAGCCAACAGGTGCTGGCCTCCATTGGACCAGGTAAATGAAGTCATAAGGGCTATATAAGTTAAGGACTGCCCAAGAGGAGGAGGCAGCAGACATGAGGAAGACTCAGAGAGAGAGAAGAGCTGGACCATCTAAAACTTGCTCTCTCTCTCTCAAAACTCATGATCAAGGAGATCAAGGAACTGCCTTCTGTCGCACCTCCGGAGCCTTAATTCTGACAGGCCCCTAGGGCGAGAACGAACGGACTCTAACTAATTTCTTTCTTCCCGCACTAGGCTTTGATTTCCCTTTTATTGGCTGCTAGACAGATCAGATATCACGAGATTGCCGAGATAAGGTTATTGGTACTCACACGTTAGTAGCAGTTTATTGGTTCGTTTTACAACCGACAGAGACAGATGACCGAAGGAATGTTACA
>JAGPOW010000261.1:26740391-26761775 GCA_030014935.1 Caiman crocodilus
CTGGCCTCAGGCGTTACTACAAGGGGTTTGATTTCACTACAAGGGTTTGGCCTCTTAGGTGGTGTCATGAGTCACCGCCTACAATGCAATCTGCACACCTTCCTCCAGAGAGAATCTCTGCCTTACCCAGTTAATGAGAAGGTGAGGCAAGAAATAACATAAGAGATCATAGAGATGAAAGAGTTAGAGGTAATCCATCCTTCAATGAGTCCCTGGGCCAGCCTGGTGGTACTTGTCTGGAAGCAGGATGGGCCCATCCAGTTCTGTGTGGACTACCAGAAACTGAATGCTTTTACCACCCCGATGCTTACCCTACTCCCAGGACAGACTCTTAACTTGATTACCTGGGCCCAGCCAAGGTTATCTCTACTCTTGATCTGTCCAAAGGATTCTGGGAAATGGCATTGGATCTGGATGTCATAGCCAAGTCTGCCTTTATCACACCTGTGGGACTATATGAGTTTACAGTTTTACCTTTCAGTATGCGCAACTCTCTCACATCTTTTCAAAGACTGATTAATAACCTGTTACAAGAATGTAAGCAGTTTGCCATGGCTTACATTGATGGCATCAATGGCTTACATTGGTGAGAGCATTGGAGAGATGGCTTACATTGATCTTTAGTCAGGACTTTGAATCGCACGTGATTCATCTGACCACAGTGTTAGGCAAGATCAAGCAATCTGGTCTTACTGTGAAAGCCAAAAAATGCCAGCGGGCACTATCTGAAGTTGTATATTTAGGATATCATGTGGGTGGAGGTCATATTGCTCCCTTGTGGGACAAGATCGAGTCCATTAGAGACTGGCCACCTCCACAAGATCTTGGACAGTATCATCAAGGAGCACATCTGTGGAGGGCCTGCAGGGGAGATTATGTTCAGGGGCAATCAGCATAGGTTCATCAAAGGCAGGTCCTGCCTGACCAACCTGATTGCCTTTTATGACCAAGCAACTCAATCTTTGGATGATGGTGTCACTGTGGACATAGTCTTTTTAGACTTTAAGAAGTCCTTTGACACTGTCTCTCACCCCATCCTCACCAATAAATTAAGTGAGTGTGGCATTGATGCCTGCACAGTTGGATGGGCAAAAAATTGGCTAATGGAGTGCACCCAGAGTAGTGGTGGATGGGTTTTACTCGCCCTGGTGAGATGTGGGTGGTGGGGTCCCCCAGGGCTTGGTCCTCGGGCCTGCACTGTTTAACATCTTCATCAGCGACTTGGACAAGGGGGTGGAAAGCATGCTGTCCAAGTTTGCTGATGACACTAAGATGTGGGGAGAGGTGGACACACTTGAAGGGAGAGAGAGGCTGCAAATAAATTTAGACAGACTACAAAAGTGGGCAGATGAGAATAGGGTGGGGTTCAAGGTATCCAGCTCAGGTTACCTAAAGAGATAGGGTAAGGTGTGTACCCTCTGCAGGGTCCATCTTAACCAAATTGACACAGAGCAGAGTTTTTGGGGAGAAACACAGGTGACCTTCTGCCACAGCCTCTAATAATTCATGGCACATGCCCCTTCCTACCCCTCAAGCTTCTGCAAAGTCCCTTGGGCACAGGGAGGAGTGGGGTGCCAGAAGTCTCCTTCCCAGGTCCAATAATTGTTTGGTTCTCTAGCTTCCCAATGTGTACTCCTGATGAGTCTGGGAGGGGTGGGGATGGGTGAGAGACAGCTCCCACCACTCATGCAGGGGCTGGATGGCTTGTCTCCTTCACATATGTTTGCATGGACCAAGGCTGGCCAAGAGCAGGACATTCTGTGGGCTCCACTTAAGAAGCTGGGGAAATATGGGGTAGGAGAGAGGGGGACTTAGAGATAGCCTTCTGGTGAGGTGGTGGAGCTGAGTGTGAGGAAACAGGAAATAAACCCCAAAGACCTGACCTCCCATTGATTAGCATGAGCTTTGAATCAGGCCCAGAATACTTTGGGGGAAAGGTGTGTTTAAAGGCAGGGAACTGAGATTGCAGAACCACAGTGACTATGGCCACCAGGCACGGTCAAGTCACAAGGATATGGGTGGCAATGTGAAGGTGGGGAAGGGGAAGGAGGGCTGAAAGGGAACCCCTCCTGCCTACAGGACAACCACAGCCACTCTTAGCCCTCTTGCTCCATTTGCAATAAAGGCACACTGCAAAGAGGTTGAGAGCATGTCAGAAGTAAGTGCAATTGGGTTTAAGAGGGTGCTTCCCCATGCTCTCACCTCAGACAAAGCCCGGGGACCCCCATGACATCCCATGGGGGGACAAGCACACCTCCTTCTGCTGGCTGCCTGCAGCTGCCAGCTGCCAGACAGATAACAGGGCAGTACGGGAAGGCATGCTAGGCAGCCCATCAGGGTAGCCTCTCAGCTGCATTTGGCTGCCCTTCGCAGTCTTCAGAATGCTAAGATGTATGCAGCAGCACTTTGGGGTGCTGGCCTGGCCAGTGCAGGCAGCTTTTGTGGCCCTTCTCCCATGAAAGAATGAGCTTGTGTTCTGTTTGGTCCTGAAATAACATAGTTGGCAAAGGGAAAACCATGTAAATTAGTTTAAATCTGCCTCAGGCTCTTTGAATGTCTGTACCTCGCCTTCCTGGTCAGGATGGTTTCATTCCTCTATTCCACCAGGTATGTAAGATATTTGGAAGTTAGCAACTGCTTGTGTCTGTGACTTCTTTACCATTTATACCACCTTGACTTTTTTTCCCTTTTTGCTATGTGACTATGGCAGGTAATGTGCTATGTAACTTTACTGTTCTATGCTGTTGTTTCAACTGTATCAAAAGTACCAATATACTTAAGGCTGAGATCAACACAATCAACTCTGGTTAGAGGACTCTAAATGCCTCAACCACTTCAAATTGCATCAGGTTGAAACTTGATAAATGAGCTGTCATCCTAAATGCATTTCGTTTTCAGAAACATGGCCCCCAAATCAATAAGCTATTTAAAAAAAATATGGAGTGGCAAACACCTAATTGTATATTCTAGTTTAGTCTCAGATTTGACAAGACCTACCTAAACTTGTCAGATTTTTTTTTAAATGCTAACACTGTATAAATATGTGCTGATGCTTTTTATGTATATAAAAAAATCTGCTTGATATAAAAACTATTTTGATATGTGCAAAACACTCTATTTTAAAATGCATTACATGTGACAGTGTGTAACAACTGTGTTGTAAGTATGCTAACTGTCCATTCATTTAACTACATTTTAATAGTGCAATTCATATCTATATCATAATCAAATAAATACACGCTTAAGCATTAATAGATGTTCATATAGCAGTCTATTTTCACAAAGACAAGATATGTTGGAATCACCTGGCAATTTCTCAAGGTACCAAAATCCTATGGTGTCAAGACTATTGCCTTCCTTTGAGGGTTTTGGCTTTTTTAATCTTTAAGGGGGAGAAGGGGTAGACATTGAGAACCAGGAATACATGCACAGATCTACAAACTTCTCAATTTGCAGACCATTTGCATTTCTACACAAAGTCATAGTAGGCAAACATTTTCTGAGAAGATATATCATATTATACTTAAAGACATTTTATTTCATTCTACCCACGTTTGTAGAGATTTATCCAATTTGAGACATCCTTGTAGGTGCATATGTCTCTATTCAGCTGTCCACAAGCAGTATTCTTACCCAGCCATCCCCCCTTGTCATTGTTGCTGTTGTTCTCATCAGGTGTTATTGCTATGTGGCAGTGCTGAAGTCTCAGAAACTACAGTCCTGGCAAAAATTCACAGCCAGAAGTTCTGAACACCAATCTTGTTTTAAAGAATTGCCATAGGCTTGGCTTTGTGGCAAAGCCTTGGCCAGGTTTATTGTCTATAAGATATGGCCCTAACACTTGTGATGTAATAGACAAGATGTTAACACACGTATGCCTATGATAAGGTATTGGCACAACACCACCTAGGCTCCCCTAGGCCAATGCAAAGTTCCCATACTGCCAATTCTTTTACACAATGCTCAAGAGAAATTACCTATTATATTATACCTGTATTTTGAAGATCTTAAACCATCCTGTGCCAAGGCTTGTTTCACATTCTGATCTGGGTGTTCCCATTCCAGCCTTATTATCTTGGTACTAGACTATCCTACAACTTGCCCAACCATCTCCCCTTCCCATCTTCTGGCAGGAAGGCACATCTGGCCCATATGCCAAGTTTTGCTTATGTAAGAAGTTCATGAATCAGTCAGGTTTGCAGGTCAGGCCTACTAGGGTGGACACTGATGCATCCTCAGAATATAGAACATCCCCTTAGTAAGGGGCAGGACCACCACCTCCATTGAGCAATCAGTGGTGAGGGTCAGGGCTATAGCCTTGTTGACCAATCAGCAGTGAAGGGTGGGACCACCAGGCCCCTTGGCCAATTAGCAGAAAGGGGTGAGGCCACCACAGAAAGACTATAAACCCCATACTGGTGAATGCATGTCACCCTCTGAAATGGGAGAGAACAAGTGCCATTCTGTCCAGACAGTCCAGCCTTGAGAGAATATGGCATAGCACATGTGAGGCTCTAGCACCCCTGCCCTTCACTGCAATTTGGCCTCGTTCCAGCCCAGCTCAATGCTTGGGAGCCAGTAGCACACACTGCACAGGGACCTCACCTCCCTCCATCAGCATTCAGCACAGACGCTGAGCCACTGGGAATCTTGCCTGATTACATTCTGGTCAGAGCTGGGCTTAGTGGGCTTGGTGGGTGCTGGATGCCTGTGGCAATACAGCCAGCTGCCCAGTGGGCCCTCCCCTTCCTTCCCCAGGGGGCAAAAAAGGTTTGCCTGTCCCTCAGGAGAAATAATGGCTTAATGAGATGGTCCACTTGGCTAGGAGCCAGGAGGCCGTTCTGCCCAAAGTTCACCCTCCTTGCACAGCAAGGAAGCACAGAGACTCACCGGGCTGCTCTGTGAGTGTGAAGATGGTGACAAGAACCTCCTTCCAGTCCCATCGACATTGCAGCAGATATGCACAGGGCTCCACCTGCCTGCTCTCAAAGCCATTACCTTGTGCCAAGGCAGCACAGGGAGGGGTGTGTGCAGACCAACTGCCTGGCCTTGGTGGCTCAGCTGCCCCTGGGGCCCAGGCCCACACATGTAGCTTAAGGTCAGGGAGCTCAGGCATGCAACAGTGTTTCAGCTCTTGCTGTGCCTGCATGATTGCATATGCACTGCAGCCATGGGTCCTCATACAGGCACAAGGGACCAGCCTCTGGAATCCTCCACCCTGCTTCTCCTGGCTGTGTACCACCCTCTCTTTAAGCACAGCCAATAGAATTGTGAGGACAAATGACTGACATGCATTTCCACAGATGAATTTAAAACTAGGATTTTCTTCAGTCCAGTCCTCACTTAGGAACAGAGAGGGGACAAAGGATTTAAAAACAAGATGGTCCAGTATAAAACAGGCCTACTCTGGCCATAGCTTTGCAAAGACCTTTGTGTAAGCGGTATGTATTCTACAATGTCCCAGCAAGACTGACACCACCCCACCTGCAAAGCAATGAAATAACTCTTTACATTAGAGACTGACAATGTTTTCTGACAGGGGCCAGAGTGTCCAAGCTTATGTCTGGAAAAGGTTGGCACTAGGACTCAACCACTTCCACTCCTTCTTCCTGCCACCTAGATGTAGCAAGACACAGACAGAACCCATGCTGCCCAACTGCAGCATGGTGGACAGAATCCGCTGGAGCCTCAGGCACTCACTGTGGCATAGTGCAGAGAGCTCTCTGCTGCTGGAGCCCCAGACCACATGAATGTGGCACAGGGAGAGCCCTCAGCTGCCAAATAACACCAGTGCCATGGGTCTATGGCTGAATCCAAAGTTTTGTGGGCCAGATCCTACCCAGGGGCTGTAGGTTGCCAATCCTTGCTTTATGTAGTATACTAGGTTATATTTATCAAGCCAAACCTGCATTCACTTTAAATCCTTTTGAAGTTTCCAGGAGTCCTCTTTCATATGTACTTATCTAGATAATTTCACTGTCTCATATGGCTTTACATTTCCAATCAAAATAATCATCAAATGTATAAGCAACTGGCCCTTTGGCATCGTACTGCATTTTTTTTTCTATATTGGAAATGGACAATGTATGATTTGAACATAAAGACAATTTTTTATAAAAGGAAAGGGGAACTTATATTTAGTCATTATTCTTGCCAGGATATGGGATGGAATAGGAGAAATAGAAATGAATTTCTTCCCTAGGAGGAGCATAAAGACAGAGTTCAATAAACTACAAATTAAATTATAGTAGCTGCATGAATTTTACTTTGCTCACAGCCCTCTTAATCTTATTCAGTTTACTAGAATGATGGATTTGATGAGGCTAATAGTGATGCACAAAGTATCCTAATCAGAGAAACTGCTGTATAATGAGTTACCTTGAAAGCAGAAAGATGCAGGTGTCAATTCAGTATTTAAAAGGCAACTGTAAAATGAAAAAGGTCAAAGCATTGCATAACAAGATTTCAAAAACACTTTTAGAAAATGCTAAAATAAGAGTGATTTGGAGAACTGTAAATGGTAATCCTTAGGTTAATATAAATATTTATTATTCATTATTTAGCACCCAATTTTTAACAGAAACTTTGCAAATTTATAAGAAAACAAGATTTTAGGCCAAGGTTCTTACAGTTGAAGACACAAGGCAGAGGAGTTGTTTTTCTTGCTGTAATCTTTGTGTCTATGTCAATAAGGAGCCCTATTGAAGCAAACGATCTGCCAGCAAGAAACATCTCATAGGATCGGATCAGAGACTGCACAAATAAGAGGGAGATGAAGGCGAGAGCAAAGGATGTTATGAAAACCAAAGAAATTGAGCAGTAAAAATTAATACAGATACTATTTGTTCCAGGATTGTTTGTTGTTTTCATTTTCTTCTATGTTGACTTTATAACATTGATTGTGTACTTCAAGGTACTTGTGTACTTCAAGTACTTCAAGGAGGGACAGCTAGGTTCATAGGTTTATGGATAGAAGAGAGGTTACATGCCTCCAGTTCTTTGAGTCAACTGACAGCATATCCATACATTTGCTGGCAGCCCATGTGCCTTCCAAGAGTGGAGAGCTATGCTGTCAATACTTGAAGGAGAAATATGCTTTAATGATCAGTTTAAAGAAGCAGAGAGGGAAGCCATGTCAAATTGGGTCAAAGTCTGCCCTTTAAGGCATATAGGATAACATAGATGAGGACAATGAGACAGGAAAAGTTCTTAAATCTCAGTGGCAGCACAGAATGGAGTTTGTGAAATGTTCACCTTGTCACTACATAAAAGTAAAATCAGTTACATAGTCCCAAAAGTTATAGGCATTTTTTTTTTCTTTCGATGTTAACATTTTAAAGCTTTAATGTAGCTGTAAGCTGTAAGAAACAACAATATGTACTGGCCTGGCTAGCAAAAAGATATTCTTTGTCTATTCACTATACCTTAGAAATTGATGATTAAAAAAACAACCAACCAACCAAAAAAGAAAGACCCCTCAGGGGCATGATTTGGAAATGGAATATTAGTACTACACATCAGGCCTTGCTACCATCTGGCAGCTGAAAGAAAATCACTTCTGTGCTACACAAGCTTCATATTAAAAGAACAGTCTTAGGAACTTCAATGCAGCAGTAGGTTAAAGTATGGTAGTATCTTCTGGGCTATGGAGCAGTCTGCTTGAGGCTTTTTGGGGAAGCAAAAAGCACAAGAAGAAAAAAAAGACACAGTTTCTTCCAAAATTATCTCTACTATTTTATGCTTGGTGCTTCTCTCCATGTATTCTATGTTTTTAATGCAGTGTCTGAGTAACATTTAAAGATAATCAGGCATATCCGATTTTTATTATTATTATTATTACTATTTAGTACAGCAATATACTACTCTGTTGGTGCTAAATAATCACTAAATAATAATATCTGAGACAACATAGTATCTGAGGTAAGAAAAATGAATATTACAACCAGTACAAGCAGAATGTAAATAGAATTGAGCAGCATTTTGATTTTGAAGTTTGGTAAAGCATCCCACATATATCTCCTCCACAATATCGTAAGTAAAGAAAGAGTTTCTTGTGGGGTAAGACACTGGCCAGGGGCTTATGAAATATGATGTAATTTCTAGTTCTACTAGTTCTCTGCAAATCATTTCATATGTCTGGGCCTCTGTTTTTCATCTATAAAATTGGGAATTGAATGCTTTCCTAATTCAATAGGGTGCTATGAGGATAAATCCAACAATGCAAGGCAGGCACTGAGACAGTGGAGTTATGAGTACTGTATGACTACAGTCAAAAGGTTGTAGCACAGATGAGTAAGCAGCAATGAAAACATATTACAATATATTTCCACTGGATATAATAACAATTATTTTTTAAATTATACATATCTACATTTCATGATATTTCATTATATACTTCATAAATATCTTCATTACAAGTATAATATATTTTACATTAACTATATTTCATTTCAAAGAAGAAATAATAACATTACTGCCCCCCGTGCCTCCTCCCCACCCAAGTTACAAGCATTTTGTTCCCATATAGTTGCATGGTTGGACTCTTTATTATGGAGAAAGTATATATTTTTTGTCCATGGCAAATTAAAAAAAAAAAAAAAGTTAAAGGGACTTTGCTAAAATGCTTGAAACAAGTGATCCCTTTTAGACACAGAACACAATTAGGAAGTTATGTAGTAATAGTGTCTTCCTATTTGTCTTCATAGCAACTACTACGGTACCAAAGATCCCTGAATTCCACTGAATCCTCTGGATTTTACTATTCTAATAACAATAATGTGTGAAAGAAAATAGATCTAACAACATGATATATGGCAAACCTTGCAAAGAACATTCTGTACATTTTGGGCATGTATGTATGCATTTATTCCAGCTTAAATTTACTGCACAGTAAATTATGCACAGTAAATAGGAATAGGCCAGCATCTACATGTGCAGGAGTTACAATGCATTAACACTATGTGTGGACTGACTTGGGACTAACTTTAGTCCCAAGTCAGTCTACACACAGTGTTACTGTGCAGTGAGGCATCTACTACATATGCGCTACTATGCAGTAACTAATCAGGCATAAATTTGATACCTGCATAATGTAGATATCAAAATTACACTCAAGCAAACATGAATCATCATATTTACTGTGCAGTATGGGCATGCACATGTAGACACATGCCCATACTGTGCAGTGATTTTGGTTAGTGTGCAGTAAATGTGCATGCGTAGAGGTGCCCTCTCTATTTAACACTGCTCCTATATTTTGTCTCAGTGTAATTCTCTAAGTGGTCTCCCAGTACTGTTTAGTTTCTAGCCCATTTTTCATCTGGTACATTAGACTTTGAATTAGCATTTGAATTTAATACCCAAAGAGAAAATATGCATGCACATACATCATTTTATGTACACATATCTGTGCATGTATGCACATGTACACATGCGTGCATGTGCACACACGCACACACATGCACACACACAGAGTTGAAGGTCTACAGCCATCTCTGTTCATTGTTTATAATATATTTTTTTCCAGTTATTAAGGGCTCATCCTCAGGGAAAAGGTGACTTGATTGTTTTGTTTAAAATGTGGATCAAGTAGTGTTGCCAAGATTTATCTTTTTTTTTATTCCAGCATTTTAATTGCTCATCTGTTTGTGAAAAATCTGAAAGCTATGTCTGCCAGCAAATAAACCCAAATTTGTTCTTTTGATTTGCTAATTAATTTCCATATTCATTTTACTGTGATGTGTCGATACTGTACCTGATTTCTGGCAGTACCCTGATTAAATGTAGTTCAGGTGTAACATCTTTCTAAGTATAGTCAGTCAAATATGCTTCATTAGCTGAAGTGTGGTGAGGAGTCTTTAAAATTTGAGGATAAAGAAAGGCTGGAAAAATCATTTAAGTATAGTATTTTTTGTCTTAGTAAGTATTTTTGGATGATTCAATCATTAAATCAAAGGAAATGGAATCTGAAGTACTTAATGAAATTCCTAGTTATCTACTACCTGTTTGTAGCTTCTTGAGAAATTCATTTTTCAAAGATTCATGGATTTTAATGCCAGACAACCAAAGAGTTAAAATTCCAAAATACTAAAAGGATACAGATTAGGTTCAAAGCGAATCTTATAGCTGAGAAGTAAAAGAACACATTAGAAATAAAAACAGCAAGCAGAAAAGAAAAGAAAGATTGGGGTGGTAAATTTGCCACATAGGTGCCGCAAGTGGTACAGGCAGTCTCTGTATATGGCGCATGGCATTTCAGGGTAAGAGCAGGCAACGCAGTGGTAAAAAGCATAAAACAAAGCAGCAAATCAAGCAGGGAGTGCAAGAATGGGAAGAGAAAACAGAGCAGCAAATTGGGCAAGGCAAGAGAATCTCAATGGGATTTAGAGAGGCTGCAGGACTAATTTGTAGCATACTTGCCAAAAAGGGTGGCCCCAAGTGGAATAGATAGTGACCCAAACAAATTAGAATTTGTGAAGTATAAAAAAATAGATAAGGGAAATTTAAAAGTTCATGGAAAATGCATGGTTAGCCATTCTATGAACAGTCAATAGGCATTTTTGAGTATATAAGGAATAAAGAAAATCCTCAATAATAGAGGCCATTACTAAAAGTTGTAAAACTGTTTTAAATGCTTTGGAAAATAAAGAAGTGTTTGGTAATTACTTTTATCTTAAATTAGGAAAAATATGCATTCATATCATGTGAGGATTTTAACATATCCATGATTTAGTTTCATTTTCTGGGAACATAAACAAAGCTTTATGATGGTCAGTTCATCAATGCCTTAAAAATACTTTCAGAATTTTAAATAAAATTTATCAAATAAATTCAAATTCATAAAATATGCAATCACTTCAGAATACATTGATTCCAGTAACACAGGTGGCACTGAATGCAGAAAGTGAACACAGATAGACAAGTTATAGCTATTTTTTGTCCTAACTAAATATATATCTTGTAGTACTAGAATGTGACTGGTAAACATCCATCATTACTTAACCTAATTCCTTAGGTGTGGGATCTCTTGGGAAAATTTAGAAACCTGGTCAAGTTCTGTGCTCTGTTTCACATAGTGCAGGGCAATGTTTATGCTAATCTGCTTTCAGAAAGTCAGGGAAGGGAAACCATGTTCATTGGGAAGTGTCACTCATCAATTTTAGCAGTAATCAACAATAAAAACGTGGCACAATGAGGTGGGAGCTGACAGACCCAGAAGACTTGCTGCTTTGTATTTATATGAGCTGGACTGTAACCATATAAATAGTATCACACACACAACAGGGAAAGTTACAGAAGGAGACAGCTGACATGGGTATGTATAGACAAAAAATAAGGATAATGGCTGAAATGTTAAAGTAACATGGGAATATAAAATATTCATATTTACACTAAGAATCACATGAAGGTTTTACTTGATATTCAAGAGATCAATCAATATCTTTCAAGAACATAGATTTTAAGGCCTTTAGGCTTATAGTCTTGCCTCTCTCCTGTCCTCTCCTCTGTTTTATTGAAAAAGAGAAATGATCTTTGATCTTTTTTTTTTTTTTTGAGTGGAAAGACACTACACAACCATGAGGAAGTAGGATAACCTAGAGTTTACAAGAATCAAGTGAAAATATCAGAAGGAAGAGAAGGGAAATTCATTGTTAGTCTTAGACACAAAAGAACAACAGTGATGAAGGGCAGGGAGCGGGGGAAGGGGGAGATAAAAGTATTTCTGTACCAAGCTGAGACATTTGTATCTAGTTTGCTCTCTCTTGTATGACTTCTCCCCTTTTTTAGCCAATTCATATAACATACTTGTATTGTAAGTTCAGGCTTAGAAAGATATAACATTAAAAATAAACTAATGATTATTACGAAACTGAATTGTCAGTAGGGAACCAAAGTCTAGTATAGCTGCATGTTTAACAAGAAAATAGCAATCATTAGACAGAACACAAAGGTCAACTAAAAGATGTTTCAGAATTTATCTGGTTTGAAATTAATAGAAATGGGCTTGTTACCTTGTAGTAATCAATAAAAGTATTTTTAACTAAAAGTTAAAGAAATAATAGGTGCAACCAAACTTATTCCATGATGAAAAGGCTTAGAATTAAATGCTTGTACAATGGGGGAGGCACTCCACATATCTACGTGTGCACTTTAATGCACACTATCCTATTTTAATGTGCATTACAGCATTATATAAAAGTATGTTCTTTATCATTAAAAAGGCTAATGCACATTTTTCTGGTATCTCACAGTGGAGGTACTAAATTTAATATGCATTACCTAAAGCACATTCATTGATCACATAGATGTGCCTAGTAGGTATGTCATCTAAGTGATCAAAAAATCATGGGAATTTTATTGAAAATGGAAAAAAAAAGTATATTTTTTCTCTATATACTCTCAACAGTGGCAGAGTCTTTTAAGGCTTTCTTATATACATCTCTTTTCAGGCTCATTTACTCCAATTCAATCTCACTACTGGTTTTACACGATGCATTGATTGTTTTCTTTTCTTTGCTGATGAAGTTAGTGGTAATGTCTCTAAAGGTTCACTCCATGCTCACCCAGGAGGTTTTGGGCCCTTCTGCTTTAGCCACACTCAGGCAAGTGTAGGCCTTTTGAAAATGACCAAGAGTGACAATAGCCCCACTAGAAGGCTCTTCAAAATTATAGTTTGGATCTCCCTGAAGTGTCATTCCCCACAAAATATCCACCCCACAGAATGAAAGAAAGGTTTTAAAGAAATAATTACAATATTTTCTCACATATTTTTTTTCCCCAAAATCAACTCCTCCCCCACAAGAAGTGAGCTGCGTATTTTAAGCGAGGAAGCTGTTTTCTTTGCTAGATAAGAAGCCTTCCTGGCGACACAGTGCATGCCATGCAACTGTCAAGATGACTACCACCTGTGTGCTTTCAGCACACTGAAGGGATGGAGGTCTGTGTTAACCTTCTCACAGCTGTAGCTATTGGCTAAATGCTGTAACATGTGATTGAACCAGCAAGTAAGCAGCTGGTAGTATCTTGATAAAGCTTGTGATCTGGAAACACCATTTTATTTTCATGAAATTACATAAACAACTACTTGCAGGACAGAACTGACCACCTTGCTACTGCCTGATGTTGGCCTGGGCCTTAACCTTGTGTGTACAGATGTCCTCCTGGAAACTGTGTCTAGGAACTGTGATACTCTAGGAGAAATCCTATAGGAAGCCTCTGGCACTAGGAAATACCTGCTGCTGGATGCCTTGCACATTTGTTTACAGGAGGACTTTTGCAACACAGCTAGCCATGACTCTGGAAAAAATCTTTGTTTTCCCCCTACATTTTATCTTCCTAAAGCAAGGTGTGTGTTTTATTTGGGGGTGTCTTGTATACAAGACAATATGGTATTTTGTGGAACAGCTTTCCCATTTCCAGCTAGCTCAAGTATTTAAAACATGCACCATTTTTTTCATGGAAGAGTTATTCTGAATTACAGAACCTAAAGCAGTTGTTTTCAACTTTTTTAGACTCAGGGTACACCTCAGTAGATCTGAGGCACTCCTCAATAGCCTTGAGGCACACCTGGGAAAATGTCAGCTATTTTTTTGATGACAGAAAAAATAATAGAGTATTACTTCTTTTACAAGAACTTAGAAAAATCATATCAGGTCAAAATGTTTTTAACACTATGGATTCCTATTTGAAAACTCTGGGTTTAGCTTGTTTGCACATCTAGTGGTTCTAAGGTGTCACACTTGATAGGATCTTAAGGGACACCAGGATGCCACAGCACTTTGGCTGAGAATCACTTAACCAGAGTAAGACCACCAAACTGATTTCATATACACTGACAAATACTCATCAGATAGTGACTTTCACCATCCCACTGACCTGCTTTGTGTCTGTATCTTTCAGTGCAATAGTTTTATCATAAGACTGATCTCCTGAGTACTTTAACCCCCTTTGTCATGATTTCAGTATAATGTTGTTGATACACAACTTTTGGCAATGCATTATAATAAGCTTTCAAAGCATAAAGACAATTGGTTCAGAGTTACAGTTGCACCATCTTTGTCCCATTATTTACAGTTCATTATAAAACAAGCCTCTAGGGATACTTTTGCCTTTCCAAATGCTAGGAGTTTTCTCATTAGCAAGCAGGAAATAGATCCACTTCTGAAGGATAAAGGACTTTTTGGCGAGCATGTATCTTCTTGTTGCCAAAAGAAAAAAAGAGATAGAAAGCAGTTTAGATTGAAAGGATGAATGTTATTCTGTCTATGAATAAAAGCAGGATGGATACACAAATACATTTGTTGTGAATGCATTGACCTTTCTGACATGTGAAACTTGCATTACTTGCAATCAGGGCCTTTGTTTTCAGTCTGCAAAGAATAAAGAATCAAAGGCTCTGCATCTCTGACCACAGAAGCAGAGGTTAATTCAGATTTTTGTTATGGTACCCTGTTCAACAAGCTCATTAAATATTCTACTAGATTTCCTTCCTTTAAAACAGAGTTGTGTGATTCCATCCTCTCTTAGTACCTTATACGGTAACCAAGTTCTTGAGAATGATGCTTTGCTTGCCGCAGGGTTTCTCTGTTCTTCCCAGTCTGAATGACCAGATATGAACCAAGCAGGAAGAAAGGTCTGGGCTGTTTATGAGACTACTGTAGAAGATACAAACTTTTTCTAGCTTTAAACTTAATTCATGGAAGTCTAAAGTATTCTTTGCCCTTATCCATTGGTCTCTGAATGGACATAGTCAAGTCAATTCCTTGTCATTCAGAAAGTTATCTGCATAGAGATGTGGATCAGAAAAGCACTGTGTAGACAATAGTTGTGCATTATTTAGTCTTCTAAACAAAAAGCAACTGAAAGAGGATAGGTGTGGATACATCTTTCTCCATGGAGAATATGAGCATAATTAAAAGGGACCCTTTGGCCATATCATATTCTACTTACTTTGTACTTAAATGGATTTAGACAACTATAATCCTACCATCTGGTTCAAGACTATAAAAAAACTGTTAATGAGTCTACTTTTATAATATGTCATCAGCCTGGCCTAAAGATCAGGTAACAAAAAACCGCAAAGAACAGGAGGATTCACCCACATTTTGATTTAGTGCTTTTTTCCAGGATTCAAGAAGGGTGAAGTAGGATTAGATTAGGCGTCTAATAGGTGAAAAATGATCTGGCCTTATGGCTCAGATCCAAAACAGAATTTCATGGATTTTCATTCCCTTGAAATGGGTTTTCATTCCCTTGTAGCAGGCTCTAGATCCCTGACATAGACATGTTGCTACTCTGTAGAATGCATAGAGAGAGATCAGTGCCTCAACAGGACCTAAAAAGAAAGAACAAACACAGAAAGGGGAACCAGCTAAAGGGGAACCAAAACACAAAGGGCAAAGATGCATTTAAAATGTCATCTCTCTTTTTGGAGGAGGGAACTGAGAATTTGCCTGTCCTGAAGTAACTGGATAAACCTCTTCTTTGACAAACAGAGCAAGAGGTCACTCTTTAATTTAAAAATCTAAATAGAAAAAGGAACCATTCATCCATCCACCTGCCACTGCATTCTGCACAAGTCTGACCTGGTAGATGTGCACCAAGAATACCTACTGAATCATGTCCCTCAGGCAACACTGGCATAAGAACACCAGTGGAGATTAGAGTGAGTCGGGCACCAGCCTGTTCAGCCTCTCTAGAACGAAATGCCTATGGACATTTAGGCAGCTACTGAAAAAAAATTACTTCTACTGTCTCCAGGGGTAGTTGGTAGATGAGTGTGGGTTTTCAGAACTAGACCTTATGGGCCTAGATCTTTAAAAGTATTTACAGATTTAACACCTGCTGGAACCAATGCAAAATGGACATTTAATAGTTTAAAGATGTTTAAGGTTCTCTGCCTATGTATTTTCTTTTGGTTCTGAGCCTTTGACAGCAACATGTATCCATTAACTATTCATATCTATTCCATTTCCCTGCCAGAAGTTTTAAGCAAGTTAAATGTTTGGTTATATGAAAGCAGAAGAGATGTGCTTATTGTAGCAAGTTGTGCTCTAGGGGTGGCTGTGACGTGCCTGGATGGCCATACAATCCTTGCCCTGCTTTGGCTTTATGGTATCTTCCGTTTTCTCGCTTGCCACATCTTGATGGGTAACTAATGAATGCTAAGAATGGAGACTGCCTAAGGATCCTAGAGCAAGCCCTCAGTTCTCCTATGAAACAGCAGATTCCACCTGGACCCCACTGGTGTTGGTCCTACTTTGCCCTCAGTGGGCCCTCTCAACTCACCCATGCCCCTCAAGGTACTTGTAGCCTTGAGGGCTATTCACAGCCTCTGACCTCCTCTATAACCATGCCCATACCTTGCGGGTGTTACGATCCAACCACTCCCTTGTTCAGACCTTGGCCTTCTCAGCCTCCACTCTGTTTCTCTGACTGCAATACTCTTATCCCTGGACCACAGATTTGGGTCCAATCCTCTCGGCCCTGGTCTCTGCCCCTCCTGGACTGCTGGGCCCCCCAGCCTTCATTCTGGCCTCTCTAGGTTGTGGGCCCCTGACTTTGGTTCTGCCCTTCTTGGGCTGGGCCCCCTGGCCCAGTATGACTTTTACCCTTGCTAGGCTTTGGCCACTTTGTCCAAGTTTCAGTCCTCTGACTCAGTCTGCCCTTTGTCTTTAGTCCCTAGCCCCTGGCAGAGCTCAAGACAGTCTCATGCCCTCAGGCACTATTGGGATCCACAATCTCCTGACAGTCCCAAACCCAAACCACCAGTTAAAACAAACATATGCATTCAGGATATAATTAAAACGTTAGTCCTCTGGCTTTACACCAAAAATTCCTACACAGCCATGGGCCTTAGTCTGCTGCTAGCCCTCAACCCTTTCACTTGCTGCCTCCAGGCATACCATGCTCATAGTACAGTTCCCAGCAACTGGTATCTCACTGCAGAATTCTTCTCTCTTCAGCCTCCAGGGCCAGGTTGACTTCTCTGGCTCTAGCCCTGACTTATATTTCTACTAGGCACTGCCATTTTCTGGTCAGGTGACTCCATAGGGCTGTCTGCAAGCGCCCTTTAATTTAGGCTTACTAACTGGTCTACATGGCAGCCTACTTGTAGCAGTGCCTTGTCTCACCTGCTGGGCTCTGGCTTACAGTCCTATTGCAGAGCAGCCAGCACTGTAATAGGTTTTCTACTGCTTACACAGGCATTGTTCTATTGTTCTACGGCAGAGCAAACAGCTCTGTAATAAACACTCATAGTCCCTACTTCTCTAAGGCCCACTCTCCTGCTGCTTCTCCCTCCCAGTCGTTCCCCACCTGGGGCTCTCTGTTACACTCATATTATTATAATTTGTGTATAATTTGTGTCCAAATATTGGTGATGTAAATTTTTGTGCCATTAGCATTTGCTATTATCTTTATGAAAGAATTGTTTTGCAAATCTGAAAGCTACTCTGCAAAACAGCATTGATTACGTGGGTCTTTGTGAGAATCAAAAGCTTACAGTAGAGTGTGCTGAGCTTAATTACAAGCTTTCCATTGACTAGATCAACTAATATGATGCCTTTATAGGCACATTAGAAAGGTAATTAAATACATTAATACCCTTGCCTTTGTTTTTATTGAGGCTTTTAAAAGTTATAAACTGTATTCAAGGTCACATGAAACACTTGCATTAGATTAGACTTAAAACCTTGTATTTTTACTCCCGGTTTGCAACCAAATCTATTAGAATGCAGTGCTTTTCAGACAGGTGACTTAAAATATCCATATTTTAGTATTCCCATATGCATGTAGGAGGAACAATGATTTTTCATGTAAATATGCTAAACATAGAAAGAGAGATTGTATATTTTTTATTTATAGATGTGGATATGAAATACCAGGGAGAAAAAGGGGTTTTTGCATGCAGTAACTTACCAATGGCTTAGTTGCTGCAGGACTTCTGCAACCAATAAATTAACAGACTCAGGTGCTGCTGGCCTGGGTCAAAAAAATAGAAAGACAATTGCCTTTGAGATAAGATAAGGGTAGGTGGAGGGCACTGGATAATGGCAGAGCCTGACTGATCTGTAGCTCTGCTGAGTTTAAAGCTTTAAGTCTTTTTCTCCATTCTTCCTTCTTCAGTTTTTCACCTTAGCATTCAAAGTTCAAAGTCTGTATCTTTTTCAATACTTGTTTAAACTTCCACGTTATATTGAAACGTGTGAAGTAACACTTTTTTTCTTTTCAAAATATGAATTCACTGAGCCCATTGAAGTCAAAGCTGTTTAATGTTAAATATTGTTTCACTACTGTATTGCCACTGTCATCTGCACATCATATTTCCAAGAAAGAAAGAGTAAGGGAGAAATTCAAAAGTTCTTTCATTCATAAACTACACAGCACAGAAAACAGACATGTGACAGTTCTGAGGCTGTAGAATTTATCATCTGATGCTCTTATTCAGAGGCAGCATAAGGAAGACCAGTAGATTTATTGAAGCCCGTTGCAGACAGCCACTTCAGGCATGAACAGTGCCGATAAGATTATTCATAACTTTAGAAGCAATTAAATAGAGTAAAAACAATATAAATTAGATGTATTTAAGGGTGTTAGATATTACAATTTGTATGTGCTAACTCTAAGGAATGTAAAGGTGTATTGAAGTTAGCACGTGCTGCGAGCAGTTGCACGTTAAGGGTTTTAACACTCTTTCTGACTTGCTACTAGAGGGTCATATTCTGAGCTGTTGCATGTGAATGTTTATTATGAACCTTACAGGTACAAGTCACACTCCACAGCTAGGGAGCCAATAAGCAGGCATCCCAGCATGCTCTTCTGTGTTGAAGTGCATTTTTTCCAGTTTCCCAACAGAGGCTGAAAACAGCTGAGCACTAGGACTGTGCAAAGCTTCAGTAGCTGATTCGATTTGGCAAAGATTTAGCCCAATTCAGCAACTGAATCTCTGAATCTGAATTGAATCAGGAGACCCATCTATCTCTCTTAATTGAATCAGAAGCCTCTGAATTGGTTCAGAGATATTTGGTCTTAGACTGTACAGGCAAGCTTGAGGCAGTGCCGGAAGGAGCCGCTGGGGCAGCAACCAGACAAGCACTTTCTTGAGCCAGCAGCAGCCCCAGGAGAAGCCACAGAGGCTGGGAGAATGATTGATTGGGACTGGGGAGCTGGGGGAAATTGAACCGGGAACTGGAGAATCAAACTGGGAGCTGGGGAATTGAGCTGGGAGGGATGATCAGGGGCTTAAGGAATAAGCTGCGGCTTCTCCCAGGGCTGCTGGCTCAAGATGGGGCTCATCCAGCTACTCCTTCATCTGGTCCCACCAGCACTGCCTGCCTGTATAATCTATGGCTAAATAAGATTTGGCACCAAATATCTTTGGATTTGGTGGAATCAAATTGGGACAATGATTCAAATCACTGAATTGAATCACTGTCCCACCCAACCTGAATCCAAAGTGAATGCTTTCCACTTCACACTGGCCTACTGAGCATAGACAAAAGTGTTGATTGGCTGGATGGCTCACTGAGGTGAGGACACAAATTCCTTTCTCCCCTTTGCTTTAAATTTCCAAACCCACCTTGACCAACTATTTCTGCTGGTATGAGATCTATAGAGGCTTCCCAGTGATGCGGAGTGGTGGAACTGAGCAAGTATTTGCTATTGATCACTGTAATCCACAGGCAGTGTGAGCTCCTGACCCTGGTGTGGCACTACTTTGAGGACCATGATGCTGCCATGGACGTTATGCTGGCCCACTTGAAGGAGGTTCAACACAATGCAACACAAGCCAAGGTGATTTAAGCCACCTTATACTAGATGCTACCTTGTCAGTTTTGAGCATTAGCAATAAGCTCAAACCGATAGGAGCAACCTGTGCTCAGACCCTGAGATGATGAACAATGGCTGTGAAATTTTAGGGTGTTCTGTGCCATATTCAAAGACCTTTGTACCAAACTTCCCCCCTGCTCCAGTACCAGGACATTAGAAGCTTCTCCTCTCCCTTCCTCCATGCTAGCTTGTCTGTTTGCCCCTGTCTCGGGACACTCCTTCTCTAGCCATTATCTCCATGGCAAGAGCATCCTGGAAGTGAAGAATGGAGGTGGGGGCCCTGAAGATATATCCTGCTGATTTTGTGATCTCTCATTTCAGCATCTGCCCTAGAGTCATGGAAGGGAATAGTGAATCATGATGGTCCTCTAGGAAGAGTAGCAATTCTGTGGAACACATATGAGACTTTGTAAACCTGTTATGCCTGAGTTTCAGCTTCATAGCTCTACCAGACTTCCTAGCAGTGAAAACAATGATCTGTCATGTCCTTAGACCTTTCCCTCTCCCGTGAGATGTTCCCTAGAGAACAACCTCACACGCCTTGCCTGAATGCTGTGAGCCCACTGTCAGTGTCAAACCAAGCTGTCTAGAATCCTGAAGGATACCTGCTTTCACTGCCGCCCAAAATGGCTGCACCTGGTTTCCCTGGGATAATTGAGGGGACTAGTGGGAGTACCATACCGAGAACCAAAAAATGATAGTGTTCTCTGAGGCTGGACCCATATGCACCTGACTCCCACAGAAGATTGTATGGGACTGCCACTGGCCATATCAACAGTGCTTTTGGGGGTGGGGTTTTAGGACAGCATGGGGCTACAATCTATTTCAAACCTCTCCCTCAGGGATTTATCCTCTGTGCCCCATTTCTGCATTTAAGTCTAAATAAAATCCTTTCATTGTGTGTTTCTGTGTGTTGGTGTCCTGAAAATCTGTCCCAGGGTGTTGGACCTCGGGGCAGATGGGCTGTTAGCTGGCATTGCCAGGCAGAATAGTTTGGAGATTGGGTGAGGTGTGCTGCATGGATTGGATTTTCACTGACCACTTTGCATACATGAATTAACCTTTAACTAGGGTTAACGCTAATTGACTCATCCACTTAATGCCTTAACTGGCCCATCAAGCCTTAAATGGGCCACTGGACCATGTACAATTGCCATGATCCAAGCACACGTGTATCACCAATTTTCATGTCCTTTGCATTGTGTAGAACAAAATGCTCCCCCTCTCCTTGAATTAAAGGGGCAGAGGGCAATTTGTAATGATTGACACCCCAGGCATAGCTGCATTAAGGGCTATAAAGCATAGCACATCTATAAAGCATAGCATATCTTTCTACATAGGAACACAGCACTGGTCATTTCTTCATATAAGCATCACACTGGGCGTGTCAAGACAAACCTGTACATGCCTCTTGCAGCATCTCAAACTCTTTTTGAGATCATAGTATCTAGGGTTAGAAGGGGCCTAGAGCAGGCCATCTAGTCTGACCCCCTGCCAATGGCAGGAACAAGTGCCAGGGTCACAGGACCCCAGCCAAGTACCTATCTAATCTAC
>JAGPOW010000261.1:26769959-26820240 GCA_030014935.1 Caiman crocodilus
GTGACCCTGGCACTTGTTTCCTGCCATTGGCAGGGGGTCAGACTAGATGGCCTGCTCTAGGCCCCTTCTGACCCTAGTTACTATGAAACTATGAAACTAGAAAAGATTTGTTACCTATACAGGTATGTTTTCATGTTTTTTATTCAAATCCCCATTGTCAACATGCATCTTCTACAAGAATAGAAGTTATTTACTTTTTTTTCCATTGCTTTGCTGATAATTATGAGTTGATTCTCTGTGCTGCTTACCAGTAATGAGTCTTTTTGTTATGCTGATTGAAAGCGTAAAAGAAAAGGCAATTAAAAGCTATTAAGAGAGAAGACAATTAAAAGTTACTAAGGGCTCTGTTTAGCCATGATGAGATAATTGTGAGTCATTTTTATTGCACAATCATAATTCTCTTCATGTAACCTCAAGATAAACCACTATGTCTCTTAATGTATAGAATTGTAACATTTAAATAGATGTATTTACTTTCAGTATTGTAGCATGATACAGTGGTTCTACTAATTAAGTTTCTCTCAACACACAATACTGTGTTTGTAAAATACAATCATTTTTTCTTGCATTTATAATTCTGAACATTTGGAATTGCACAAAGTCAAATTAACTTGGCACTCAAAAGCCTAGGTTTTTTAAGTGTTTTGATATTTAAATATGTTATATGGTAAAAATGATCCATTATTCATCTTTTATGATGGAAAACTATAATTTTGACCAAAAAAAAATTGATGCGTTTGCAAAAGTATACTTGCTTCCCATATACAACGTTTGCTTTTCTGCAAAAAGCAAAACACCTGAAATTTAAAATATTTTTGCTCAGAAAAAAGATGAAAATTTTGGCTGAAAATTTAAAAAAAGAAAAAAAAATGGGAATACTAACATGGGAACTGTAATTTGGTTATCGTCTAACTTCATCTCAGATTCAAGCCCTCCAACTGAACTACAGATTTCAAAATGTATCTTATCTATGTGATATGCTGCCATGGCCCTATATATATATGTGTATATATATATATATATATAATAAGAGATGAGCTTTACAGGGAGAGAACTTGTCCATATTGGACAATTAACTTTGTGGTAGTATTTCTGGAGAATTTTTTATTTTTTATTAAATGAGTTTTAGATATCAAACTTTTTAGAGACAAAACAGCATTTCCAAATCATCTCTAGTAAACAGATCCAGATCTCAAGTAATAAAAACTTAAGAATTGCTATTTACTGATTCAGACCATAGGTCATCAAGCCCAGTACCCTATTTCACACAATGACAGAGTCATTTTCTACTCCCTGCTCTGCTCCTCTCTCATTGCAGGTTCCAGCATTCTCCTCATCTCTTAATGAGATTCTCTCATCTCCTAAGGAAGACTTGAATTAATTAAAATTGATTTTGGACCAATCTCTTAGAAATTCAGTAGAAAAAAAAAATATTCATAAGAGGTAAAATGTCTAGAAAGTGGCTCATTCTTTTTCAAGTTTCTTTGTCCTCTAGAATGGGGATCAAGGAATTTAACAGCTCCTCCCATTCAGATTAAATGGAAGTGAGGTGTATCATAGTATCATAGTATCTAGGGTCAGAAGGGGCCTAAAGCAGCCATCTAGTCTGACCCCCCAACAATGGCAGGAACAAGTGCCAGGGTCACAGGACCCCAGCCAAGTACCTATTTAAGTGTCTGCCTAGCTCTTCCAAATTTTATTCCGACAGACTAAATTTTCTATCAATTTATTTGATGATCAATGTAAAATGAGCTAGCATTCTCAGACCATTTTCTTGGAACTCCAAATTAGAAGTAACTGGCACTAAACATTCTTTCTGGGGTCAATAAAAAGATAGGTGAGAAGGCTATTTTCTCCATAAGAAGAACAAAACAAGCAAACAACAGAAAAAACTACTATTCTTCCAGATAATGGTTGACAGCAGAGCAATTTTATATTGAAGTGTGTACTATGGCTGTCCATAATGAAATTTGTTTTTCAATAAGAGGGCATTCACCTCTCCTCCTGTTGATCTGTGATTTCACTTATGCAGTAAATTAATTTAAAGACATATATAAGAGGGATATTTTTATTCAGGAATGTCATGCAAGTATAGCTAAATAAAATCACAAGCAAAATGAGGTGTTTTTTTTTTCTTTCAAGAGGTCTGTGACTTTGCTTGTTTAGCATTCAAAGATGAATTAATTCAAAAGGATTAAAATTAATCGAAGATTTTTTCTTCCTTTTTTTTTTTTTAACTGTGAGAAAATGTCATCGTATTGGCATATTAATCCTTTATAATTCATTTCACTGATCGTTGTTAAAGAAAAGTAGTAAGCATCTTAAAAGAAGATTTATTCAGTTATTTCACCAGAAGTTCATGTTTATTGTCAAACATATCTTTTTACAAGAATGTGTATGAGAATTAGAAGACAATAATGCAAAGATATGAGCACTAGGGAATTCTTGAGATTGATAACGTAATTGATACTGTAGTTCTTCCTAAGCAATATATTTGAACCTAACACAAATGGAACTTGAACAAATTAGAGAATCCTCAATCTTTAGTAGCTGTTTAATAAATTATATCAAATTAGTTGGTGACTTTGCTGTTATTAAATATGACACAGTGATATAGCTGTACATGTACATTTACTGTAGATATACATTTACATGTACAGACAGGCTCCAAAAGCTAAGAGGGGCCACTAGCAAAAAATTATGAAGCACTATGTTAGCACCTTAAATGTGATGTTTCTAATCCATTCTCTGCCCTCAGAGCAGGGATCTGAACATAGCTGTCCTATTTCACAAGTGCCCTAACCAGTGTGTTTTTTCAGTATATTGAGATTGACCCTTTCAATTTTTGAAGTATTGCATTAGAAATAAGGGCCACAAAAACAAAATAGTAACATAATTAAGTCTTTCGTCTAGGGTGTAGAAAACTCAGGTTGACTCTCTTCTGTCTAATTGATACTAGAAGCTCCATATTCTTATGTGACCAATATGGCGAGGTGCTCCACCTCAGGAATAAAAACCCTCATCACACTTACAAGCTTGGCAATGCTACAGACCACAAGATGAATATAAGCCACCAAAGCAATGCCACAGCTGGCAAAGCAAACAGAAGTTTAAAAAGGGCCCAGCAATGGCATAAGCCTAAGTCTGGTCCCAGATCCAGTGCAAGATGTGCGGGTATAAGCCTGCTACACCACCATGAGTCCAGGGACCCTCAGAAGAGCCCCCAGGACCCCCAGTGAGTCTGGCCTGCCTGCAGGTAAGCAAGGACCCATGGAGGGAGGGATTTATCCACCTTAGCCAGCTGGAAGCTGACTGAGTCAGAGGCAGGGAAGGTCACCCCTCCCCAGTTCCTACTTCACCCAGCTGCCCAGGGAGCCATGCAACTGGAGCCTCGCAAACAGGTGACACAAACAGGTGTGCTCCTGGGCCCAGCATGCAAGTTAGTGCAGGACTTTGCAGAAGAACAGTGTGTGGGAGGGCCCGAGGTCCTGCCTGTGAGCCTCTCCCAGGGTAGACAGTCCCAGCTGCAGCCAGTCTAGCAGTGTCATGATGCAGATAAGAACACGCCACACACCTCGGATCCCCTCGGGCTCTGTGGCCCCCCACTCTGGCATCTCAGATACTTCCACCCAAATGAAACCCATGGTTCTGGGCTCCACATACACAGAGCCTCTGGCTCTTGGTTGCAAGGGCTGCCTGTCACTTTTTCAGGCTCTGGGTCCTGAGAGCATAGACACCTCCCCTTGTGAGGTCTGCTTCCTACTGGGGTCTCTGGTGTACCAGCTGCAGGAGTTCCAGGCCACAGACCACGGTCACCCTCCAGGACAAGGGAGGACTTGAGGACCTCCCTTACTGTCCAGCCTGGGTGTTGGACCAAGGTGGTCAAGGGCCTCAAGGCCTGCCATACCAAGGTCCCCACTCTGCTGGAACTTTGCAACAGGTACAAACCTCTTGTAGCCCCAGCAGAGCCTGCTGAGTTGCCAGTTCCTGCAGACAACACAGGAACTACTGTAGCTACTGCCCCTGCTCTCCCCAAGATAAAACTCAAAGTGTTTGTCATGGGAGACTCCATCCTGAGGAGGACTGAGGGGGTAATCTGCCACTCCGACCCCTTAGCCTGAGAAGTTCACTGCTTACTGGGAGCCCATATCCAAGACATTGCAGAGAAGATCCTTAAGCTCTTCCGGGCCACTGACCTCTACCCTATGCTCCTTATGCACATGGGCACCAATGACACAGATCAGAGATCTCCCAGACAGGTAATGAAGCACTACAGGGTTTTGGGACTGGAGCGAAAGGGTGTCAGGGTGCAGGTGGTGTTTTCTTCGATCCTCCCAGTCTCAGGCAATGGGCTGAGGAGGAAGAGGAGGATCCAGGTAGTAAACCAAAGACTGTAGCGCTGGTGTTATCAGGAAGACTTTGGCTTCCCTGACCAAAGTCCATTCTTTGGTGAGAGAGGCAGTAAGCTTCTGGGAAGGGATAGCCACCACCTCTCTCCACTGGGGAGAAGGCTCTTCTCAGCCAGAATGGCTGACCTGTTCCACCGGGATTTAAACTAAGCTTGCCGGAGGATTGAGGGATTACTGCCACTGCGGGCCTGCTGAGTAACCCTTGCAAAGCCAGCAGGCTATGGAATGTAAGGGAGCCCTTCCCTGCCCCAGCCCTAGAATGAATTGTAGACAAGGCTAGGGCTCCCAAGGGCACACTTGCTGCCTATACACAAATGCAAGGAGCTTGGAGAATAAACAGGAGGAACTTGTCCTCCTGCTAAATGCAAATTACTATGATGTCATAGGGATAACGGAGACCTGGTGGGACTCCACCCATGACTGGCCCACAGGTATATACAGCTATACCCTGTACAGGAGGGATTGAGTAGACAAAAGGGGAGGGGGTGTAACTCTCTATGCCAAGGAAAGATTCACATCTCTGCAAGTCAACATTGGCACCCACAGTGGATGACTTGAGATCCTCTCAGTTAAAATCTGTGGGGAACACCTCACAGGGGATACTATGGTGGGAGTCTACTACAGACCACCTATCCAGGGTCAAGACCTTGACCAGGAGTTTGCCAGGGAATTGGCTGGGGCCACGTGCTCCTGATGTATGGTTGTCACAGGAGACTAAGTACCCAAACATCTTGTGGGAGGGGAGCTCAGCCAAACCCAAGTGGTTGAAAACCTTTCTCTCATGCATGGATGACCTCTGTCTGACGCAGGAAGTCTACGGGCTGATGAGAGGTAAGGCACTGCTCAACCTAATACTGGCAAACGGAGATGACCTAATCAGTGACCTGACAATTGAAGGAAAGCTGGGTGACAGTGACCATGAGCTGATCACCTTCACTATCCTCCATAAAGCTGGCTAGTCAGACAAGTCCTCAACTTCAGGAAATCTGACTTTGAAAAGCTAAGGAAGCTTGTCAGTGAGACCCTAAAGGGCCACAACCTAAAGGGGAGGGGAGTTGAGGATGAGTGGTTGCTCCTCAAGGGAGCAATCCTGAATGTGGAAGCAAAGTCTATCCCATCTCGAAGGAAAGGCAGCAAAAGGACACAGCAACCCCCTTGAATCTCCAGGGAACTAACAGACTTCCTGTATCTTAAAAAGATGACCTACAAAGGATGGAGGACTGGAACCACCAATCACCAAGGAAGAATACTCTGCTCTGGTCTGGACCTCCAAAGAGCAAACCAGGAAAGCCAAAGCTTAGATGGAACTCCAGCTAGCTACAAATATCAAGGACAATAAAAAGTCCTTTGTTTTAGATATGTGGGCAACCAGAGGAAAAGCAAGGGCAACACTGCCCCCCTACTAAACCAGATGGGACAACTGACAACCGATGCCCATGAGAAATCAAACTTGCTTAATGGGTACTTTGCATCAGTTTTTCAATAGGCTCATGGGACACCCCTGCCCACTGTGGGTCAGGGATGCCCAGGTGAAGGAGATTTCTTACCCTCCAATGAAGCTGACCTCATGAAGGAACACCTTGAGAGGTTACATACCTTCAAGTCAGCCAGACCTGATGGTTTAGACCCAAGGGTACTCAAGGAACTGGCTAGCATCATAGCTCAGCCCCTGGCACAGATCTTTGAGACCTCCTGGTGCTCTGGTGAAGTGCCCAAAGATTGGAAGAAGGCCAATGTCATGCCTATCTTCAAGAAAGGGACGAAAGTAGATCTGGCAAACTACAGGCCCATCAGCCTGACCTCTGTCCTGGGAAAGGTCTTGGAAAAGATTATCAAAGTGGTCATCATTAACAGACTAGCTGATAACAATATCCTGAGGGATACCCAGCATGGGTTTGTGTAGGTCTTGCTTGAACAACCTCATTTCCTTTTATGTCCAGGTGACCGATCACCTGGACAAGGGAAAAGAGATTGATGTCATATATCTTGACTTTAAAAAAGCCTTCAATCTGGTATCCCATGATCACCTCTTGGCAAAACTGAATGACTGCAGCCTCAACCTCACCACGATCCACTGGATTTGGAATTGGCTCTGTGGTAGGACTCAGAAGGTGGTGGTTGACAGAAGTCAATCATCATGGTGCACGGTGACCAGTGGGGCCCCTCAAGGCTTTGTCCTAGGGCATATACTTTTTAACATCTTCATTAATGATGTAGACATCAGTGTCAGAAGCGGACTGGCCAAGTTCACGGATGACACCAAACTTTGGGGTAAAGCATCCACACCTGAGGACCATAGGGTGATTCAGGCAGAACTTGACAGGCTCATGAAATGGGCGGATGAGAACCAGATCATGTTTAACACTGAATAATGCTAGGTTCTCCACCTTGGGAGGAGAAACCTGCAACATGCTTATAGGCTCGGCAGTGCTACTCTGGTTAGCGCTATGGATGAAAGGGACTTGGTGGTCATGATTAACCACTAGATAAACATGAGCCTTTGATGTGATGTTGTGGCTAGTAAAGCGAGCAAAACACTGGCTTGCATCCATAGATGCTTCTCAAGCAATTCCCGGGATGTCATTCTCCCATTGTACTCAGCCTTGGTGAGGCTGCAGCTAGAGTACTATGTCCAGTTTTGGGCTCCACAGTTCAAAAAGTATGTGGAGAAGCTTGAGAGGGTGCAGAGGAGAGCCATGCATATGATCAGAGGTCAGGAAAACAGACCTTATGACAACAGGCTGAGAGCTCTGAGATCCTTCAGCCTGGAAAAGCACAGGCTCAGGGGCAATCTGGTGCCCACCTATAAGTTTATCTGGGGTGCTCATCAGGATCTGAGGGAACATCTGTTCACCAGAGTGCCCCAAGGGATGACAAGATCAAATGGTCACAAACTCCACTGTGACTGATTCAGGTTGGACATAAGGACGAACTTCTTTACTGTCCGAGCCCACAAGGTTTGGAATAGACTGCCACCGGAGGTGGTTCAAGCACCTGCTTTGAATGCCTTCAAGATACATTAGGATTTGGATCCTATGATCCCTGCTGACTTCCTGTCCCTGGGGCAGGGGGCTGAATTTGATGTTCCTTCGGGGTCCCTTCTAGCCCAAATGCCTATGAAGTCTATGAAATCTATGAAAACTGTGTCTTGTACCCATCAATGCCTCTTGAGCAAGACCCAGGATATCATCCTACCACTGTACTCAGCCTCGGTGAGGTTGCAGCTGGAATACTGCATCCAATCTGGGCTCCACAGTTTAGGAAGGATGTGGAGAAGCTTGAGATAGTCCAAAGAAGAGCCACACACATGATCTGAAGGCAAGAGAACAGGCCTTATGAAGAGAGGCTGCAAGCTATGGGCCTCTTCAGCCTGGAGAAGTGAAGGCTCGGGGGGGCCTTGTGGCAGCCTGTAAGTACATAAGAGGTATGCATCAGGATCTGGGGGAACACCTGTTCACCAGAGCACCCCAGGAGATGACCAGGTCCAATGGTCACAAATTGCTGGAAGACCATTTTAGGCTGGACATAAGGAAAAGCTTTATTCTCTGAGCCCCCAAGGCCTGAAATAAACTCCCCCAGGGATGGTGCAAGCACCTACTCTGAACACTTTCAAGAAACTTTTGGACACTTATTTTGCTGGGATCCTTTGATCCTAGCTGAGTTCTAGCCCAAGGGGCAGGGGCCTGGACCTGATGATCTTACTAGGTCCCTTCCAGCCCTAATGTCTGTGGACTCTATGAAACTTTCCACCTCAACTTTTCCACTTTATATAAATATTTAGATCATTATTATCCGATTTTCAGTTCCTAATTCAGTAAATGTTATCTTACACACAAAGGAACAACTCCAACAGGAAAAACTGAAAGAGATTTAGCCCCATATACTCAAAAGCCATGAAAAACTGGTTACCTTATGAATCAAAATATACTTTGAAAACTTGGGACTATTTAAACTGGTTTTAGATAAGTGGTTACTTAATGGAACAGCAAGTACTACAACTTTCCCTATGGTAAATTAGTAAAATGAATTAAAAAGGAAAAAAGCCAACTACGAGGAACAAAAGAAAACAAAAACACTAAACAGCATTTACTTTATTGGTGTACTTCAGCAGGATTTGCTCATCAAGTTTTCAGGTCACTCCAGGTGACTGCACCTGCTCGTGACACTAGATATCTGTCACTAGTATAACAGGAAATATATTTCAGTTAGGCTGGAAGTATGCAGCTTGGTAAATTAAATATTAATTCTGGAAAGGGAGGAGGCAGATTTAAAAAAAATGGATTAAAAAACTGGATTCACAGCATGCTTACTCTCCTCACATTTGCATCGTATTATATCAGTTTAAATTCCCTAACTTGTGTGGAGTTCCTTCCAATTTGTACAAGCCAGAGCAGCAGCAGAATCAGTTCATTGTGTCAGTTATACAGATTGCAGCATTAAATTAACATCGTAATTAGTAATCTGCCCTCCGTGAGGCAGACCACATTTCCCTCTCCAGAGCTAACTCTGGGAGGTTGACTGGCTAATATCAATGAAAGTGATTTGAAAACCTGATGGTGTAAAGGAGCAAAGTAATGACTCTGCTTATATCTGGAATAAAATCAAGGGGAAACATGAAGTAAAGCCAAGGACTGTGAAAAGTATCAAAAATACAAGTAAAGAAGGCAGCAGCTGTGAGAATTGCTAAATTAAAAAAAAAAAAAATCAAATGGCTATAATAACGTACATGCCTCTTATCTTCTACCCAAATCTCCCTTGTAGAACTGAACATACATTTTGCCAAAAAAATGTTATTTCATTGGGAAACGTGGCAGGGAGAGACAGTGCGTTATATAATGGGTATTTATTCACAATAAATTAACACAGTCATTTTATGATTTGGCACTTTGCACACTGTCTTGGATGTTCAGGTTGAAAGTCTACCTGATTCTGAGCAATCTGGTCTACAATACAGCGGGCCCTAACCACCAAGCGCCACACACTTTTCCTGGATTATAAAACACTGGTTCAAAATTACAAGACATTGATTCATGAACTTCTTGTATAGCTGTAACAGAAATGAATGAAAATACATTTTAAAGTCTTGCTGAAAAACAGGACTGTCATCTTCTGGTCCTTTCTTCTGCAGTGCATTTCCATGCTGTAGTAAAGACAATGAGAGACTTGGGAATATGGTAGTCTCAGAAAGGCAGAACTGGAATACAAAGTCTCCTTTCCATACAGCCATTCTAGGACAGGCAATAGTAGGTGGGAGTTTTCCCAATTGTACTAACTTGCCACTGAATTCTAGTGAATGTCTTTCCCTTAATTGACTCTTCCTAACAGTAGGGTATGTCCTTTTGTAGCTCACTGAAGTGGACACTCATTAGGAAGGAGGAAAACCTGGGTTTTAGTTCTGTCTCAAAGGACAAGTTACACATCTTGATTTAGAGAGCCATTGTTAAAAAAAGAGAAATAACTGTGAATGCAGGGACCAGAAATGGTGTCTCCTTGCACTCAGCTAGTGAGTTCACTGACTACAAGTTACAGAAACTTTTTCCTTGATTTCTTTCTGGTGCCATGAATTTTGCACTGTTGGCTGATTAGAGACTTAATAGGAGGTATGAAGAGTTCCTCCACTGAGCCTCTTCTATAGCCTGGGGATTTAGAAAACTCTCCTGGGAAGTGAAATTTGAGTTCCCTCAAGGGAAGGGCCTAAAATTCAAGCTTCATGTCTTGAGTAAATATTCTAACCACTGACCTAATAAGAATAGAGCTGCCAGTGCTACCACTGGTCATATTTCAGAGTGAAAGTCACTATGAATGCTGGACGTTTCCCTAAATTCAATACTTCGGGCGGTGTGAATTAGATATGCTGATCGGGGAGGCACCTCTCTTTGGGATGGATCCTAAGAGGATGGGGGTCCCTTTCTTGAAACATTGAGTCAGGTACATAGTCTCTGAGGAGGAGCATAATTTGAAATATACTTCTTTGCCTAGCTTTTTTGTATTGGATTTTTCTATGCACCCAAGCAGATGCATCTGTGAGAACAATTTGGATCTTGCTCAAGTAGTAGTTTCTTCTAAGGATGTATCTCTGAGGTTGTGTGGAAGTGTTCACTCAAATGCTTGAACCCCACTAAATAAGACCTTGAGGCCAGGTACAGAAGTTACATTACTTGGCCATGTTCACACATGGTGTGGATGTTTGGTTCCCTGGGAACAACTAGCAGCAGTGCACCTTGAGCCACTGCTAACTGCCCCCAGGGAATGCCTATATCATGCGCAACTGGCACATGGCAAGTTACCCTGGAGGTAGTAGAGGAGGCTGGGGCCAACACTGGGCTGGCACCAGACATCTTACCTGGGATCCTGGTGTCCCCTCTGGGCTGCTCATGGTGATTATGCCATACAGAGCCTGGCCAGCAGCCGCAGTATGGCTCTGGCTAGTCCAGTTCTGGTTTTGAATGGCGCAGACTGTCTTCACATGCGCCACTCTGCTTTCATTGTCCATTTTTTATTTTTTTGACTCCTAGATATCCTGCTGCACTGCTTCTTTGGAGTGTGGAGAACAACTGAACGTGTGGTATGTGGCGCCACACATATGTCTGTAGCATGACAAACTGCACCGCCACACTCATCTGGATGCAGCCTTTGGGTGCATCTATATGTGCTTATTAATGCACAGTACTAAGGTCTGGAGCTTATCATTGCCAGACATGCAACTGCACATGAGCTCAAGTCTAAAGCATATCGAGCCGGAGTGGAGCAGCCCCATCTGGCAAGGAGCCCTGGGGTTGTCCTGCCAGCCTAGGGCTGCTCCTCCTGGTTTAACGTGCTGTGGAGGGACTGGCTGAGGCATGAAGGTGCTTTAGCATGGGGCTAGCCAGCCGACATCTCCCACACTGTAGCACCCTGCTGCCCTAGCTTGCCCCTCCAGCATCTACACATGAGCTGCTATGGAGTTTTTTTTTTACTTTGTGGCAGGATAGTACTTGTATTTACAAGTACTGCTGTGGAGTAAATTAGTTTACTCAAAACTAATAGGGCCACATGTGTAGATGCTGAGATGTATTCTTTGCAGCTAACTAGTCAAGTACACATGTCTCATACAGATGTGCCTATTGTGTGGTAAGTGCACAGAAAGTGCTCTGCAGCTATAACTAAACAGACAGTCAGGGTATATAGAGAGCTGTAAAAATGGTGAATCTCACTCCTGAATGAATTTGGTATCAGACTTCAGTCCTGTAGGTTAGAGTGCTGTAACAAATATCTGTAGCAGATCCCATTGTCAATCGTGTTAGGTAGCATTCTGCCAGCAACCCATGGGGCTTTGCAGCACCCCTTTGAGCCCTGCTTACAGGAGGGTGGCACTATAGCCTTGGCCAGAACTTCTCTGATCAGCCTTAATGACAGGCCAGCCCCACCCTGGGCTCTCAGCGACCCATGGTGGAGAAGCCCCTATTTCCAACCCCACTGTACTTGTTTCCTCCAGTCAGCTATGAGCTCCTGCCTAGTATTATCATAGAATCATAGAAAATTGTGGTTGGAAGGGATCTCAGGAGGTCATATAGTCCAACCCCCTAGTCGAAGCATGACCATCCCCAACTAGATCATCCCAGCCAAGGCTTTGTCTAACCAGGTCTTAATAACCACCAAGGATGGAGATTCCACAACCTCTCTAGGTAACCTATTCCAGTGTTTTGCTACCCTCCTAGAGAAAAAGGTTTTCTTAATACATCTAATGTAAATTTTCCTTCTTGAAATTTGAGAGCATTGTTCCTTGTTCTATTATTGACCACCACTGAGAACAATTTAGCTCCATCCTTTTTGGAACCCCACTTCAGGTAGTCATACGCTGCTATTAAATCTTCTCTTCCCCAGATTAAATAAGCCCAGTTCCCTCAGCCGTTCCTCAGAATTCATGTGACCCAGCCCAATCTGTTGATAATGCTCCTACTAATGCAGTCCAGTATTCCTTTAGCTTTCTAAAAGGCACATGTTGGTTCATAATCAGTTTACTGTCCACTGTAACCCCCAAGTCCTTTTTGGAAGAGCAACTGCTTAGCCAGTTGGCCTCAAGTAGAGTTGCACTGATAGAGATTTTTTTGGGACAGTTCCGACGGCCAATTTTTAATGAGCCATATTGGCCAATACCGATCTGATTTCCAATATGCAGCCCAGCAGCTTGAAGAGCAGCATCTGGCTAGTAAGTCTGTTGTGGTGGAAGGGGTGAAGGGAGGGAAGGGTCATGGGGGGGCAGATTGAAACCCCTGTGCTGAGGCAAGGAATGGATTTGGGGCTGGGGTTGGGGCTGGGGCTAGGGCGAGGGCATGGCATGAGACAGAGCTGCAGTGCCTCCAGGGGGTAAGAGGAGGGGTGACGGTTGCCACTGCTATGCACACCACAGGAGGGCATGAGGGACATGTGCTTCTGGATCTGTGCAGGGCAAGGGCTGGCTGCTGGGATCAGGGCAGCAGTGGGATCTCCCCAGTGGGGGGGCTGGGCTGTGCTCAGGGTGGGTGATGGTGGTGCTGAGATAGGGGATATGGGGGGGGAGCTGCAGCTACAACAAAATTAACCATAGCCCTCCCAACCCCTCCTCGCAGCACTGCCGCAATGCAGAAAAACATGCAATTTTCTTCCTCATGCTACTTTTGGTCCTCTGGTTTAAAAATAATGTTTATATGCACCCTGAGGTTGTGTCCAGATGGAGCAGGGGCATGTGCTTGCAGCAGCACAAATAGTAGTGGCACAAATGTGTACTTCTACTTTGTGCCACAGCGGAAGCTCCTGCAAGTGCCCTTTGTTGCATTCTGTGTCCAGCTCCTCCTGGCTTCTGACTGGGCTCTATGTGCTGGGGGAGGAGGGTGAGTTGAGGCTTCCTGAGGCACAGGATGCCACATTGTGGGGCTAGCCAGCAAGCAACCCCTACACTGAGGCAGCCTGCACCCCAGCAAGCTGGAGAGCCAAAAGTAGAGACAGTGGAGCAGCCAGCCTAGGACTGCCTGCTTCCCCATCTCCACATACAATGGAGCCCCTGAACTGAGGCACACTGCATCCCAACCAGCCATGCAGAGTGCGCCTCGGTACAGGGGCTCCACAGAAGACCCTTCCATCCTCATGCTGAGGCAAATGGAGACAAGGAAGCAGCCAACCCAGGGCTGCCTGCTTCCTCATCTCGTGGCACACTGCACCCAGCTAAAGGGCTCTACAGGGCACAAAGACAGGAGCTCACCCTGCCCAGAGCTACCTGCTCCACTGTTTCTGTGTTTGTCCTGGAGCATTCAATTTTGGCATGCTTTGCACTGCTTTTTTTCTAGTGTGTTTTTGGGGGCTTTTTGGCTACCAGGAAATCCCTATCACACATTTTGCCCCTGAACTGCAAATTAGTAGTGCTGCCCACAGTTTAACATGCAACATTTGCAGTTTGCAGCACCACAAACCACACATACCTGCATCTTACATGTGTAGATGCAGCCTAAGATTTCAAATTCTATTGCTTATTAATACCCCAAAGTGAAAATACATTGCTTATAAAGAATTTCTATATATACTTGAAAGACTGTGTTAGGTCCCATCTAGTTTTTGGATATATGGTTGTACAATCTTTGAGAAGACATCAATATTTATCTAAACTTGCTGTGCTTAGCCACGGCAATTTTCCTTAGTGATTTTTTTATAATAAATGTCATTCTTAGGCCTTTCTCTGTGTTAATATTAATTAAAATACTATATTTCATTAAAAATAAAATCATATTGACTCAGAAAATAATTATAACATATAGGTGGCACTTAGGAAATTTACTCCAGTATTACCAGTTCCTCTAAAATATTCCTTAACACAAACATGAGGAATATTGCAGGAATCCATTATGCCTTTAAAACTATAATCTAATTATGTTTGTACTACACATCTAATATGCACACACAAAATGTAAACCTATGCATAGTTTTAGTTTACTCTGTCATAGTAGGAAGAAACAGCATGCAAAAATCATGACATATCGAAAGGTAGGTCTGGAAAGGACATCCATGTATTATAAGCTATTCTCTGACACTGAATCTACCAACATTAATTTATTAATAAATTAGCTGCTACAGCCATCTAGACCAGACTATTCAAACCACATCTTTATATATGCAAAGGAAGAAATTCAAAAAAATATTTTTAAAGGACTTGTTTATAAAAGCTCCCTTCATTCTTGATTGCATAAAAGTAATTGAAGTCACTCATTGCATAAAAAGAAAAATGGATTGTTTTTACAAACTTGTTACTACAGGTTATTGGATAGAAACTATTAATCAATTCAGCTATCCTTCTGATTTTACAATAATACAATCACAAGCCACAAAAACATTATGTTTAATTTCAGAAATGTTTCATTAAATGAGCTGTTATAATTTAAGCCTCCATTACAGATTTATACGCAAGAGTTGGTCTGGAAATATGTTTTTGGAATGGAAGCTGATTGTGCAATAATGCTATTTATTTATTTATTTATTAATAGATAGATGCATTCTATTTTGAATGCATATACTCTTAAGAAACACTTCTGAAGAAATCAAAGAAAAGCTTATATCCATAATGCTTGCTGATTCATACAGACTTTTTTTTCCCATTTAAATCCACTTTTTATAAATGTCTACTTAAAAATCTCTGCCTTATCAAACTGTAAATTGCCAAAACCTGCAAAAATTTCACCAGTATCATATTCTGGCCTTTTACTGAAAACACACAAAGACATGATCCACAAAAGTTGTCCACTGTACCATCCCAATACATTTTATGCAATAACCATTTTTGACGTTAACCGTGTCTTAAAAAGCTTTGCAAAGTACAAGACAGGTCTAGAGTGAAGTCATGGTAACAATTCTGCAGGGAAGGTTATAAAATAGGTTTCTTTGTACAGTTGATATTTATTCTCCATATCTGATAATATTTTTAAACCTGATTTACTTAATTTTGAGGTAAAGAATATTTTAATGGTCAATGGAAATCTCACATTATTATTCATAGAATTAAAAATGATTGTTGTCAACTTATTTTGTGCATTGCTCAAATCAGTACAGCTTAGAAATGTCACAGTGTATTTATGGAAAGATCTCAACAAGACTTAAATAATAAAACTGGATAGATTACACCTGTTTTTTAAGTGTTCATAAATGCTGCGAATTGAAAAGCTCTAGGCTCTTCACTACTACAAACTAATCAGAGAAGCCAGCATAGATTATAATGGTCATGGACAGGCTACAACATGCTGCATTTCAAGGTAATGCCACATAAGCACACTGCTAATGCATTTCTAGGCTGAAATCTGGGCTCCACTGAGGTCAACAGAAGCGTTGAATTTTTTTATATAGTTTAATAATGTGAATCCAGTTTAATCAAATTGATTTTATGCATGAGTTCTCATTGAGACTTAACTAATAAGAATATTTTGACATGTCTAGCCCATGTGGGTTTGAGTGCAACTCAATGTGAGAAAACATTACAGAATCAGGAACTTAGTGTCTCTGTGGAGTATGTAATAGTATATGTAAAAGCCAAAAATGAAAAACAGCTGATTCATAACCACAGATGCCTTTTTTTCCTGCAGAGTTCTTAAAGTTGCTTAAGTTTGTAAATAACTTATTTTTGATCTGAAAAGACTAGTTTTTATACACCAAGTTTACATCAATCAGCATATAATATTACTTTTCACTTATATGTGAATTGTTGAAACTGAACTAGAATTTTGCAGGCTTTATAATGGTGTGGATAAACAACACATGCACTACAAAGAAAACTGACTTTTCTGTTGCAAAATTACTCCACAATAAAAAAAAGAAAAGTGTAATACTTGTAACCTGGTGTGACTTGCTATAGAGCATCATAGATTCATAGATGTTAGGGTTGGAAGGGACCTCAATAGATCATTGAGTCCGACCCCCTGCATAGGCAGGAAAGAGTGCTGGGTCTAGATGACCCCCAGTCTAAATCTGCTGTCTGCTAGCTTGTGGCCATTATTTCTTGTAACCCCCAGGGCCGCCTTGGTGAGTAGAGTGTCACCAATTCCCTTCTGTGCCCCCATGATGAACTTATAGGCAGCCACAGGGTTACCTCTCAGCCTTCTCTTGTGGTTCCAGCTCTGCCAGCTCTGCCAGCCTGTGCCCTGCTTTGGGCCCCACCAGTGCTGGCCCTCGGACATTGGTCCCAATACATTGGGACATTGGTCCCAAGATGGTGACCACGGGGTGGGGCACCTGTCAAGGCACTTGTCAAAGGGCATGGCTACCCATGTGGCCCTCAACAGCTATTCCCATGCACAGGCAGCCCCATGCGGGCTGTGAGTGGTTACAGCATGGGGTGCCAGACACAGGGAGAGTGAGGGGCTGCTTTTTCCCACACTCAGCACCAGCTTGTAACCCAGCCCTGTTGCTAGCCTGGAACCTGCCCCAGCTCCAGGCTCACCTTTTGGGGCTGCACACAGCAGCAGCAGCTGCAGCCACACCACTTGCCACACTGCGCAGTGGCTGCTGCTGCCTTCCTAGAGCTTGCACGCTGGGCAGCCCAGAGGTGGCAGTGGCAAACACTGCCCAGCGCCGCAAGTGGGTGGAGGCCACAGCTGCTGTCACCATGCATAGCCTCGACGGGTGAGGCTGGAGTTAGCACCGGGCCCAGGCTGGCAGTGGGGCTGGGTTACAAGGTGGAGCTGAGTGCGGGGGTGGGGGGCAAGCAGCCCCTTCCTCACTCCATGCCTGGTGCCCCACACTGCAGCCACGCACAGCCTGCCTGGGGCTGCCTGTGCCTGCTCCAGATAGCCCCGTATGGGCTGTGAGTGGGTGCAGCAGGGAGCACCAGCCACATGGTGGATGAGGGGTCATTCCCTCCCCCCCATGCACAGCTTTTCTCCAGGCTCCTTCCCTGCTCCTTCCAAGCACAGGGAAAAACAGCCCCTCCTTCACTCTGTGGCCAGTACTCCCTGCTGCAGCCACTCCCAGACCATGCAGGGCTGTCCGGAGCAGGCACAGGCAGTCCCAGGTGGGCTGTGAGTGATTGCAGCATGGGGTGCCGGCCACAGGGTGGGCTACAGGCTGCTTTCTCTGCCCCATGCTCAGCTTTTCCCTGGGCTCCTACCCTGCCCTTCCTCCCCCCTTTCCTGTTACCTGTGGTTCCTGCGTGGGGCAGCCATGCAGTCTTAGGCCTAAAGCTGTGGCTAGGGCTTTGAGCTGGTGGGGTGGGGCTGGGCAGGCCCTGCTGTTGTGGGATCCTGCCAGGGTAGGAGCCCAGGGAAAAGCTGAGCATGGTGCGGGGAAAGCAGTCCCTAGCCCACCCCATGCCTGCCCATGCTTCCACTGGATCCTACTGCCCTTGGTTCCTGTCATTTTTTACAGGAACCAAGGGCAGATAAATATTAATTTTCTAAATTTTTAGGGCCCCTGTGGGCCAGATAGAATGGCCCATGGGCCATATTTTGCCTACCCCTGAGGTACATGTAGGTTGTGGTGCCACAAACCTTTGTGGCACCACAAATTGCATGTGTTGCACATTAAAGCATGCACAGTGCTGCTGATTTGCAGTACTGGGACAAAATTTGCTACTGGGATGTCCCAGTGCTGAGACAAACACAGCACCTAGGGCTACCTTCTCCCCCATCTTTGTGCACCGTGGTACCCCTCTGTGTTGAAGCACCCTGCATTACAGCCAGCTGTTCCCTAGCCACCTGAGGTACAGTGTGCCTTGAGATGGAGGAGCAGGAAGCCTTGGGCTAGCTTCTCCCCTGTTTTTGTGTGCCTCACCATGGAGCCTCCACTGTGGAGTGTCTGCACTGAGGCATGTAGAGCCCCCATCTCAAGGCACACTGTGCCTCAGCCAGATGGGAGAAACTAGCTGGGATTCAGGGTGCCTCTGTGTGGGGGCTGCACAGCGTGTGAGATGGGGGAACATGGCTGCCTGTTCCCCCATCTCCACATGCCATGCCCTGACTGGCTGGGGCACAGGTTGCCTCACTGTGGGGGCTGCCTGCCAGCTAGCCTCACACTGAGGTACCCTCTGCCCCAGCAAGCCCCTGTACAGCACATAGATCAGCGGGACAATGTGTCCCACTTCAAAATGCACTGGCAGGGGTGTGAACTGCAGCACTAAATAGGAGCACAGATTTGTGCTGCTAATATTTGTTTTGCTGCAAACACATGCCCCTGCTCATGTGGATGTGGCCACAGTGGCAAAAAGTTGACATCCCCTGCTGTAATCAGTTTAATCTGGGGCTAGCCTTTTACTCATTGCAACAAGCTCCCTCACTATTCAGTGCCCAAATGTTGTAACAGTGCCTATTGCAGGCATCTAGCTTGGGAAAGCAATGCAAGTAACCACTCTTTTTTTAAGAAGCGAATTTACTATGGTATAAACTCTAGTTTAAATTACTTCATAGTAATTATCTTGTGTGTTAACAATTAACTTTGGAGTATTTTCAATGGATTTTTTTAAAATTTTAAATGTGTCTAGGATAGTCTTTCTGTAACCATAATTCTAAACTAACAACATTTAGTTCAGTGGCAAGAGCAAAAAAAAAAGCGGGGGGGGAGGGGAAGGGGAAGTGTGAAAGGATAGGGACAGGGAAAGAACATTTTGTTTTTTAAAAAAATCGGTAGAGTGGAGATTTAGATGGACTGAACTCAATCTAAAAAGATGCTCTGGTATGAAAGGGAATAATTATAATTTCCACATTTTTCATAGAATATGGGTTATGTTCCAGTGATTTAGGCTGCGACTAGTGAAGTTGGTAGAGATACTCCTAATTTATACTTGTAAATTTAACAAGAGCAGAAGGCTTTGTATTCCTAATCAGCCCCTTCATCTTCACTGTGTTGTGTAAATGTTATTAAAATATTGATGTTAACCAAGTGCAAGGACTAATTTGCTAATTTATTATTTTAGTGGAAAATTATCATATTATTAACTAAATAGGGAACTCAATTTAAAATATATTGGAAATCTGGGGTGAGAATTAAAGGACCACTGGACATGCAGACTGAATCACTTTATATTCTGGGAGGTGACCTCCACAAGTCAGAGTTGAGACATTAATGGCATAAGATGTGCATTGTTTTGACCCCCTGTATTATTTTGATTTCCTCAGGTTAAATATACAAAACTTAATTCTGCGGTTCTGTCATGACATTATCTCTTTGCAAGTACTAAGTATGATTTTTTATCGTTTAAAATGATGTACTACAAGTTTTTTGAAAATGTATACAGAATCCCATTATTCTTCCGCAGGTCAAGCAGTATGCCAAGAGAAAATTACAATAAAGAAATAAATTGCCTAGAATTTTTTTTAGATAAAACTACAAATGAGCATGTTAATTCTTCTACTTTACTAGTACTCATCATACTTCTAAGCCCTTCACTATTTCCCTTAATGAGAACAAAGTTGATTAGCATTCAAAACATCTTCAGTTCCCTAGTAATAAACAGTTTCTAAGAATCACTGATGATTACTACAAATTGTTATGTTTGATGTACAATATGATATAACATTATCTAAATGTAAAAGAGACTACTGGAGTCAAATATGTTTATAAAAAATGTAGTTTTTGCAGCTAGCAAGAATTATTTATTTCTTTATAGGCATTTTATAATTCTCATCACTGTAGCATATGAGAATCTACATATACAGTTCTTTCAGAACTTATCAACATTAAGATTTTGTACATTACAAAATCTTGCTTTCAAGGGTTTATGACATTCTCAAAAATTCTCCTTTGACATTAAAACTTAATTTTTTGTTCAACCAAAAATATTTTTTACTGAGTTACAGAAATGAGTTAAAAATAAATTTGTTTTGCTAAAATAACTGGAATGAGACAAAACAAACAAACAAAAATTGATGGAGAGAAACTGAATGAGGGATGATGCAGAGAAGAATGAAGTGTTTAGTGCCTTTTTTGACTTTCTCTCTCCACAAAAAAAGTCAACTGTCAGATGACAAACAGAGTTAGCAGCAAGTATAAGTATAATGCATAAGTTCAATTGTTTTTTTTTTCTGTTTTTGTTTTTTTTATCAACAGGGCTGGATGAAATTTATTCTGGGGTACTCATGTAATTTCAGAGCCATGGGCTATTAACTTTGAGAATTCATGGAAGTCAGGTGAGTTCCCACGGGACTGGAAAAAGGCAAATATAGAGCTCTGTGACAGGGCAGTGCCTGTAGGGCGGCTGTGATCCCCCTGAGGTTCCTCGTACCATGTCCAAGCCAGCCCAAGGACACCCTCTAATTCTCATTTGACTTTGATGACTAGCGTATGTAAGGAGGCTGCCTTCTACCTCCCTGAGCACGGAGTATCGGGACCTCTGTCTCCGTGACCTCCCAGACTGTCTAATGGGCGCTCCCTAAGCACCCTAGTCTCAGGGCTATGAGCAAAAGATGTCCTGTCCAACTCGAATGCCTGCCTGCTTCCCCGGGCCTTCTCTGTAAGCTCGCCCACTCTCCCAGTCCTTCTCCACCATATCGCCTGCTCTGGGCCTTCCTAGTGCTGCTGTCCCTTCCTGGGACTCTCAATGAGACCGCCCCTCCCATGGGAGTCCCGATGCCCACTCTGGGCTTCCTAATAATAACCCAAAAAATTAAACAGTCTAAATTCAGTACCAGGAAAGACACTAGAACATATCATCAATTAATTTGTAAGCACAAGCACCTCAAAGATGAAGTGGTAAGTAATAAGCTATATGGATTGGTCAAGAACAAGTCTCTGACAAGGTGATAAGACTGGCGGGCAGAGCAGAACAGGAGGTTTAATGTACCTCATCTTTACTAAGGATTTAAACAAGTTGTTCTCAACCCTTTTAGACTCAAGACATCCCTCTTTAGACTCAAGATGTCCATGGGAAAATGCCAGCTTTTTATTTTCATTCACTTTTTGACTACAGTAATAGAGTATTTTTTGTTATTGCACAGAACTCAGGAAGACTACAACAGAATGTTTTCAATACTATAACCTCCTATTTGAAATCTTTGGGTTTATCTTGTGAATCATGTTTGCATACCCAGCTGTGCTAATATTGCAAGGCATTCCATGACTCCCATGAAAGGATTTCAAGGTACCCGGGGGTGACACTGCACTCTGACTGAGAATCATAGATTTAGGCACTATTTCCCATGCCATTTTCATAAATAAGATAAGAAAATACAGTCTAAATTAAACTGATAAAAGATTTATAATTGTTTGGAAATTATGACCAAATGTCAAACTAGAAGAGAGATTAAGTAGGGTTTCCCAGGCAAAGTAACACACTTAAGAAGCAATAAATACATGAACAAATACAAAATAAAATGATGCTAGGCAGCATTATTTCATCAAAGGAACAAAGATGAGCCAAAAAATGCTGATCACATACTGGGATATCTTAACAGTAGTACCAAAAGAAATCATGGAAAGTTATTCTTCCACTCTGTCCAGCAATAGCGAAGCATGAGCTGGAATTCTGTGTCCAGTTTTGGATAAAAAACATTAAGAAAGCACGTGAACAAGTGAAAACAGTTCAACATGGCATGGCAAACATGATCAGAGGTCTATAAAATATGACAAGCAAATACTGGAAGAATTAGGATTATTTATTTTGAAGGAGAAAAGAAGAAAGGGTGGGGATTTGACAATAGCTTTCAAATACAAAAAAAGATTTATTGTAGATATAATGCCAATTAATTGTTCTACATCTACAGGGGACAAAACAAGATGCAACAGAATTAAACAGCAAGAAGAGAGATTCAGGTAAGATATTAGGAAGAATTTTCTAATATTGACAGTGGCTAGTGCTTGGAACAGGTTACCCAGACAGTTTGTGTAGCCTCCATCACTGGATATTGTAGGTTAAATGAACCTTTTGTTGGAGATAGAGTTTAGACAGTGATGAACTTTTCTCGATAAGGGGATTTTACCTGATGACCTTCTGTGGAATCTCTTAGCTATATTGTATGGGGGGAGGGGTAAACATTTTCAACCAGAATTGACTGCTACCTATTTTTTACTTCAATGACAGGGTTGGAAATAATTTGGATTTCTCCCATTAACTTCTTTATGGACTTACCTACAAAAATGTGAGTATATAGTTGAAAAAATGTTCCTAGGTTTGTTCTTGCATGCCTAATACTATGAATGACCACACAATGTTAGGATGTATTACAAAATAGATTTTAAAAATATTCTAATAGATTAGAAAAATGTATGTTAGTCATCATTTGGAATACAAAGTTCAGTCCTCCTCATCCTGTCCTTCAAAAAGATATAGCAGGAATAGAAGGAGTTCACACTAGAGTAGAAAATGAATACGATTAGAGGAACGTAAAGATTTTCTAAGGAGAAAAGTGCTAAATTAGCAATAACAAAGACTTTGATGGAGGCAAGTATTAAAGAATTAATCATATTTACAAAAAAAATAGAGGCTTTTAATTATTTTGTTATAATATAAAATACAATGGACAGTTACAGTGAACAATAGGTTTAAAAAATCTCTCTCTCTATATATATATGTATAATTTTATACAATTATAACCCATTGGAATATAACCATTGTAACAGGATGCTGCTGAAGTTAGGAGTTTAACAGACTCATTAGGCGGGACATAGATGACCTTTTTTTAATTAGAATTTAAAAAAAAACAACACATAAATCAGGTTATTTTATAATTGCCTTAGCACCCTTTTTTTCTGGAACCCTTCTCTAAGCATTTCATACTGGTAACCATCAGTGGGCAGGATACAAAAGTAGAATGGACCACTCATTTGAGCCAGTAGGATAATTCATATTTTTTCATGTTTTGAACTGCCTAAACCTATAAAAATTAAGGACACTTAAACAACTGGAGGGAAGCTGCTCTGACATGCTGTAAATTTAGCACATCAGAGCAGCCATGATTAATTGAGTCTTCAGGAGTGTGGAAATTAACACGTTCTGGCAGCATCACATGTATCAGCATCTCCACACTGAAAAAAATGGTGGCGGGGCACTTTGGACTAAAGCTCCTTGAACGAGATGTAGTTCGGAGCACCCCATCACCATTTTTCAACACAGGGACACTGATACATGTGATGCTCAGGTCCTTTTAATTAGCATGGCGCATCTATAAATGCCCTAAGATTTTAATGTACAGAAGAAATACAGGAGAACATTGTATTGTTTTTTTAATACATCAGCATTTCTTCATTTTGCCTTTAAGTACTAAAATTAACACACATTCTCTTCCACCCAGAAAAAAAAAAGGACCTCTTAAAAAAATATATATACCAAGGTAGGCACTTTGCTAAAAATACGGATCTCAAGGAAGCAGTTTCCTTAGCAACAAAAATCCTGAGACACCTTTCAAAGCTCCTATGACTGTTGCTGCTGGAAAAAAAAAATCTGTTGCACTGTGGTCCCACTCCTCCTCTTCTAGCAATTCTACTGTTTTAATAAATATTATACAGTAAAAGGAAATATTCTCTGAAATAAAAGGTTTAGCCGCTGTCACTGCTTATTGGCCCCTATGGAATGATGCACTTAGTATTATTATTATACTCCTTCCAGTTTGGGAGTTAGGATGCATAGATCTAACACTGTCTGAGCATTTCATAGTTTTATGCCATATAGACAAAGTGCAGACAGTCCACTGACATTTGCAGTGTGTCTATGAAGAAGTGTTACTTTTTTAGGGCAAAAGGAACTGATTATTAGAAAGCCGGTAAGAGGGAAAGGTTAGAGAGAGGGGGCTGAGTACCAGCAAACAGAAGATATTAGGGAAAATAGAGGGTTATTGAATTACTGTATCTTTAAGTTTGGAATTAAGAGTAATTTATTATAGGAAAGGGTTAAAAACTGTTTATGACTAAAGAGAGGGAGACAAAGAACATGCAATGGAAAGAAAGCGGGGTTAAAATATTATTAGTTATAAACAACAACAACAAATGTAGAAAATAGTAATAATAAAAATTAGAGAGAAAGTGTTTTGAAACAATAAAAAACAAAGTAAGGGGTTAATAACATGACAAGGAAGGAAAGTCAAGGAAATAAAGAGAGTTATGTAATACCTACATTTCTTCTGATACTTCCTGCTTCTACTGTTTGATCTGTTATTTATAAATGAAATTGTTCTTTGTCTCATGTATTTAGAACAGCTAGGACAGTTTTAGACTCTGGTTCCTGTTTAGTAAGTAAAGCACTTGAATACCATGTGTTGAAATATGCTGTTAAGCACCAAGATTCATAATCAATTGTAAGTACCTGATCTTACAACCTGAAGCTTCTGTTCATTGAATAGCAAAGAAAAACAAAACAAAGGAGGAAATGAAAGTGTTAAAAAGAAAAAAAAAACATACAATTTAGAAGCTGGCAATAATTCCCCTCATCCAGGTTGTGACCTATTCTGAATGTATTTCAAAGTCATGTCTGATCCTGCTGTGTTACCGAATGCTGATCCTTATGTTATGATAAATATGTTTCTTCTGACAGATCTTTCCCAAGGTACTTTCATCTTGCTATCGAGAGTCTAAATGTGACCTCAGAAGTTCCTTGATTCTTTGACTGAGAAAAATTGTTTTTGCTTGAAGTTTCTGTGTGACATCGACATTTCATCCAGATACAGTTAAGTTGAGAGTTGCGGTAAATAAATTAGAGGTTATAAATGAATGAATCAGGGTGGTAAGGTCCTCATCTGAGAGGAAAAAAAAACAGTCTCAGCCAGCTCAGAAATTTATAATCTTCACTGCTCTTGCATTTTTTTTTTCTTTTTACTTGTAGTAGTGAAGAGATCAATAGGTGCTGCTGCATTGACTTCATGGTCAGAGGTTGTAAGTTCTGAGCAGTGGTGAAGTCAACATTTTTATGAGCTTCTCTAAGTGCTGTTCTTTGTATTATCATGACTTCTGCCTTCACTAGGTTGAAAATGAGCCTGTTTCTAGGGCTGTGTGATGCTTCAGTCCCTGATTCAATTCAGTAGAGAATAGTCCTGATTTGGTGGCCAAATCTCTGAATCCAAATAGTATGAGGAGACCCTCTAATCTCTCCTAGTTGAATCAGAACCTTCCAAAACAATTCAGAGATTTGGAAAGATTTGGGAATTCAGACATAGATACAGTTTTAAATGTTTTTTTCTACATACCTCTAGGTACTAGGTGTCTTGTGAAAGCTGCGATGCCGGGGCAGATGGAGTGTCCCACAGGAGTGTGGGGGGCTCCCCAGAATGCTCGGCAGCTGACCTGAAAGTGAACTAGAAGCAGTTCTGGTCCACTTCTGGGTCCTCCAGGGAGTGTGGTGAGGGCCCTCCCACTTCCCTCCAGCTCAGGGATTGGTGTCTCCTGGGTCTGGTGAGGTAGCCAGGGGCCCCCCACAGCCAATCACTGAACTGAGAGGCCACAGGGGGGGGCTCCCCCACATGCTTAGAGGCAAACAGAAGTGGATCAGAAGTACTTCTGGTCCATTTCAGGGTTTGCCACCAAGCATGCAGCCCCCTACCCTGCACTGCTATGGGATGCTCCATCCACCCCGGCATCACAGAGTTCATGAGCCATGCCTGGTACCTTGAGGTATGTAGAAAAATCATTTAAAGCTGTGTCTATGTCCAAATCACTGATTCTTTGAATCAGCATTGAATCTTCAGATTCGGATTTGGCCAAATCAAATCAGGGACAGTGATTCAAATCAACAATTTGAATCACTGTCCTCAATTCAGCCTGAATTCAAATTGAATATGGCCTATTTTGCACACCCCTACTAGTTTCTTATTATCCATTTGATTAGGCTTAACTAGTATTGTATAATGTTATGACTGATTGCATCAGCTGAAAAGATGTGTAGCAGCATATAATGTAATGAACCCAAAGTCCATGACATATTTCAGTTGCTCTAGTAGGCTGTAAATAATGAGTAAAAGGACTCACCTGTGGGATTTACATCTGACATTTTGGAGGGAACAAGTGGCTATTCATCATTATTTAGACAGCAGCTGTTTAACCACTGTGGTTCTGATACAAATCCCTGTCCCAAATCAGGCAGATGAGTAGGGATTTAAATCTGAGACTCCCACAGTCCAAGAAAATTGTCTTAGCCACTGAAGTTCAGAATCTGAATGGGTTGCCATGAAATGTCCTCACTTTTTCAGACAGACTGACCTGCTAGAACAGGGGTGTCCAACCTTTTTGAATGTGAGGCCAGATCACAAACTTTTTATCACCCAGTAGAGGCTGGCGAGCCATATTCAAAGACCTCACAGGAAGTGGTATCACATCAGGAAGTGATGATACATGACCTTTGACACAAATGAAGTTGCAGGAAGTGACAATGAAATGGGTCTGGAAATGTGGTTTAAAATCCAATATAAAAATAGTAAAAGCAGTACCTGATCTGGACCCTATGAGGCATCAGGCATCCTGCCACCAGTCAAACAAGACCTTGGGAAGAAATTTCCAACATCTTCTTGCCAATGGAAGGAGGTAGACATTAAAGGGAAAACCTCTTCTCCTTTTCTTTTTGTCTATGTGTTAACTGACAAGGCACAGAACAGAGCCTGAAAACTTTGCTGTATTTCCAGTACCAGCCCTCTGTTAACAGAGATTAGAACAGTGAGGGAGTGAAACAGACTGCCTAGGGAAGTTGTGGACTCTCCATCATCGGAGGTGTTCAAAAAGATGTTGGACAGCCCTGGTCGGTCATGATCTAGGCCAATGTTTCTCAAAATATGGGTTGTGACCCAAAGGTAGGTCTCAAGAATATATGAAACGGTCATAAGCAAACTTTAAAAATGGGTTCTCCTTTAAAGGAGAAAAACATATAACTGTGGCTTTTCTCCTGTGGGCTAGCAGAGTTCCAGCCTGCAAGGGGCTACTTTCCCCGCCCCCAATGCCCCACCCACTGGGGCACTGGAGTCTGGAGGTAGGAGCAGTGAGTGACACTGGGTTGGGACTGACCATTTATGTTTACAAATGGATCCTGGTACAAAAAAGGTTGAGAACCACAGATCTAGACCAGGGTGAGCAGAGAGGAGCTACACAGGGCACAACCCTTGCCCTGAGTCCCCCCCATGTGAAAGGCAGGGACCCCCCCCACACACACAGTCACCAGCCTGGCCCCAAGGTAGGTATTGTCTTCCTGCCCCAGCCCTGGCTTGGTCCAGCCCTACCTGTGGTGCCCCAGCTGGGCGGGAGGCAGCAGAGGCAGACAATGAGGGTGAGCCCAACCGCCGTGCCGCCTCTGCGGGTCTGAATCACCATGCTGCACCAGGCTGGAGGGAGCCAGAGCTGGGGCCGGGGCTGGGGCCGGGAGGCACCTCAGGGCACAGTAAGCACAGGCTCTGCCTGAGCCCAGGGCCACCCCACACGGCATGGCCAATGCTGACAGCCTGGCAGGAGGAAGCGCCTGCCTGCACCACTCCAACTCCACCAGCAACCTGGGGCCGGGTGGCCAAGCTGGGCTGCCCGTCACCTGTGGTCAGGGAGAGGTGAGTCACTCAGGCTGGGAAGTGGTGGCTTCCCCACATGGTGCTGGGGAGGGGAGGAGGCAGGTCAGGTCTGCACTCCTCTTCCCACACGCACCGCATCAGCAACGTCAAGCTGACATGGTGCGTGTTGGAACCTTGTCCCTTCCTCAGCTCTTCAGCAGCTATTAGGAAGCTGCTGAGGGTCTGGGGGAGGGAAAAGGGGTGTTTCCCTTTGCAGCACCATAGACCACAGAAAATGCTTTGGCAGGCCTCATGGTGGCCCTCAGGCCATATGCTGGACAAGCCTGTGCTAGAATAACCTAAGTCTAAGTAAAATATCACAACCAAGAAATCCCAAGGGCAAGGTGGAAACCTCTGTTTAGGCTGCAGTTCTGGAACTTAATTGCCTTTAGGGCATGTGGAAGAATAGGGTCAATTTCTTCAGCATGATCTTATATGTGGGTTTTATAACTGTTTCTAAGTTCTAGCTTCCACTAGCAAGAGTATAAAGTAAAATTTGATCATCTCTGAGGACAATGATGTGTCCATTAATGTGCCGTAATAATGGCTTATGAAGTTTAGTACCTGTAATGAAAGGTACTAACTCTACTGCACATTAGCGTTGGTTTCGCCCACTGTGCTAATGCACCAAATCAGTCAACTGTGCTCCAAGTGTCTTGTGTAGATGCACTCTCTATGCTTGTTGCATATGCCTGAAAAAAGTAAAGAGAGAAAATGCTTGACTTGCCTTAACATATGTTAAAAAGTTTAAACTGTGGAGATTTTGTTTATATTTGACAGCAGTTTATGACTAATTAATTAACAAGTGAAATAGATAGAACATAGATTATTTCATAACCATTACCCTAATTTGAATTTACTTCAGTATCTCTAGATCCTGGTGCCTTTCTTAAATTGACAGCCAGAACTATTCTCTGGAAGCATTTTTTTGGTCTTAGGCCATGAATTTTGCTATGCATGGATGTTCCATTTTTTTCCCTAATACTATTCCACAAATCTAATGAAAGCCTACCCACCATATTAGCAGATATTACATTTATTGTGATCTCTTTAGCATTAGCTATAAAGATTACTGTGAGAGAAATTTTGTTTGGGTTATTTATTCAAATCTATAGTCCACTGGCTGTAATTTGACTACATTTTCTTTGTAATGACAGAAGTCACATTTAATTTTTATCAGCATTCTAAATTGGATGTTTTGGTAGAGATGTTCAGAAAGTCTGAGGTGGAACCAAACTAAGTTACACAGTTTTCAGTAAGCAGCCTAAGCAGCCTAGATGAGATTGGTAATAAACAGACTACATGTTCAGGTTTGGTGGTGGGATGGGGTGGGGAGGGGCATGCAGGCTGCCTACACTAGTCAAGGCCTGCAGGTTGGGGGTGCTCCTCCATGCCTCCTCAGGCTGCCAAAAATTGCCAAGCACTGCTGACAGCCTGGGAAACCCCTGATTAGCTGCCAGGCACCAGGCAAGCTCTCCTCAAACTTCCTGCCATATCACTTGAGACCCTCCTCCACACCCAGCCCTAGGCTGACAGGAGATCCCCAGAACAAATGCCCTCTGTTATGAGTTGTACATGCCTCCACATCCCAGCACACCTGCACCTTGCCATGGCCTGCCACCCACACCCAAACAGGGAGACCCAGGACCTACAGCATTTTCTGCTTGTTAGCCTACATGACTCTTACTAGAGGCCTCAAGACATCACTCCCACCCACCTGGACATGATGCAGCAGCTGGTCACCATGGCATATGCCCTAATGCCTGAGCCAGCAGTCAAATATCCCATATGGGACCACCCACTGCTCCCTGCTTTCACCAAGAGGCCTGCCTGGGCAACTGATTTTCATGCGGCTGACAAGATGAGGCAACCCAAGACACCATGGATTCTGGGGCACTCTGGCACCACCTTCAGACCATTGAGAGCTGGTTCTGGGCCCTTGCCACCAGCAGCAAGTGGTGGGAGTGGATGATCCTCAGCACCTGAGATGACAAGCAGTGGGTCCAGACCATGTTCATGGATATAGTCATCCAGCTGGCCCCCCACATTGCATGCCAGGATACCAGCAGACACCTACCCCTCACTGCAGAGAGGCAAATGGCCATTGCCATCATGAAGCTGGATACCCCTTGTAGTTACCACTTCATCATTAACCAGTTTGGTATGGACAAGACCACAGCTGGTGAAGCCATCTGAAAGGTGTGCCTGGTCATCCAGGAAGTCCTGGCCAGCTGCTTCATCCATCTTGTCAATGTTCAGAAGGTGATCCCTGGCTTCTGCTGCATGTGCTCCCCCCAACTGCATGGAGGCTGGTGATGGCATTCACATCCCTATCCTCTACCTGGCACAGGCCATGCAGGCATTCATCAACTGCAAAGGCACCCTGCTGTCATCTGCATCATGACGACAGGATATATTCTTCATCATCCTGCAAGGCTTTGTTCACCATCAGGGACTCTTCATGCACATCTTCTCCAGCTGGCTAGGCAGTGTCCATGATGCCCATATCTTCCACAAGTCCTTGTGTACATATATGGGGTTCCCTATTTTATCCTCAGCAATGTCATCACTCCCCATCTTCAGGGACTCAGACTACACCCTCATTCCTAGTTCATGAAGCCCTACAAGGAGTAGCTAGATTGCTGGAAGGAGCACTACAAGTACTGCTTGAGCAAGTGCTGCATGGTGGTAGAATGTATCTTTGGCTGCCGCAAGGCACACTGGTGGGCTCTCAGAACATGGCTTGAGGTGAAGTAGAACCTGATGCAACCTAGATTCCTTCATATGTCCTCTACAACATCTACAAAAGTAGGGGAAGGTCTTTCATGAAGACTGGACTAAGGAGGTATGGTGCACATGCTTGGCATGTTTATTATTTTTAAATGAACAGTTGTGCCTGGATTCATGTGGGTCCCAGTTTTACTGGCATGTATTGAGTGTACTCTGTGAATAAAGTGAACATAAACTAATCAGTAACATAAATTCCTTGAATGAAGGAACAAGTAGTTTCTGGAACCCAGTTGGGCTTAGATGTTATCTAGGCTCATCCCTGTCATTTTGCATATGTGCAGGGGTACCAATTTTAATTCCAGAAAAGTTTATGGGGAAAGAAAGATTAAGGTTCCCATGAAGATGAGAAATGTTAAAGTTTAGGCAGCAACTGAGTGGGGAAAATCAAAATGGGACTTTAATGCATAAATTCTTCCTAAGTTCTTGTATGGGACCAGTCCCTTGTTTTTATCAAGAACTGCACACATTTCAGAATATAGTGTTTTTCTTTTTGGTACTACTGATACTTGCCAACAGGTCAGGGAATATTTTTTGTTTACTTATTGTCTCAATTCAATCTGGCTACTCATCCTATTAATAACTTAGATATAGCTCTCAAAGATTAATTGGGTATATTGCAACACTCAGCTACTGTCTGAACTTTATTCATTTTATATTTTACTATTTCTCTATACTTGTCTGCCTAGGCAGTTAAGTAGATTTTTATTTCATTTCTCTGAATTGTTCTCTGCAATGTCATTAGTATTCATCAAAATCTTTAGTTAGGGGCAATTTGGATACCCATATGTAGATTTATCTGTTCAGGAATAATTAAGTCTGCTTGATTCTCTACTTTACTTACTGCTTATGGAAAAAATCATGGCAGAAGTCATGTTTCAAATCAGCTTATTTCCTTGCCATCATTGGTATGTTTTTTTAATCAGTTGGACCCAAAACCACTTAGGATGTGCTGGTCAAATCCACCCTCTATATTCCTTATAGATAAGAATAGAAAATGCAGGTCAATTGCACTGGGGCAATGTTCAATCTTTCCACTTTCTGGAAGGTTCCTTCTTGGAAGCTACAAACCTTTGAATTTTGACTGTTTCTACTGTCTATTTTTTCTACTTTGAAATGGACATTCCATATTTGGTGTCATTTTCCCCTTTTTCACTTAAATCTGCTACAAAAACTACTAGATTCTCCTGAAACTGTAGTTGTGTAATCCTAAACTGTTCAACTGTAATTGTTTTTCCTTTTTTTTTTTTTTTTTGTAATATACTTTTGTAGGCTCTGCAAGTAAACCCTACTTGAGACTGCAGCAATCATCTCCATGTGATTCCAGGCAAAATGTCCAGAGTAGATAGGTTAGTCTAAAAATTAATAGATTTGTTTTTAGGTCCTGAACTTTTATGACTTCACCAACGTACAGAGATACCTGAGCTATTTTTCAACTAATTATATTGTATATCAGTATCAGTCTATCAGAGCTAAACTCAGCACAGACTAATTTACCAAAGTTTTATGACTACAGAGTAGATTATATCATATACCCACAGACCAAGGAAATAATAGCAACATAGAAAACAGAGGCAAAACGAACCTCAGTAAGTCATCTAGTCCATTTGTCTGCTTCAGTGGTTCAAGTGTACTGTAACCACTCATGACAGAAAATTGTCAAGCCTCCTTTTACTAATAACCAGTAATAGAAGGTCCCACCACTACCTAGATTTCCCTTCATTAACCATCTCTACAGTTTTTCTTTCTGCCTTAAACCTTCCTTATTGCTGTTTTAACACATTACTTTTTTGTTCTCTCCCATGTGAACAAGAAGAAAAATTTATAACCTCTTTGCAATAATCATATTATCACATTTTCCCAGTGGTCTTTTCTTCTTTAGGCTGAACAAGTCTAATTCTTTCTTTCTTCATAAGGCATGTTTTTTGAACCTCTGATCATAGTTGTTACTCTTTTCTGGACATAATTGTTTCATACCTACTTTGCCATGTGGTGCCCTAAACTGGACATAATGTTCCATCTGAAGTCAAACTTCAGTATGAAAAGTTGTCCCTGAAATGTTCCTAAAGTTTCTGTGGCAGAGTCGTGCTGTATCATTTTCCCAAAAGATGTCACCAAATCCTATTCTTTAGCTGACTCTCTAACAAAAAACCCCTCAACAACAACAATGCCCCCCCATCTACTCCTCCTTCTGGACTGTGCTGTCTATAGAAGAACATTGCACTGTCTCTGGTCTTCTCTCCTTGCTATGGGATTAGCTACTGTTACATTCTGGACATCAAAGTATGTGTATACATCTTTGAATATAAGGTAACACTTCTTTTCTTTTAGCTTCCCTGCTGGAATAAGATGCATGATTCTATATTAAGGCTGTAGAAATACTAATGACTTTATTATCTGTGGTTCCCTCTATATGTGCAAGTAGTGGCGTGATTGGATCTACTGCATAATCCACATGATTGTGCCTTCTGCCATACCACATATACATGGCAGAAGGTGAAGAAGGCGTGATTGTGGGATCACACATTAGATCAAATCACACTTTATTGACATTGTAGGGAGAACCACAGGTTGTTCCCTTTGCTGAGGGGACTTTCAGCCATGGGGACCATGCCCAGCAGGACTGAGAATCCGATGCCTCATGAGGTCCCATGCCTGATGAGGTCCCAGGACCCTCTTGGTCCCAGCTGCCCATGTGGGGACAGGGGTTTCACTCTGGGCATGGTGCTCCCCTGTGGCTGGGAGCCCAGTCAACTGACAGGGCTCCCATCTGCAAGGAAGACCCTGTTACACATGCAAGTTAAAGCTTGATAACAACCAGCTACAAAGTTAGTACATAGTTTCAAGGACTGACTTTATAGCTGATTGCAGCTTTTTATTGTGTGACAGCTACTTTGAAGGTGCAGCTGGTCTTAAGAGAATTATATAATTTACCAGTTAACCTGTAATGTGTAGAGGGGGTCTGTTATGCCATTTAAACCATAGTTTTGATTATCTGCTAAGAATTCCATATGCCCCATTTGTTCCCCAAATTTCTTGTATTAGCATATAGGCATCTAAGATGTTCAGTTAGACTGACCTACTATTCTCTTCCTTGATTCTCCTAGAAGCCTATCATGATTGTCGATCTTTCCCCATCCTGCCTGATTTTTTTGGCCTTGACCAGGTTACTATGATTTATACTTACATACAAGATTATGACTGCAGCACCCTGCAAACCCTCCTCAATGAATTAGCAACTTTGTGAGCAAATATGATGTTGCTCTTTCTATTAGGTGGACCATATGTTAAATGGATGATTCTTTTTGGGGACATCATCAGTAGTCTCTTGGGAAATAATCGTATGCCCTACATACGTAGGCTCTGGACTGCTCCACCCCTTCCACATATAGGAAGGCCTTTGCCTATATAGATAATACCACAGGCAGGACCATCTGTCCCTGCCAAGACCATAACAGACAAGAATCCAGGGAACACCTTCTGAGCTGCCAACTCCTTCAACCTTTACTTCAAGAGCCTTCTATTTCCTCTGATTTACAAAAGGTCACACATGGCAATATCATTAGCACTCACATGGATTAGTACCATAAAGTAGTCCTCAAAGGGCTGGAGATTTGACAATCTGTCTGTAATATTGATTTGAGCTCCTATAAGACTGACTTCCCAGCAGATAAAAAGTCAAATTGTCAGATAGATGCCTCTATCCCTCTCAGAAGGGAATAACCAAGCAAAACAACTGTTTATTTCTTTTTGGGAGAAGTAGCTTCAAACCGCCCAAATATTGACCTCTCTCTTAACTCTCCTCTTCCCTCAACACTGAGCTTGTTTATTCACGTGTTCCAAAACAGCATAATGTTGCTTGATCTCAGTAGAGAATGGGTTAAGTCGATGCATTGTCTGATACTAGGGTAGTCAGCATCCAGTGTTCTCCCTTTGGGGTATAAAGAAGCATCCCTTTCAACTGCTGAAATTGCAGTTCTACCAGTTGAAATGCACCACGTATAAACATTCATAGCACTTCGGCTGCTTGAAAAATGGCCAAAACAGTGGAAATTTCCAGTCAGATGGGGTTAAAGTGCTATTTGAATGGGGTGCAAGCCTTTCAATGAATCTTGCACACATTCCCAACTGATAGCAGCCACTGCACCTACCTCCAAAACACCATCCCTCACAAACCCCTTCAGGGGACACTGTGTTAGCTGCTTTTACATGTATCCAGGAAGACAGGGGATCCAGCAGAGCATGCTTTGGGATTGTATGCATGCTCTGAGTGCTTGACCTCAGAACCCATAAACCTTATTTTGCACACTTGTTCATGTTTCAAACCTGCTAAATTTCAGTGTTCTATATTTAGTAACTAAACTCAAACTGGTTGAATTGAATGTTTAAATATTCCCTTAGTGAAAACAGTTCATCCCCTTTTACTAATGTTGTTACAATCCCCTCTGTCTAGGCATCTTCCTAATTCTGTATCCATGGGCATTATGCTGGTTAATTTTTCGTGTACTAGATGCTTCTCAGCCTAGTCACCTCCTCCTGTAACTCTCCCACTTGCCTCCTGAGAGATTAAACCAAGACACTTCTCATATCAGAACATTTGCCTAGTCTGTTACTTTAATGTTCCTGACAGATCAAGCCTAGGACCTGGGTAGTGGGGTCCAGAGTCAGGATCCCTATCCCAGCTTATCCATTGGTACACAGAGAGGAAGATTCAACCATGGACTTGGCTTTGATGATGCACTATTTCTCAACCATTTCGGCACTGCCTATGCTCTTTAAATTTCCTCATCAGATCCTTTTACTTGATAGCTCCTGTGGGTAACTACACTTACTGTCTTTGAAATATTTTCATGTAGGTCATCTCTGTGGTTCCTTCCTTAAGGTGCAGCAGTGATCAAAGGCATTAATCAAGGATCACTAGAGCTCCTAGTGATCACTGCTCTTCGGCCAACTCCATTTACACAGACCTCAGTATAAACCACAAGCCGAAGCTATCGAAGACTGACGAGCATATCAATCAAAAAAAATCCCCAAGGATCAAGGACTCTCTTCTTCATTTTCAGGACAGCTCTCTTTCAAAACAAACAGATTAGTTTTCCCTTGCTCAGCAGTTCAAGCCTGTGTGATCTTAGGTAAATTGTTTAATTCTTATGTTCTTCACCTGTCTGTTTTTCAAATGAGACTAGTAGCACAGCTGAGAATTTTTTGACAAAACATTTTTCTTTTGGAAAAATCTGATGTGGAAAGTTATACTTTCATCAAAAGTTCATTTAAATTTCATCATAAAGGATTTTATGATACAGGATAGAATTTTTGGTCAAAGGGAAAATGAAAGGCCAGGTAATCTCTCCATGGTTAAGCCACTTTTTGATACTTAGGTGACCAAGTATGGTTAAATTGTAAATTCTTCAGGGAAGGGACTATTTTTACATACATTTATTGAGGGACAACCACAGTGGTGTTGTGATTCCTCTTGGGACCTCCATACAATATTCTGATATACATCTACTATCCCTCATTATTCACCTTTGATATACTTCTGTCTTGTTCACTTTAGAGGAGGGCACCTGAAGCAAAATGGTATTTGATGAAAATATGTTCTTATGAGAAAAGGAAATTTCAGGTAAAAGTACTGAGCTGATACTTAGAAAGCAGAAGTAGCATATTTTACATGTCATTTCCAGTAGGAAGAATATCCATTTTTTGTAAGACTTTTACAGACTTTTATATCCAGGCAAATCATTTAAAGAAAACCCCAAAACATATTACAGTGGACATTTAGGATAAGGTCTGTGTCAGTTTTCCATGAGACGGAGATTTGTTTGTTTGCTTGCCTTGGTTTTTAAAGTCTGTGTCTAAATATAACTTAGCCCACAGAAGCTTGGCTGTCAAAGAAGAACGGTTTAAGTAGAAATGCATCATCCTCAACAATTTGTAGCATCTGTTTTAAACTTGTATTGGTAATCCAGCATTAGATCTAACCTGCCACCGTGGTTGACATCCTGGCTCCTGTTGGATCAGATCTCATTGTCATCATTGTCTTCCAATGCTGATTTCAGTGATTGTCAAGTAAGATACTATTCAGTATAAATAAAACTGCCTCTTTGTAAAAGTAGACTATTCTTGCCTTTACCTGAGTTTCAGCTGTTCTGAACAATAACTAGTGTCATGTATATAGTAAGGTTTTCAGAACATCCTTATTTTTCCCTTGTATCATATACAGTGCATTCCATGTTTCCTCAATTTTAAGTCCCTGTTTTCTGTTATGAATGGCATCCTTGACACTAAAACTGAAGTTATTCTTCCATAATGAAAAGATGTTGATGTCAAAATATTCCAAGTGTTCTATATTGGGACAGTTTATGAACTCAGGGTTTGGGGTTCTTTCTTTCTTTCTTTTATTGTTTCCTTCTTTTTTTTCATTTTTGTATTCAGGGATTGAATTGGACAAAAAGGCAAGACAGAGAGGAAGCTTAGAAGTTCCTCTTCTATATAATATGGGTACTGACTCCTTGCTTTCATGTGGAGTAGTCTGAAAGAGCATTAGGCTCTCTCACACCATTGCATGTATGTATATGAGAGTTTGACTTCATTGTCTGTTAACAGAACAGAAATAAAATCAATCATACCTCTTTTTGTGTAAATATTTCAAACGTAGGAATTATTGAATAAATGTTATAGTTGTGTTTCAGGGACACGTTTTAATAAGATTTTTAAAAATTATAGATTGCTAAAGACATGCAGTGATTATCATCTGAGGGTACAAATGTGTTTAGAAATAGTTTTCATTAATATTTTACAAATGGAAAACTGAGGCACAAAGAAATAAGAAACCTGACAACCTCACTAAGTTAGGCCCTGGCCCGGAGTAGAATCCAAGTATCTTGACTATGGCCCTTATCCTTGCCCTGGCTGTCACTCTGAACATGAATTATACTATATAAAACACAGCAGGATGAGAGCAATTTACAGATATTTAAGTGAACACAATACAGTACCACCGCAAGAATTATCCATAGAACAAAATCTCATTGTTAATATTCCACATATCATTTTGATGGCAGATGCAATGATTTTGAGGGCTTCGCTATTGTATGATTTTGCTAAAGTTTGAACTTTTTGAATTGGACTCCACTTAAACAGAAAAAAAAATCTCTGCTCTCATTAGCAAATACATTAAAAAAAACAAAGTACAAAAGGCTGTAAGCTAAGGGGAAAAAAAATCTAATAGCTATTCTCCCTGAAAATTACCCATTTCAAGCAATTGATATATTGTTTATTGCTTGATTATAAATGAACTGTGACAGAATATGGGAATTTAGATTATAACATCAATGAATCTGCATTTGGCATCATAGAACTTGCATATTGATGGAACACTTTCAGAATTTTAAAACTCTTTTTTATTATTATTATTATTATTAGCTGACACACTAACGTGTATGCATCAACTCCCAAGGTTAACTGAAGAATTAGCTATGATAAAAATATGCTTTGTTTGTACATGTCTTTCACCAAGAAATGGAGTGTTAAATGCTCTTAAGAATGGCATTAGAAAAGAAGGAAAAAGCTAAAATTTGCTGTTGGAACCTCTTAATTAATATGTAATATTGCACTCATATTACATGGCCTTCATTTTATAGGTAAAGTAGTAGAAATTAAAGTAAAAATGAATATGATGAATTACAGCTTGAATTTTCCCAGAAGAAGAAAGGAATAAAACCTGATAAATTTAGAGAGACCCCAAGTACATGAAAGCTATCTTAGTTTTTTAGTCTTTGAACTCATACTTCTAAATTTTAAACCAACTCCTAACTTCTTCGGTTTTTCTTTATTTCTTTTTTCCTTTGAAACAACGAAGAGAGAACCAATACATATAAGCAAAATAGAGAAAGTAAAACTTCAAAAGATTTCCAGCAAGGCTCAGAAAGAGTAAGAAAAGCTTTTGTGACTTTGTATGAACAAGTATAAAGAAACAAAAACTATTGCAAGTATTAAGATATAGGAAAGAAGGCAAATTTTATAACTGATGAATACAAAAGTATTTAACACTGGGTCACCTCAACTTTATCTTAGCTATTTAATGAAGTTTACAGAGATTTTGGGACAAAACAGAAAAAGGGCTCTAAAAATGATTGTCTCTCATGTATTCCTAGTATAAAGCACCTATCATTAGAGGGTTTTTCCAAACACTTGGATTACCGAGTACAATCATTACCCCGTTATGAAATAGAGAAAAGAAATACATCATGCATATTCAATGCTCTTCTTGGAGGCTGGCTTTACTTAAAAAAAAATTATCTGTTTTATCTCTATGTGTAGCTCATTTTAGGCTTTCACAGCCTCATCCATTTACCCTAAGTCTCTTCAACAGATGAGTCATTTCTGTCTTCTTTAAATCTAGTCACATTTGCTATAATTAGAGGGCATTTAGCAAGAATCAATCAGCAGTTCCCTGAGGGAACTCCATCACTTACTAATAGGATGGGTCAACAAAAGAACCTGCCAACCATTTGGCCACAACGACTATTCTGGAGTCCAGACAGAAATATTTCATCTGTGTTTTAAGGTATTGAGTTCAAATCCTAGGAGTCACATATTTTGAATGAATGAATGACCTTTCCCCATAAAAATCTAATTAATTAGTATATGTTTAAGGCTCCATCCTAAAATATTTACCACCTACTAAGACATATTTTGAGTTAAACAGACTTAGAACATCTAAATTGTATAAAATGTTACATGTAGATAAACCTTACTATAAACAAGAGAACATATACACCATAAGGAAAAAAAATATTCTTTTTATTCCAAATGGTATTGACTAAACTTTCTGAGGAAGTTATATATTAAATTAATATCATTTACATTTTCCCCAGCACAACACGGATATAGATTTTTTTATTTGTTTCTGAAGGAAAAAAAATATCCAATTTAAATGATTTATAATTTTAATAGCCTTATTCTTTTACACAGGATCAGTTATTGGGTAAAGGACTACAACAACTATAATACTGGGAAAAAAAAGAGAACAACTTATACGGCACAAGCAAAGGAAAGTTATAGCAAATTTTCCAGCAACCTTCACTTCGCAATAAAAGCTCCAGTAAGTTAAAGATAAAGGGTCTGCCTGAACTACGCTAGTCAGTAGATGAGTGTAGTTAATACATTCCAGTTTCTGTAGATAAGAGTTGCAAAGGAGTTATGGGACTATTATTGGAACTGGCTACTTTTCATTTATTTGGCTAAGTGATCAGGTGTCATTTATAGCTGTGCTGACCAGCTGCTGGGCTGACTCATTCCAAAAGGACTGCTTTTGGGATGGAGGAGAAACCACTCAGCTTCAAGCTTGACAGGAGCAGGTGGAAGGGAGAAATATGGAAGAACCATATCAACACTGCTCGTAGGAGCTGCCAGAAATTTATATTACTATGACTGGAATTTCTGTCTCATACAGCAGCATAGGTAATGAGCTGAACAACCATCCCATCCCCAGAATGAAAATGAAAATAATAAGAAACACATCAGGCAGCAATGGGTCATGGCATACCCACCTCCACATCCATACATTTTACCTATCTAAGCTGTTCCAAACATTTACAGTCTCACCCCAAGTAGAGGGGTCAGGGTAAAGCAAGGAAAACTAGTAAACTTCTCCAATTTGGCAAACTTGTAACTATGGGAATATTTACATCGATTAAGATGAAGTGAATAATTCTGTTCTTTCTTCTACATCCCCAACAGAGTTTCTTCAGCCTTGTTTCAATATGGTCCCTCATTGACAGCTTGTGTGAAAGGAGAGAGTAGGATCACAACTTGCTTGAGCTACACAGTTACCTGGATAATAAAGCTGCTGATGTCCTATTAATTCGTTAACAGGAAACTTTCCATTCCACATCCTCCAGATGTTGACTTACTTATCTCTTTGGGTGCATATAGATGTGTGGGGATGCTCCTCCAAAGGTGTGTCATTACAGCATGGCAGAGCAGACGTGATTAAATCGAGTTTGCCAGGGCATGTTAATTAGCGCATGCCAACAGCCTCTGTGCCTCATGTATTCAGCATCCCTCTGTTGCAAAATGGCAGCAGAGGTGCTTTAACTAAAGCTTTAATGAACAAGCTTTAGTTAAAGTGATCCTGCTGCCATTTTGAAGTGTGGGGCATTGAATTACATAAGACACTGAGGGAGCTTTAATTAGAGTGGCTCTGAGAGCCACCCCCTGAAGCATGTGTAAAAATGCCTTCTGTTTATAGATTATTAGCTCCTCCTGGTCTTCCAACTGTCCCCAGTTGTGTATAGCAATACTCCTAATCACAGGCAATACTCCTAGTGAGAAAAATAAGTTAGCCCACATAGAGCTCCATTCCACTGTTGCTAGACTCCTTCCAGTACCTTAACTAGACTAGTTACAGTATGTGCAAGCACTCAATTCAGCAGGTGGAATCACAGTTCCACCAGTTGGAATGCTCTGGGAAAAAGCATTCACAGCACTTGAAACAGTTAAAAAATAATGGCTGATGCAGTGGAAATCTCCACCACATTGGACAAGGCTGAAATACTAATCTAGTGGGTAGAAGTATTGCAATGAATTTTTGCACGCCATCCCAACTGACTGAAGCCATACAGATGCCCTCATGCATCCTGGTGTGCCCTTTCCAACCCCCACTCCCCTTCAGGGAGATGCTCTGTAACACAGTATTGTTTATGAATAAACAGTAATAACAGTAAACCCCTCCCTCTGACAGCTGGGGGACTTGGAAAACCAAGAACCTCTCCACAATCCCCTGGGGCCTTTCCTCAGCCCTGTGACCCTGCATTGGTGTGGGAAAACTACCTGCCAGCACTGGACCCCATCTGCCCATGGAGAAAGCCCCTCCACTGCAGTCAGAGCTGAGGATGTGGCCACAGTGGAGAGGTTATAGCCTGAGGTAACTAATGCACTCACACTGTGACCAGAGCCCCAGCTTTAGCTGTGATGGAGGGGGCACACCGCTATGATCTCAAGGTAACCCCTGAGCAATTGGAGGTACGCACAGCTCCATCCATCCATGAGGAAAGCCTCCTCCCACTGTGGCTGTAACCTGTGACCCAGCAGCACCAGACCCTCAAGCCAACCCTGCCTCTGCCATCTCTAAACCCCCTCACCCCCTCCTGCATCCAGTTAGACACTTACTGACCTGCCCCCAACCTCACAGTCCTAGAGACCCCTGCCACACCTCCCACCACTTATGGACATGGCCCAAACTATCCTTGCTCCCCATTACTGGACCCCTAGGCTGTGTCCATGCAGGGGTGGAGGTGTTTCAAATGTAAAAGGGGGTGGCTGGTCTGGGGTCTCTAGTTCCAACTGTGATAGGATCCAGGCAATTTGGGTAGTGGAAAAGTCAAGGTCTGGAAGATCCCAATATTTCTTGATTGGACCTGGATCTACCAGATCCCACTCTCTCTCATATCCAAACTGCATGGATCCTATCCCTATCAGGACCAGGGACCCCAGACCAGTCCACCCCAAAATGGACATGACCCTCCTTCCACTATGAAGCCCCTCCCCCAGACACTGCCAGCCCTTGCAGTTACTAGAGCCCCCTGATCCCCATTCCCACAGGGACTAGGGTCCTCTGACCCACCTCCCTATACTGACACTGCCTGCACGTCCTTCCTGGACCCCCAGGCACCATTCTACGGACCCTACCTGATGGGCTGGAGAGCTGAATTTTCAACCAGTTTACACTGGATCCAGAGTCTGGTATCATTGGAGTAAGGATCCATTGGACTTGAAGGAAAATGGACAGGTCTGAAAGACAGCAAACCCACTCTGGCTCTGCTGTCTGACAGCCTGACAGCTAAGGAAGGGAGGAGGTGTCGTGCTCCCTTTGGGCGCCAGCTAATTTGTCCTAACCTGTGCCCTTAGCTGCTATCACCTGTATCCAGATAAGGGAGCCTGCAAAGCACACTGGAATGTGTGTTCTGGGTCCTCCTTGTTGGGTGACTTTAGCATTTGCACATTTGCTGAATTTCAAATGGCTTAAACTAAGTGGCTGAACTGAACTTTAACTAAATGTTTATATATACACTTTGAGCTAGGTTGAGTAGATAACACTGCTGTGCACAGTGTAAAGATTTCCAATGATGAGCCCCAATAAATAAGATTAATTTAAATCATATCTGTACATTAAGATTAATCTGTAAAGAGGTTTTGAAGGAGGAGGGTCACTTTCACAGCATTTTTTTTTTAAATCAAGGAATGATCTGATCAGCTAAAATGGATTACGTAACTTGAGGCCAGAGAGAATTATATGGCTAAAAATATGAAAAAGAGAAATGGTTTTAATATAAAGAGAGATGGTTTTTTGAACCTTCAGCAAATTTCATTCTTTAGGGACTTTATTAGTAGCTTCTGAGAGACATTGAAAAGAAACTGGTTTGAGAGGCTATAAAATCCAAATGCCTATTGAAGTCAATAGAAATCTTTGTCGACTTCAATGGATTCTTGATCAGGCTATATATTTGATTGTAGAGTAATGAATTTTATGGAGTTGCTGTAATTTTTAGAGAACTATTTCAGAAAGTGTCAACATCTTGCATAAAAGATGTGCATCTATGTAATTTATGCTATTGCTTAGTGCATTACATAAGCCTCAAGGTATAGTAAGTGTCACTGTCAAGCATATTTCTGTGAAATTCCTCTCAAATCTAAAGAAAAGTCTATTTCATAGGCTCATTTGAAAATCATTCCCAAGGGCTCTAGAAATCTTTGTGAAAATAGCATGTCCCCCAACCCCAGCCCTATTCCTTCCATTAAAACCATGATTATCTGTATATTTTAAATGTACAAACAGTACTATTAAAAATGGGCAAGCCACCAAAGCAAACTACTGGTCCTGCAGTGATAACCCTCTTCTTATTAAGTGGTCAGGTAGATTCAACAACTTTCTTTTCTGTGTCTTTCTGACAAGGTATTTAACAACTGAAGAGGATAATAAGGTAGAGCCCTTGTTGTAGCTCAGTTCTCCAGGGTTTATCTAAGGATGTGAATCTTTAAATAAAGGTTGTGGGGGAGAGGGGGCTGGGATTGGAGGAGAAGCAGTTAATTATACTTGGTCACAGCCTTTTCTGATTTCAGGAATTTGATAACAGAAAGAAATATTTTTGCCAGATCCTTGGGGAGGGACTTTCATAGGATCTTATATCACCTGTGTCCTTTGCCAGACTGAACCACAAAATCCCCTTATATGCTATCCAGCAGAGTCATATCAGACTTACAAGACTCCTCTTATCACATATGCTCCTTGGAGACTACAAGGGCCAAGCTTAAGGGCTGAATTCCCATAACAAGCATGCAACTGATGCCAACACTTACCTTTTCTTTCCTTCTATTTCTTTCTTTCTTTTGCTTTTGTCTATTCTTGGAAGGAGACCAAGAATCTAGAGAGAAGTCAAATACAGTCCATTTCTGAACTTCACTTTGCATCTCACCATTTACCTTTTAGAGGTCAGTACCTGTGTATCTAAATGGATTCAGCAAAGCAGTGTCACCTTTCCCACACCTGCATTTTGACAATACTTGGTTCATTCAGCCTAGAAGGAATATATCTTTTATAGTGCTTTTAAGCTACAAGATATTCAGAGTGCTCTGTGGTATAATACCAAAATGCTGAATGCTCTGAAACGAAAGTCATCTAGGTTTACCAAATGTATTACACATGAAAAGTGTGTGTGTGTGTATTCTAGGAATACACATGTACACATACACACATCTATACATGTGCGCATGTGTGTGTGTGTGTGTGTATATATATATATATATACACACACACACATACACGCACGTGTGGGCTAACAGCCTTTTGAAGGCCTCCCTGTTTTTCACAGATAAGCTTGCAGATTGAGTTTCCTCATTTAAGCTTTCTACAAACTTTCCCACTATACCTGATTTCTAATAGCCATATTGAACAATCATCCAGTGGAGAGGTGATGTAGACAGGTAAATGAAAGTGTGATTTTTAGGCTGATTTTTTGTGCTGTTAAATTAGGTGTTCTCTGTCTAAGATACAGACCAATATTTCTACGAAGTCCACAGAAATCATTGGCTCAGAAGTGGAAATCTCATTCACACTCATGAAACAAGCTACTGTGCAGCTCAAAAAGAAAACATGGAGATACAAAATTATGGTGTTATAGGTTTCAACTGGTAAAACTCATATATATATGTGGGGCTCATTTCTTAAAGGTAATTAAGTAAACCTCCCACTGAACCCCAATAGAAGTCATGTTGGCCTTAGTACAAATATCAGGAATAGACCTTTTTCTGTTTAAAATTTATGTAAGAATTTGTAATCACTCTTAACTACAAATCAATCAACTGTACTTTTCATTGTAGTAATGTAGCTAGAAAAAGGGCATAGCATAGTTAATGCACACTGTACTTTTTACAACATGTGGCAATAAGCTGCCCACTCCAAGGAACTTACAAGCAATGCTTTCTTAAAACTGCAAGTTGGCTTCAAATTCTGGAATAATTATTCGATTTCAAAATTTTGCTTACTCTTCCAATGAATTATAATAAAACAATGGCAAGCAATTTTGTTTGTCTTTTCTGGAAATTAAAAGGTTCATTGATGTTTTATGTTGGGCTTCTTCCTCTGAAAACAGCTAAGGAATGTACATTTTTATGATGTATTTCAGTGATTTGATTACAACACTGGGCTAGACTGTGAAGGGCTGTGTTTTTTCCTAGTATTTTCTTAATAAAAATAATATGAAACAAAAAATGAAAACCTATTTCATAATAATTTGAAAATCAATTATATATTTTTTCTATGTGAAAAACTGTCATGATATGTAGGCCAAATGCTATATTCTAAGTTTCTATTTATAAAGCTATTATTCATGGCCAGAGATGTAAAAAGGAAAATAAATAAATGCATACAAAAGTTATTATAGATTGATAAATTAGTTGAAAAAAATGCTGATTCTGAGGTCTCATCCCACAATTTTAATTCAGGAAAAATCCTCTTAAATATCAATATGAATTTCATCTCTGCTGGCAGCAGGATTGGACCAAAATACACTAAAATAGACTCTTCCCCTCATATATCTGATGTAAAATTTAATATTCTACCATTGCACCCAGCAAGCTTCTTTCCAAACTGGAAAACACTGTCAAGTTTTACTTTGTGGAAAATCCCACTTGTTCTATTTTCCTTTAAAATATGACACTTTCCTGGATGTATTCACACCTTCAGGGTTGTTCATTAGCACCGCAAATCCCTCACTGTTATCTGCTACTTGTCCATTGAGAACCTGCTGAGATTGTTGGATTGAAAACCAGCAGCTGCTTGCTCCATTGAGAACCAGGGACCAATTCTTTGGCCAACTATGCCTCACTTTTACCTTTTTCAGTCAGGCACTGACATCTCTTAGCAGACATTTTTGCCATCTTCTTGAATCATACCTTTTCTCTAGTTTGTGTAGGTCCTCTCTGCTGCATCAGAAACCTGGCAGTATGGTCCAGTGTCCTGGAATTACATATATTGCTGAAAACAAGTAAATTGCAAGTAGCAGCATAAAAAGGCAAAGTACAAAAGCAAAAGACATCATAAGAACCAGTGACCATTAGGGCTCTGCAAAGCTTTGGGTGCCAATTCGATTCAGAGGAGATTCAGCCTTGTTCAGCAGCCGAATCTCTGAATCTGAATTGAATCGTGAGATCATTAAAAAGATCCAAATCAATTAGAAGCTCTCTGAGAGTAGGGCACCTGGACCTCTTCAGCCTCCACAAGAGAAGGTTGAGAGGCAACTTTGTGGCTGCCTATAAGTTCATCATGGGGGCACAGAAGGGAATTGGTGAGGCTTTACTCACCAAGGCACTCCTGGGGGTTACAAGAAATAATGGCCATAAAATAGCAGAGAACATATTTAGACTAGACATTAGGAAGAACTTCTTCACAGTTAGGGTGACCAAGGTCTGGAATGGGCTCCCAAGGGAGGTGGTGTTCTCCCCTACCCAGGGGGTCTTCAAGAGGAGGTTAGATAGGCATCTAGCTGGGGTCATCTAAACCCAGCACTCTTTCCTGCCTATGCAGGGAGCTGGACTCAATGATCTATTGAGGTCCCTTCTGACCCTAACATCTATGAATCTATTAATCAATTTGGAAAAGATTTGGAGAGCTTTGGAGATTTGGGCAGTCCCTGTTCACCACCTCAGGGAGTTGGACACAGACTCTGTACTGGTAAGTAGGGGATGGGAGGGTGAGGATGGAGGAGAGGGAGGGGACCATGGGGGGACCTCCACCAAGCCCCATCCCCTGCCTGCTCCCCCAGCCCCCCTGAGTGTCCCCCAACCCCCGCCTGCTCTCCCAGCTCCCCACCATGACTGCCCCTCACCAGTACTGCCAGGTAGGGGTCAATCCCCACTGCCCCCTGCTGTCCCATTCCATGTGGGGGGCTCTGCCATGAGCCCCCCAACCCCTGCCCACTCTCGCAGCTGCAACCATGGCTACTTCACCCAGCCCAGCTCCTGGTTCTTTAAAAAAAATTTAAAAGCCCCCACTCAACAGCTGCTGCAGTGGCTGCAGGGCTGCCGGGGGCTCCTGGTAGAGTATCCCATGCAGTGTGGGGCAGCAGGGACTGCCCCTCCACCTGGCAGTAACTAGTGAGTTTGTGGCTTTTTTTTTTTAAAGAACCAGGAGCTGGGGCTGGGTGGGGCAGCCATGGGTGGGGGGCTGGGAGAGTGGGTGGGGTCGTGCATTGTGGCAGAGCCCCTCATGCAGTGGGGAGCACTGGGGTGAAGTGGGGAATCAGCCCCCCTCCTCCCAACCCACCTGGCAGCAGCCAGTGAACTTGGGTCTTTTTATTATGGCAGCAGCCAAATCTCTACATCAGATTTGGCTGAATCGATTTGGGACAGTGATTCAACTCACCTAACCAAGTCACTATCCCCTGAATCAGTCAAATCTGAATCTGAAGCAGATGCTAGCCACTTCGCACAGGCCTAGTGACCATATGTTGAGTATAGTCAGAGATATAAGAATAAATAAACAAAAAGTTTTACAGGAACTATAATTTTATCCTAAAAATTCAGTTTTTCCTTCTGACCTCCGGTCAAAATTTCCTTGAGTATCTGCCCAGATTGCACTTACCATCAAGATCTACTTCGTCTAAAGCTCTAGGAATTTTTAGACCAGTAGCAGCAAACCTTTTGGGCAGCCATGCCACAAATTAGCCCTAAACCTCCACTAAATGCCACTCTGATCTTTTTCTTCTGCCTTATCTGCTGCCTGTCCCCTTCCAGAACTGTCACATGCTACAAACAAGTTGTTTGTGCCATTTGTGTCATGTGCAACAAGTTGGCCAGCCCTGCTTCAGATAGCTATCATCCTCTCAAGACATGCCTTAAGTATGTTCTCTGATCTGGTTAGTTTTATACTTCTTCCATTTAATTCCTGGAAATCCTACACTATGTATATAAACCTCCTGCCCCCAGATGTGTTCATCAGACCTATAGTCTTTTTTGATCCAGTTATAGTTAGGAAATGCTTACAACCCTTCAGCATAATCCAATAACTCCACATTTTGATTAGCAGAGAAAGTATTATTAGTTTTGCATTTTTTTTTCTCTAACTGTGCACAATATCAGTCTTTGAACAGACTTTGGGTATCAGCCTTGCTACAAACCTTCCTTTTTTAGAGTACAATGAATCATTGTCTATTTATTGTGGCCATTTATGCATAGCCATTTACGCATAGCCCTCTCTTATACAAAGTCTCAGTGATAACTTCTCTCAGCCATGTAGGTTTGGTCCTCTCCCAGAAGCAAAGAGCTTTTCACCTCCCAAAGCTTAATCAGTCCTCACTTGACTGGCCAATATGCCCCTCATAAAATTACCTTCACATCAAATATTATAGTTCATAAAAACATAAGGCAGACAAAACTAAAAACAGCTTAACACAAGCTACAGATAGAAACCAAATATTGTATAGCAAATCTAAACACATTTTAATATTAGCTATAAACTCCATCAGTAGACCTAATTCATGAAACCACCCATGGTTCCATGAACCCCACAAATACTGTAAGATCGTGACAGAAATAATACATTTATTTAGGGTCATTATATACTACTTTGGCTCACAAAGAAAGTGTTTTGCAGGTTTCTGTACGCAGCAAGAGAAATTGAACATATACCGATTTTTATTTTTTACTGGCTAAGTATAGACATCCAAAAAGCCGAGGGCAGAATTGAGGTAAATTACATCATGTTCTGTGGAACCCCAGGGGTCAGTGGGCCACAGGTTGAAGGTTGCTGGTATATAGGTTTATCTTTTGGTATACAGGGAGGCATGCAGGCTGCCTGCTCTGTCCAAGTCCTGAAGTTTGAGTGTGCTTCTGCATGCCTCCCAGAATTCCCTATGAGTTCCCTGGACTGCTGGAAACTGCCAAATATGGCCAACTACACAGGTCATGCCTGATTGGCTGCTAGGCAGGGGCCAGAACCCTCTTCACCCTAGTATTCTGGGACCCTGTAGCTGAGGACCAAAAACCTTGCAGCATCCAGGCTCCAGCAATCTAACTTGAAACAACAGAGAATCCATTAGAAAAGTTTAGTCTTGAGTCTAACCTAAATTGATTAGATTTGAATGCACATGGCACCAGGCCTGCCTTAGACTGGGTTCCACTTCAGATTGGTTTATGTGCACTAAACTTCTGTACGGTTATGGGTTTGAATCAACTTTTAACCACTTAGGTTTATGTGTAATGTCTGTACCTTGCCAGTATGGGATACATCTCTTCAACTCTACAATCTCTGTACCTTGCCAGTATGGGATACATCTCTTCAACTCTACAATTAAAAAAAACCTGATGCACAAAGAAAAGAATTGGTTTTGAGTAATAGATTCGTATCTTTCATTATTTTCAAATATTTGCCTATCTTTATATGCTGGCATAATTATATATTTTGTAAAATTCTAATGCTAGTCTATTATTTCTAGGGCTGGTTAGGTATTTTCTATCATATTGATTTTGAAATGAAAAATGACCTTTTGCAAAACTTATCCACATGTCAAAAATAAAAAAAAAACCCCAAACAACAAATACATGTTCTGTTGAGAAACTGAAGCAAAATATCCCAAGTTGATTGGAAGAATCCCGTCCATTTTACTGGAGGCAGAAGAAAATAAGTGACCCCAGTCTCCCCATGACTCTTGTACTCCAGCAATATTTCCAGCAGCCAAACTGAATAGGCAGCAATGAGGCAAAAGTTTCAATCAGCCTCTGGCTGCTTCATGGAAGGCTATTGATTTCTGTATCTGCGCTTGGAGCACAGGTGGTGTTTTCCTCCATTCTGCCGGTGAGTCAACGGGTAAAGCGACACAAGGCATGTATTGAGGCTGTAAACCAGCACCTTCGGGGTTGGTGCTACGACGTGGGCTTTGGATTCTTCGATCACAGCCCACATTTCTCTATGCAGAGCATGCTGGCGGAGGATGGACTTCATCTATCGCCTAAGGGTAAGCGTTTCTTGTCTTCCAGGTTGGCTGATCTCATGAGACAGGCTTTAAACTAGCTTCGCCGGGGGATGGGCCTGCCAGAAGGGGAGAGGATGCTCGGCCGCTAAGTCAGGTAAGTCGGGCGGGCAAAGGTGGTGGTAGC
>JAGPOW010000261.1:26820340-26844519 GCA_030014935.1 Caiman crocodilus
TGTGACCCTGGCACTCATTCCTGCCATTGGCAGGGGGTCAGACTAGATGGCCTGCTCTAGGCCCCTTCTGACCCTAGGCACTATGAAACTATGAAACTACAAGTGGAGGAGAAATTTACAAGATGCTTCCAGATGGGCAAATGGAAGAATGAAAGGAAACTGTCTGGGTTTACATAATTCTCCTCTCTCACCTTTGGATAGCCCTTCTCACATCACAAAAAATAAAAAAAGAAAATAATAAAAAAATTGCATGTTGACATTTTTTCTTAGTCAAGAAAAATCTCCTTCTTCATCAAAGATATATATTTGAACCAATAATAGGTCAGAATACCATAGAGTTTATTATACAACATCAATGATGAATAATAGATTGAGAAAGCCAAGATTTTGAGAACGATCCATTGGCTTGAAAAACTGTATTTTGTTGAAAGTAATCATCATACGATAGAAAACAAGAATTATAGCCACCAAAAGTATTTTTTCCTAATTTAAATAATTATGAAATCTGTAATGATTTGGTTATTAAAGTTCCTTTGGATTAAGAATACAGTAAATGGTTTTATGTACTCTTACAGTTACCATTATCTCATTCTGGTTGTTTAGTCTGGAAAAGACTTGCTAGTCATTTTTTTTCAGTGAGATTTTTGCTAGCAATAAAATTATTATCTATTGTAGTGGTCGTAGTACTTTTTTGTTCACATTGCAACAATGCCTTCAAATCCAATAATCATAGAACAGGATGTTTTGGGGCTTTGTACCAACAAAAACAGAGAAGTGTTTGTAATAACATAACCTAAATTTCAGGTTGTATCAGGACAAAAATATCTCTAGATGAAATAACAGGGTCATAGAGAAATGGGGCTGGAAGGGACCTCCACAGATCATATAGTCAAACTCCCTGTTTGAGGCAGGTTCAGCCCTACCCAAATGATCCCAAACAAGCCACAAATTAAACTCTACAGAAGACTACCATTAACCATGATACAACATCGTGATACAACCATGATACAACATGTTACCTTACCCTGCCAGAAGTAGAGCAGGGGAATCATTGCAGCTGATGCTTGCATAAAATGTTGTCAATATATTCTCAAGTGGTCCCAGGTAGAGGCCCATACCATTGCTACAGAGAAAGGCAAAAACTTCCACAGTCCATACTAATCTGACCATGGAATACAATTCCTTCCTGGCCCCAGCTATGGCAATCATCATGGCCCTGAGCAGAGGGGCAAGACTCTGTAGCCAGGAACCTCCAGCTTTGCTTCCAGTAGATGTGTCCAGATGAGCACGCAGGTGCGCCTTGCAGCGTCTCAACCCCCTTTGAGACACTGCAAGAGATACGTGCAGGAAAAAAAACAACAAAAACCAATGTTCCAGCATCAAAAAATACCCCCGATAAAAAACTGTGCACGGCACAGTTCTGGACTGTGGTAGTCAGCCAGAGCACCTCTATGGTTGGCCCTTGCCCCAGTGCTGAAGCAAGCTGCCTGCCTGTGCATAGCAGGCAGCAGTGCAAGCTGCAGGGACTTGAGCCTGGCTTCATGCCAGTAAGTAGAAGGTTCAGGGACCTGGAGAAGGGGAAGGGAAGCACCAGACCCCAGCTCCCTGTTTGTTCCCCCACTCTCCACTCACTCTCCCATATGGGCTGTCCCCTCTCCCCCCTGGCAGTAGCAGCAGCAGTTGAGGCCACTCAGGGCTTTCTGGCACAGCTCTCCTGCATGGGGGACAGCAGTGCTTGGTACCAGCTGCTTGGAACCCATGCTGCCACTTCACACTAATGTGGCCCAGCTCATCAGGGTGCCCCATGTTGTTTCAGAGCTCTGGGCCATTCAGAGTGACAGCCGCAGCACCCCTGAGCTTGCAGACAGAACATGGCACCCTGCCAAGATGGGCCACACCAGCACAATGTGGCAGCTGCAACATGGGTGCCAGGCAGCCAGAGCTGAGCCCCACTGCCTCCCGCACCACACCAGGGGGCTGTGCCATGAGGCCCTGAGTGGTCCTGACCACCACTGCTGCTTCTGATAAGCTGTGGGCAGTGTGGGAGGCTGGAGCCAGGTGGGAGAGTGATGTGGGGGCAGGATCCAAGAGGAGGAGCAATCAGGAGCCTGAAGCCAACTGGGGCAATCCCTGAATTGTCTAAAGCCTCCTGAGCACCACCCTGCTTGTCTCTCCTCCTGCTCATCTCCAGCTTCTGTAGGAGTGTATACAGAGCAGGAGAATGAGCAGGGGGCTGGAGGCAAGCAAAAGGATGGAGACAAGCCCCTGGAAATGAGCTGGAGATATTCCCCTGCTGTCTACAGCCTCCTGTTTGTTTTCCAGTTTGTTTCCAGCTTCCTGTTCATTCCTTTACTCATCTCCAAACCTCCTGCTTGCTCTCCTACTTATGTCTATCTTCCCAAGACTGGAGACTAGCTGTAGCCCCTGGAAGGGAGCTGGGACCCATCAGGTAAGGCAGGTCATGTGCTGTGTGTGTATGTGTGGGGGGGTCTCTGCCCTGTGAGAGGGGAGAGGACCCACCCCTCTTAAGCAGCCCTCAGTCCTCCCACACCTGCCCGTACACTGACCCACATCCCCTCACATCCCTCCAAACACACCCACCTCCCCCCACCGCTGTCTTTCAGATCCCATATCCCCCCATCACACACCCACCATGTGATATGGAAACCAAAAGCAAACATTAAAACATACAGATATTTAGGGTTTATTTTATAATGATGCTAAAGACACAGGTAGGCTTCCAAATTGCTTTAACATTGTAAATCTAGCAATAAAACATTGCCCATCTGATCAGTCCCACTCTCTCTTTCTCTTTTGTTCCAATTATGAAAGAATATGGACTTTGGGGTATTTTAAAAAGTGAATTTGGGATGCTGTATCAGCAGTCCATTTGGCACAAGGAATAGTGTCCCCACATACTAACTGTCCAGGCCCCAAAAGTTCCTGTCTATTTGTAACATTCAAAATAGCCCTAAGCCCTACCCAGTTAATGAGTAGCCCTTATTGTATGGGGGTTAATGGGTGAATGTTACAGCAAAATTCTTGGGACAACTAATAAACCCTCCCTCCCAAAACAGGATAGGAGTGCCATGTGGGTCAAAGGGCCAAAATGTGAAAATAAGTGTGCCTGAGATGGACACCAAGCAGAGGCCTCCTGGTTGCACCTACCAGTAGTCATAGGCATCCAAGGAGCCCGTGGATACCAACCACTGATGCTCTGCCCAGAAATGTGCATGGACAAGTGAGAGGAAAGTGGACCCACAGTCTCCAGGCACTTTCCCAGCCACAGCCTCCTTTCTGGTCAAGAATGGGGCCCACTTGGCCAGAAGGAGGTTGACCAGAAGGTCCCAGTACTAGGTGGGGCCATGGATGGGGTGACCAAAACAAAAATGTGGGGGTGAAATTCAACCAGAACCCAAATCTCAAGAGGAGATTCTGGAGGTGGAAGTGCCCCAGTGACACCCTTGCTGAGCACATCCTGCCACTTGGACCTGGGCAAGATGTGAGGGTGGCATGATGAACAGTGTGGCTTACAAGCATGTAGACATAGCTGCAATGGATGGTGGAAAAGCAGACCATTGTGATGTCTTTCAGATGGCTCAGGTGGTGGAGCAGAGACAGCCATGAAGCCGGGCAAGATGCCAAGGCAGACTTTACCTCCTGGACCAGACGGCAGGTTGCATGTGCTGTAAGTAGACCCATGTACCAGGCCAGTGCAGCAGGGTCCACCCACTCCCACCTATCATAGTCCAGGAGATCTCCAATACACCACCTAGGATCAACCTCTATTGCAACTGGGGAGCCTCTGCTATCAACACCTCCAGCTGGAGGTTCCAGAGGAGGGGCTCAATGAACAGGTTGGCACCCTGGGTGCCTGTTGCTGGGGACCTGGAGATGGAGACGAGCCTCCAGGGCAGGAGGAGGTCCTGATAGAAATCTGGCATCCTTTGCATGTCCTGCAGGGAAAAGCCCCACAAGCTGAGGAGCTGCCAGTCATATTGGAGCCCTAGAAAGTGGTGGAAGAAAATGTGCCCTGGGTGACCCCATGCTGCATGGCTACAAACACCATATAGCAGTCACTGCAGGAACTGAAGGCAGAAAGCCAGGACCTGGCTGAACAGGTAAACCAGGCCCTGGCCACCTTCCAGGCTTAGGACTGCTGCAATGACCCAGTGACATCCAGGCCAGAAAAACTCCAGTGCCCATCTCTGGAGTCCTGCCAGGACCTCAGGGGGCACAGGCAAGTGTGTAAGTGGTTCCAGAGCATGTACAGGACCAACTGGTTCAGCACTAGCACTCTCCCATGCAGGGAGAGACATCTCAGGAGCCCTGCATGGGAGAGTGGGTAGGGGTCTGTGAGGGATAGGTAGACTCCCAAGTAGAGCAGGGAGCCACGCTCCAGTGAATCCCATGGAGCATGGGTGGGAGTGAGCCCACCTGCCACCCACCACCAGGACTAAGCTCTTGACCCAGTTGACTCAGGCAGAGGAGGCCACCAAGTACAATGCCTGGCAGGCTTCCACCTGTGCCAGGTCACCTGAGTCCTGGACCATAAGCATTACATAATCAGCATATGCTGACAAGACCAGCTGCACCACTGGCTCATGGAGCATCACTCCTGCCACCCGCTTCTGCAGGGCCTAGGTGTACAGCTGGCCCAACAGTGGGAAGCCTCAATGCATCTGTCTCATGAAGGAGATGGGCTTCATCAGGGTCCAGCTGAGCTTGACCAAACACTCTTCAGAGACATACAGCATCTGGAGACCTCGTGCAAGCAGGGCCTGAAGCCAAAGGCTCACAGCATGCATCCTGTCAAATACCTTATCCTGGACCAGGGATAGGAGGCCAAAAGACAGGCCCTCTGATGTTCTAGGACCAGGAGGTCCCAAAACAGATACAGTTTGTGAAAGATGGAACATCTGGGCATCATGTACATCTGGTCAGGATGGATCATGTCCATCAGCACAGACTGCAGGTGCAATGAGATGACCTTCACTGCCACCTTGTAGTCCATGCAGAGGAGGGACATAGGATGCCATTTCCTCAGGTCACAGAGATCCCCTTTCTTCAGAAGGACAGAAGTAATCAGCACAGCGCTCTGGCATAACACGGGGAGCTCCCCACTTCCTTCAGATTTGGCCATGACCATGGCAAGGTCTGGGTCAAGGACATCCCAAAAAGCTTGGTAGAACTCCATGGTCATCCCATCAATACCTGGCAACAAAGCACTGGGCATCAGATGGAGGGTGGCCAAAAATTCAACCAGAGTGAGAAGAGCTTCCAGCCAGTCCTGGTTGCCCATGCTGACCTGCGGGAGTCCCTCCCACAGCGTCTGAGAGGCATCAGTGTCAGTCAGATACAGGGAGGAGAGTTCTTCATAGAAGGCCCATGCACCAGAAGGCAGGTGATATACTTCTTGGCTCCCTGCCTCCTCTTCACGGTGTAGAAGTGGAGAAGGAGTTGGAGGCATGAGCCGACATATGAACCACAAGTGCGGTGGTCATCTAAAGCACAAAGCTCTTCTTGCCTCTCCCAACACTCTCTGCAGAGGGATGGGTTGGTTGGGTCAATGGCCAGGCACCTCTTCAGCTCTAGCACTTCCTGCTTGAGCTGCTCCTGAACCACCTCCCTCTGTCAGGTGTGCCTCTGAATGTAGCTGCAGCAAACAAGCTGAATGCACACCTTTCCCGCATCCCACCATCTCCTAGCCAAGGAGAAAGCTTCCTGTTATTACCAGCAGGCCAGCCAGAACTCCTGGAAGCCCACATCCTCCAGCAGACTGGCACTGATATGCCAGTAGGGCAATCCTGGATGCCCAGGCCCCAGCGTGGCCTGAATCCAGACAAGGTGGTGATTGCTGAAAGAGGTTGGCTGGATGCCAAAAGAGTGGTCCTGGGCAAAGTGGGCAAAGAGATATAAACCCAGTCCAACAGGGAGTGGAATGCCTGCTCCCCCTCCTCCCTCACATAGATGAAGGCAGGGGTTTTGATAGGCTGACAGGCATGCTAGATGTCCACCAGATAGTAGTACATCAGGATCTCCCCAAGGATGCTTACAGTGGCCTGGTTCCACTCCCTGCCTGACTGGTCTCACATGTCTAGGGTGACGCTAAAGTCCACACCAAGGATCAGGCACTCACAAGGGTTGAGGGTGCCAATTTATGTGGCCACCTGGAGGAAGAAATCTGCCAACTCTGGGTCCCTTGCAGGGGCATACACGTTCAGAAGTTTCAGGACCAACCTCTGTACCTGGACCTGGAGGTGAAGCAGGCAGCCCAACATCACATCAATGTCCTAGTGAACCTCTGGCTGAAGGCCTGGGGAGAACAGGGTGGACAGTCTACAAGTGGTGGCCAAGAGGTGACTAAAAATGACCCTGCCTTCCCACACCAGCTGATAATTAGACTTATTAGTTGGAGTCATCAGGGTCTCCTACAACAATACCATGGGGTACCCTCCCTCAAGAAGGAAGAAGAGAACTTGGCACCTCCAGAGACCCTTCCTGCAGCCATGGACATTGAGGGTCGCAATCTCAAATGACTTCATGGCTGAGGGGGTGGAGTAGATGGTTTAGCAGGGGCCTTGCACATCTCAACACCCAGTGTGGGGTCCAACGGCTTGCGTAGCTTCCTGTCATATGTATATAGGGTGTCTATTAAACTGTGAGCCCACCTATAGATCCAGTCATTGTAGCTTTTGGGCCCCTTGCCTTTCCCCACCACTGTCAACATTTCCCCAGAGGTCCAAGGCCAGCTGTACCTTCATGGCAGACCAGCAGGTGTAGTCTCATTCAAGAAATGCAAGTAGCTTACCCCTGGGATGGAGAAGCCTTCAGACTCTATGGAGCCTGCTGGTTTTCAGGTGCCCTCCTTCTGGTCCTGGGGCCCAGTGGGGTCCTAAGGCAATATCTGAACCCCCCAGTCCATTATGTTCCTGGACTCTGCTTGGGATTGGCAGAGCAGCCCCTTGGGATGGGGGGAGGGCAAGGATGGTGGTGGAGTTCCTTGATAAGATGGTGGGACAGAGCTGGAGTTTCAGGGGTTCTGTGCATAGTCCCCCAAAAGATTATTTTGGGGCACCCTATATACATATCTCTTGTTGATCAGGGGACCCAACACTGACCCCCTCTGGTGTGGGACCATGGGGCAGGTTGGAAGTGAGGTTTTTCTGGGAGGGGGAGGGAAGAGCCACCAAGGTGGCTTTGGTGTCTGCCTCAGGGTCCTGGGAAAGGAGACCTCCTCCCTCAAGACTCACTGGGCCTCTGTATCCCCTAGATTGACAGAGGGAGGAGGTTCCATTGCCAGGCTTTCCTTTGGGTAGGCCTCAGTCTCAGCAGGGGGTAGGCCCTGGTCAGCAGAATGACGGGCATCCTCCATGGGCTCCTGTCCGAGACTATCTAGCAGCCCTGAAACCTCTTCCATGAGGACCACCCATTTGCTTTTTCCAGGGGGCGGGGGTGGGGAGGCCCCCAGAGGCTGGGTAACTCCTTCCCTCCATGTGGTGGTCTTGGGAGGGGGAGAGGAGTCCTCCAAATCAGAGGGCTCCAGGTGCACCCAGGCTTTCCTCTTGTCTTTACACCCAGAAGGGACTTGCACCCACTCAGCCATAGGATAGTCCTCAGGTGAACAGGCTCCAGTAGGAGGAGGTGAGGGCTGTGGAGGTGGGGCAGACATGACAAGGGGATGACTAGGGGCAGGAGAGTCCTGCTCCCTCTCTCCTCTAGTTGCTGCTGCCCTCCCCAGGACTCCACCAAACTTGGTTGGGGGCTGGCATCCCTTGAGCTCACAAGGGGGCTTGTAGTTGTGGCTGGGGTACCTGAGGGAGGAGGGGTGCCAGTGGTAGGGGTACCTCACATGCCAGTGGGACCCATGGATGCCCTCTCTGCCTGTCCCACAGGGCATTCATGATACAAGTGCCCCAGGGCATAGCACCAGAAGCACCGCAGGTCCCCCAGAGTATAGAAAACCATCACCAGGACCCCTTGATAAGGAACTGTCAGGCACTACTCAGTCTCCAGCCGCACTCCCACTGCCAACTGGATCCTAACCTGGTGATGGAAAGATCACACATGGTGAAGCCCGGGTTTTGGCACCCCAGTGACAGGGCCACCACTGGGGAGTTAACTTTCCCCAGGAGTTGGAGCTGGGGGAGCAGGGCTTAATTGGGGATATAGGAAGGGATGGCGTTGAGGACTACCCTGGTTCCCAGTTCTTCTAGAGACTCAAGGAAGATGTACTCACCCTCCACCACAAGCCCCCTCTCCACCGCTTTTTGTGCAGCAGCCTCTGAGGTAAGGAAAAAGACCCCCTTGCCATGAAATCAGGAGGCCACCACAATATTAGGGGCCCTCACTACCCATGCCAGGGCCTGCACCCAGGTCTCAAAATTCAAGTTCTCCCATCTGGGCAGTTGGCACTTCACCCTGTGCCTGCAGGTGAGTGCCGTAAAGGGGGCCATGCTGCCCAAGATGGAAGAACCAGTGGTGGAGGGTCCAGCCTTCCTACCCCCCAGCTTCGGGTCTCCCTACAGCTGCCTATGCAAAGCTGTGGTTCTCTCCCAGGGGTACATGTTGATGGGGCCAGGGCTAGGGCCAGACACAGTCTGAGTGAGTGTGCTGAGTGAGTGTGCTGAGTGAGTGCGCTGAGTGAGTGCACCTGGTCCGCTCAGGCACTGATGGTCTAGGCTTGGGGGAATGGACCTTGCCCTTCTCCCCCTCCCCCAGCTGTGAAGGAGGCTGAAAAAAGAGCCCTTCCCACTGCCCTTGGCCCCTGATGATGGGAGAAAGGGCTTGGGAACCCCGTTGGGGGAGAGGGTTGGCCAGGGGAGACCCCCTGGTCCTATTAGCTCCCTACCAGAGTCCCACCTGCCCATGAAGCAGAGATTGCACAATTCTCTACCCCTGGAAGAAGTTGGTTGGGTTCTGCCTCCAGGGTGGAGGCTCCAGGGGCATGCATTCCCCTGGGGGCTTAGCTGGGATCCATCCCCATAGTGAGAATTGCAGGAAGCTCTGTGAGGGCATCTGCCCCTCCCTCCAAAGATTCCTGCCCTGCCATTGTTTCACATGAGGACAGGGAAAAGAATAAAGAAAAACAAAATATCCCATGAGGCTGGTAAATCTACTAGGGCAGGCTGGGGTTGTGGGGAAGAAGGGATGTAGGGAAAAAGGGGGCTGAAGTTCACTGAGCTACAGCCCCACAGGAAAAAAAAAAACCTGAGAGGACTATGCTTTAAGAATATGGGGGCGGGAAAACACACACACGTAGGGGCTCTGGAAACTCAAGCTGGCTTACTCAGCAACACAATAAATACCAGGCAGAGGGTGTGGACCACATCACTTACCATTCAAGGGCAAGAAAATACAGAGAAGTCTGCTGAGGCAGATTTATAAGATGGCTGGAGTGGTGGAGGGGCTTTGTTTGTTGAAGGTATGTCCAGAAGCCCCTCAGGCCTCATCCAGGAGCTTAGCAGCAAAGCAGTAGGCGAGAAGACAAAGCAGGATCAGATACAGTAAGGTAGATGTGGGGGAAGGCAGGAGCAGTCAGTCAATTAGGAAGTAATCCAGTGTAGATAGGTTGTCAGGTGGTGCAACAGGGAATCTCCCTCTCTCCTGAGAGAGGGCAGCAGCAGAAACAACAGCAATGGCAGCAGCAACAGCAACTTTAGCAGCAGTGATGGTGGCAGCTGTCCAGTCCAGCCACTCAAGATGTGCTTCTAGTGAAAGTGGAGGTGAAGGTGGGGGTGGCCTGCTGAGGCAGCTGGAGCAGGCAAGGCACCTTTCGGCTCTAGCAGTGATGGTGGGGGAAGAGGAGCCTACAGGCAGTGCAGGCTCCCTCCCCAGGCAGCCCCCTAATCATGGCTTGGCAGAAGGCTGGGCAGCAGGCCAGAATAGTTTGTAAAAGCTGGGATGTGGTGCTGGAGTGGAGTGCAGTGCAGTGCGGTGGTCCCCTCTCCAAATGGGGGTAGCAGCATGCATCAGAGGACCAACCCCTGTGGGGGGGAAGCAACAGCATCAGCACCTCAAGGCAGTAAGGGGTGTGTCCAACTCAATCCCAAAGCTCTGAGACCAAGCCAGTAGCTAGCAATAGCCAGAGGCAGGAAAGGGCCTAGTCATCTTCTCCCCAGAAGCTCCTGAGACCAAGCTTGCAGCAAACAGCAACAGCAGCAGCAGGCTGGGACAGGAAGAGGCATGGCCCACTTCTTCCCAGAAGCTCCTCCCCTAGAAGCTCCTGAGGGCAAGTATCCCTGAGCTTCTGTCCAGGGTAGGTTTTTATACTTCTGGGGTCAGCCCAGGTGCTGGCCACAGGCTTTATGTACCCCTAGCTGCAGATTTGGGAGGAGCCAGGCAGGGTTATTTTGCCCCAAGTGGCACAATTTACATCACAACAAAGTGCATGTCCTAAAATATGCACTGAGGCAAAAATCCCCAGCTCAAATTTGCACCACTTCTATTTGAGCTGCTGCAAGCTCACGTGCTTGTATATGCGGACGTGCCCAGTAGGAGCACTGGCACACCCCAGCTGAAGTCCCCAGCTTAGCTGTATCCAACACCCAATGCCTCTGGGAAGGCTTAAACATACCCTGACACAACTTAATTTCCTGATATACTAATACAACTCATATATTTCATTTGTTTCATATATCTTGAGATTCTTATAACAGGTTTTATTATATTGACTGTGTGGTTCATGTGGTGATGGTCCATGTGATGATTTCACCATCAGGTGTTATTAATATAAACATGTAACCATTACCCTCACGCTTATGGAAAAACATATAATCTGAAAACAAAATCTGATTTAATTTATACTTAGATACTTAGAAATAAGAAGACAAGTACAATGTATCCAACATACATTAATTATTGCAAACATCACATGATTTTTTTTTTTTAATAACATGATTCTTTAGTGCCTGACTCAGGATTTTTTAATGTTTGCATATAAAGGCAGGATCAGGCAACAGTATATTCAAAATGCTTTACTTTATTATGTTCTACATATTACCAAAATGTTTTGTACCACCAGCTATTACCATTCTCTTGCACATTGTACTCTGAAGGGGTAAAACAATAACAAAAGTTTCCAGAAGTCTGAAAGTTTATAAGTCATTGGTGGATTCCCACGGATCAGAAATTGTGAAATAGCAAGGTAAAGGTTACTTCAAATAAAAAGGTATTAATAACAGTATCCTTCCTTCTCTCACTTATTTTCCTTTCATCCTTTCTTATACACATACCATTATGACTTTCAATTGCTAAAAAAATATTGTCAAAAGTCACTTGTTTTCAACCTTTTTCAAAGCTTAGAAATAACTGAGAAGCATCAAAGCACAATGATTATATTTCCTAGCTCCTCAGAGACCTGACATGCATAGAAGATAAAAGTGTTTTGCTCAGCAAGGTGCTTCCCCAATCGCAGTTCTATATCTTTCCAAGATGCATGTAATGTATGTTGGCCTACTTTGCTCTCCAGTTTGGTATGGTATTATGAAGCTTGTGCTGTAGCTCATTTTGATAACTGAATAAAATATGCTTTGTAGACTGTGCCAGCCATTTATAATCTAAATAAATACTAATGAGACTCTTCAGTATCTCTAAAGACTGTTTAGTATTACTTAAGTGGCTCAGTGTGATATTGCATCAATTGATTCTCTGCTTTCACATATATTAATCTAACACAGGAGGTTTTGAAGGATAGAATAGAATGAAATATGTATTTGTTTATAGCATCTATTTCCTAACTAGCAAGCTAAGTCCTGTGTATCTTTATGCTGGTCAGCTTTGAAACCTGTCTCTTGGTGAAAGAATTGTAAACCTTCTGGTCTGACCTCAAGAATTCTTCCTTTTAGTAGAATCCTTGGGTGACACAGACTCAGGGTAGTTCAACTGGCATTTTGGCTACTCATTTTGAAGAAGAGCTTTAATATAAGGTTGTTACTATGGCTCTCCTCTTTGTCTATTACTGATGTACTAATTGAATTAATTTGGCTACTTGGAATTTTATTTATTTTCCTCAAAAGAATCTAAAATACATTTTATAGAAATTGGCTACTGGTAAAAAATGTTATTGTGTAGCAACAAACTCCAACCTAACAATTAGTTATTTTCTAATCCAGGAAAACATTAAATGAACTAAATTAAATTAAATGAATGAAAAATGATGACAAACTACATTAAATGTACCTTGTTTTCATTTCTAAAGCCTCTAGTACAGAGAACCAGCAAAATCAAAGAGATAGGAAATGCAATCATTATGCTTTGAGGCTTCTTATGTCCAGGTTTTCTAAGAGGTTGAAAGTAAGTGACTTTTGACAATATTCTTTTATCAATTAAAAGTTGCTTAAGCCCATGCTCTCCAAAATATGTATTAATAACTTAGATGGAGAGGGTTGAAGGCTCAATAATTAAATTTGCAGATGATACCAAGCTGTGAGGAAACACAGGCACATTAGAGGATAAGGTAACGATCCAAGATGACAGACTGGGCAGATAGGAATCAGAGGAGGAATCAGAAATGCAGGGTTTTGCACCTGGGTAGAAAGAACCTTCACCATAAGTACATGATGGGTGCTGCTACACTGGCTGGCACAGCATCTAAGTGAGACTTGGGGGGGGTCACAATCCATCAGAAGATGAACATTAGTCAAGAGTGCGATGAAGCTACCAACAGGGCAAATAGAGATCTGGTGTACATCAATTGATGTGGTGCCAATAGACCCAGTGCTTCTCCCTCTCTATTCAGCATTGGTGAGACCACAGCTGGAATACTGTGTCCAGTTCTGAGCATCGCACTTCAAGGACATGGATAAGCTCCAAAGAAGATTCACCTGTATAATTAGAGGCCTGGAGGATAGGCTCTATGAGGAAACACTTCAGAAACTGGGCCTGCTCAGTCTGAGTAAGAGAAGACTGAGAGGTAACTTGATATCTGCTTGCTAGTATGTTAGGGGTGAGCATCAAGATCTAAGGGAACAACTCTTCAGGAAGATACCTCAAGGGAGGACAAGGTGCACAAGTTATTTGAGTGAAAATTTATTCATAGATTCATAGATGTTAGGGTCGGAAGGGACCTCAACAGATCATCGAGTCAGACCCCCTGTATAGGCAGGAAAGAGTGATGGGTTTAGATGACTCCAGCTAGATGCTTATCTAACCTCCTCTTGAAGACCCTCAGGGTAGGGGAGAGCACGACCTCCCTTGGGAGCCCATTCCAGACCTTGGCCACTCTAATTGTGAAGAAGTTCTTCCTAATGTCCAATCTAAATCTGCTCTCTGCTAGCTTGTGGCCATTATTTCTTGTAACCTCTGGGGGCATGTTGGTAATAAATACTCACCAATTCCCTTCTGTGCCCCCATGATGAACTTATAGGCAGCCACAAGGTAGCCTCTCAACCTTCTCTTGAGGAGGCTGAAAAGGTCCAGTTTCTCTAGTCTCTCCTCGTAGGGCTTGGTCTGCAGGCCCTTAACTATACAAGTGGCCCTTCTCTGGACCCTCTCCAGGTTATCCACATCTCTCTTGAAGTGTGGCACCCAAAATTGCATGCATTACTCCAACTGCGGTCTGACCAGCGCCCAATAGAGGGGAAGTATCACCTCCTTGGATCTATTCATCATGCATCTGCATAAAGTGCCATTGGCTTTTCTGATGGCTTTGTCACACTGCCGACTCATGTTCATCTTGGAATCCACTAGGACTCCAGGATCTCTTTCCACTTCCATGCCACCCAGCAGGTCATTCCCTAGCCTGTAGGTGTGCTAGACATTTTTCCTCCCTAGGTGCAGCACTTTGCATTTCTCCTTGTTGGACTGCATTCTGTTGTTTTCTGCCCACTTGTCCAACTTGTCGAGGTCTGCTTGAAGCTGTTCCCTGCCCTCCGGTGAGTCCACTCTCCCCATTGCTTTGTGTCATCAGTAAACTTGGACAGAGTACATTTCACTCCCTCGTCCAAGTCGCTGATGAAGACATTAAAGAGCATTGGTCCAAGGACCGAGCCCTGCGGCACCCCACTGCCCACACCCTTCCAGATCGAAACTGACCCATCCACCAAGACTCTCTGGGTGCGACCCTCTAGCCAATTCGCCACCCACCGGACTGTGTAATCATCCAAGTCACAGCCTCTTAACTTGCTCACCAGTATGGGGTGGGATACCGTATTGAAAGCCTTCCTGAAGTCTAAGTATACAACATCCACCCCTCCTCCTATGCCCAGGAGTTTCATAACTTGTTCATAAAAAGAGACTAGATTGGTCCGGCATGATCTGCCTGCCATGAACCGGTGCTGGTTTCCCCTCAGCATAATTTGCCCTGCTGGGCTCTCACAAATGTGAGCCTTGATAATTTTTTCAAAGATTTTGCCAAGGATGGAGGTGAGATTGACTGGCCTACAGTTGCCCAGGTACTCCTTCCTCCCCTTCTTGAAAACGGGGACCACATTGGCCCTTTTCCCATCCTCCAGGACTTGGCCCGTGCGCCATGAGTGTTCAAATATTCCCACCAGTGGCTCTGCAAGATATTGGAGTCTTATGTCCAAAGGTGGGAGGACTCCAATTCACCACCCCAACCTCCAGTGTCAACTGGGTAACCCCTAGAAGGAGCTCTTCTGCTCCTTTTGCTCTGTCCCATTCTGAAAACAGCAACAGCGCAGCCTCACACATGACCAAGCTGGGGAAATGTGGCCTTGATGCTCAGGGTGGGAGTGCGCACCACTTCCCTTGGAAGTTGATTCCAGATCCTAGCTGACTCCTGATATCTAGCCTGAATGTCCTTGTTGTCAATTTATGGCCATTATTCCTTGTTTCCCCTAGTAATGCTTGGGACAGGGACTCTGCCATTGGCTTCTGGTCTCCCTTGGCCAATTTATAGACAGCCACCAGATCCCCCCTCAGCCTTCACTTGTGGAGGCTGAACAGGTTCGAGTTTTATAGCCTCTCCTCATAGAGCTTTCCCTGCTGCCACCTGATCATGCAGGTGGCCCTCCTGTGGACCCTCTCAATGTTGTCCACATCCCCCCTGAAGTGTGCCACCCAGAACTGGACGCAGTACTCCAACTGTGGCCTGACCAGTGTCATATAGAGGGGGAGGATCACCTCCTTGGACCTGCTCGTGATGCATCTGTGGATGCATGAGAAGGTGCGGTTAGCCTATTAGCAGCCCATGTTCATCTTGGAGTCTATAATGACTCCAAGATCCTTTTCTGCCTTTGTGCGGATGAGAAGGGAGTTCCCCAGCTTGTAGGTATGCTGCTGGTTCTTTCTCCCTAGGTGCAGTACCCTGCACTTGTCAGTATTGACTCCCAACTTATGCTCATCTGTCCACCCCTGTAACTTGTCCAGATCCAATTTCAGCCTTTTTCTCCCTTCTAGGAGGCCCACTTCTCCCCGAATCTTAGTGTCATCATGATTCCTCTATTGGTATCCAAAACACTGAATCTTCCTGATTGTATTGTGAGCTCCCTCAGAGTAATGCCACTTATAGCCAACAGTGATCAATTACTATTATCCAGCATTTGAGCCATCATTTACCCCTAAACAAACCTAGTGTTCTCCCTTGAGCCATTATTAGTTCCCTACAAAGACCCCTACAAAAATCCCTACAGAAGCTCAAGTGTCTGTCCTGGTGCTTGGATCAAAAGCTGCACCAGTTCTATTCCTTTTCTGCTTGGAATCTCTCCATTGATCATGCTGAGGACTCTGCCAGTCTGCTGGCTCCAACAACACCTGGGAACATTAACTGGCTCAAGCTTCACCGAGTGGTGAGACCCCAACTCTCTCTCTCTCTCTGACTCCAGGAACCTGACATTTATTCTCTTACTCTAGGCACAGCTTTCTAAACCTGACTTTTGCTAATCAGACTCAAGCTAGACTTCCCCAAAACCCTAACTGAAACTATGTAATATATAACTGTTTAGTTGTCTCTCTCTTCTATGGTTATTATTACTGGTAACATCATAAGTTCATATACGTGGCAATAAATATTTTTTTTATGGTCAGTCTGGTTGCTTTACTTTTTCTATGAATCTCACCTACTCTTTCTTCCTCTCAACCTCCCCATTTGCTCTGCAGCAGTGCTTCTTTTACCTAAGGCAAAGCTCCCCATAATGCCCCAAACCAGTGGGGTCTGCTCATCAAGGGGGTTCCTACTAGGACAGTTAGAGCAAAAGATTGGGAAGTGTTGAGTTTTAGACACATAAGGGGATCAGCTTGTACAGGCTGATTGACCCAGTTTGACTCAGACGTGCCCTGAAGAACTGAATGCTGGCCCAAGAGGGTGTCAGCTGGACACCCAGCTGGATTCAGAGTTATTCAGTTTACCGGTGTGCTTGTGTCTGACTGCATTTTGTTGTTCCCTTAATGAACTGATTCCTGGCATATGAGGGTGTCAGCCTGTCCATACTGATCAACCTGGCTGGGTCAGGCTGTGTGTGTGTGTGTGTGTGTGTGTGTGTGTGTGTGTGTGTGTGTGTGTGAGAGAGAGAGAGAGAGAGAGAGAGAGAGAGAGAGAGAGAGAGAGAGAGATTTAGTGGCTGGAGGAACCCAGCCCCATTGAAACTGAGTTCTGCAAGATAGCTCCATTGAGGGTGAGGACTTGCAGAAGGGAGAGAAACACCTCCATCTAGAAACACAAGTAACACAAGCAGCACTTTGACAGAGTTAGAGACCCCCAGAAATGTACCCGTAATAAATGAGCACACCCCAAAGTGACGGGCAAATCTGGTAACATTGTGCCTCTGGCAGCGTGGTTGGATACAATGATCTCATGGGGTCACTTCCAGGCCCTAATGTCTATGAAATCTATGAAAGCAGCTGCAGACTTACAGGCAGCAGCTAGATTCCCACTTGCCCGTGAAACCAAACGGTGAACTTCTGTTGGTCTGAGCATAAGCAGCATGACACAATGTTATTGCGGGTTGGGGAGGGAGGGCGGGCTCTAGGCAGTGTAGAGCATGCACGCCTAACTCTGCCCCTCCCTCCTGCAGGGTCGTTCTGGGGCCAGTGCACGCTGGTGCGGTGCATGGTGGCAGAAGAGCATGCAGCAGTGGTGCTGGGTGCAGCGCTGTGGCAGCGGTGGCACTGGAGCTACTACTGACAGCCCAGTTTGGTGGAGCTAAGCCCCATTAACCCTGGCTTTCTGCCACCTATGAGTAAGACGAATTGTTGTAACTCAGAATACTTCCTGCAAAGCATTCCAAGTTACAGAGGGGAGCTGTACTTCTGTATGCACCCAAAGAGAAAAAGGGGAGTGATTTTGTTCAGAAACCTGTAGGCAGCCCAAGGACATACATGAAAATACCTCATATGGTTCCTAGAGAGTTTGAGCTTCACTGCTCCTGTTTCCTTCCACTCCATCCCTTTGCACAAGGGTTGAGGACCAACTCCTGCACCCAGCTGTCTTCTTATTCCTGAAACAGTTGGAGAGGGATGACAGCCCTTTGCCAACAGCTTCCCATCTCACTTTGCTGTTGAGCCTTGACAAAGCAAATTCCCAGGACACATTTTTCTCCTCTGGCTAGCTTTCCCTTTGAAATGGACAAAGTCACATGGCATGACAGTTCTATCAAGGGAACTATGGGGGACAGTTCCATCTATTGCTTTATGGCAGTAACGTTTACCAGGGGTCTCGGAGTACACTTGGTTTGGGAGAATCCACACATCCCACCACACAGGCCCCTGGGAAAGTTCCTCTGGAACTAAGGTGAAGGTTAAAACAGTCCTGTTCTCAGTCTTGTTCTTCTGGGAATTATAGAGGAACATGGGACTGGAAGAAATCTGGGTCTTCAAGTCCCAGTCCCCTGCTGTTGCAGACAGCCGTGTCACATAGGCTGCTTGCAGACATTAAAAGGAAAAAAAAAAAAAGTGCTTCCCCGGAAGAAGCAGTGCATTATTTCGAGCCAGCTCCACGGTGGCTGTACAGATAGGGTGCCTCAGTGAGACTTTTTCGCACTTCTATCTCATAGCTGAGTCAATCACCTATTAGATAAAAACACTAAAAAAGCCCCACTAAAGCACCTGATGTATACAGATGTTGGGCGAGCTGCATCCAACTTGTGGGCTGCACTGGGCATGGAGCAGGAGCACACCAAGTTTAAAGTAAAGTGTCATTTTTTTAAACATCTGCAAGCAGCCATAATATCTTTCACAAATATATCAAGATCCATCTAAAAACTATTAGAAGGGGATTTCTTTGTCTCTATTATTCCTATGGGAAGGCTATTCCAGGACTTGGTGTCATGAATGATAAGGAACCATCAATTTCCAAACTAAATTCATGCACAGTCTGTTTTTAACCCATTTGTTCTTGAGTGCCGCTATTCTTCACCTGAATTGTTTACCCATTCATTATTTATATGCAGCAATCATATCTTCTGTTAGCCATCTTCATATTAGGCTGAAGAAGCCAAACTCTTATAGTCTTTACTTGCTAATTAGACTTGCCATTCCCCTAATCTTTCATGTCATCCCTTTTCTGCACATCCCAGTTTCAATTAATATTTTTCAAATATGGGTGACAAGTACTGTACTTAGTCTCCTTAAATTTTGATTCCTGTTAATTTATAACAATTTATAATTTCCATGTCCTTGTTCCTTATTTATTTCATCTCTGACCCCATAGTGAAGAGAATCATCCTTAAAATATTAATTTTGTTTTGGGGTATACTTAATCTTTAATTACCACACACTACATAAAGACTCCATTTCTACTTCCCTGCTCTTATTATTTAAATAGCTGGAGAACATTTTGCTACATTTTTCAATATCCTTTGCAAGCTTCAATTCAGCTTCATTTCTGGCAATTTTTACTACATCCCTAAACTTCTTCACCTCTAAAACATAACTTTCTTTGCTAATAAATCTCTTTTCATTTGTTTAGGTTTTCTGCTAATTTACAATATGTCTGCTGAGGTGCTTACATAGCCAGCTAATCTGGAGTCCTCTCCTACATTTTTCCCCTCCTTGTTTTAAGGTATAATATTCATACCTTTGACATGAAAATATTCCACATTTATATCTCCAAACTGCTCAATGAAGCTGACTTTACTAACCCTCTTCTTTTGTGTATCAAAAGTTTGAAATCCCAAAGTTCAGTCACAGACCTATGTTTGTTTAAATTAAATGGAAGAATAAACTGAATCAGCTTGTGATCATTTGATCCAAGGTTATTTTACATGACCAGCTCTTATGTAACACCCTCATTACCTAACAAAACCAAGTCTAAAAAAGTATTGCCGCATGTTGGCTCAGTGATTATTTGACCAAAAAAAAAAAAAATCACATTCAGAAATATCTGTTCCCTAGCACTAGCAGCTTTTGTTCTCCAATATATTAAGTGGGAAAGTTAAGGTTTTTCAGAATGACACCGCTCCAGCAATATTTATGTCTGCAATAATAGTTCTGAGATATCCAAGTCTATCCATATCCAACTCTAACTCTGGGGGTCTTTAACAGGTCTCTTACAGTAACCCAATAAAACTATTTTTTTTTCTTACAGGGCTTCCCCAAAGTGACTTTGATTTTCCACAGGATTATATCAATGAAGCAGAATCTTTCTTATTTCTTTAGCCTTTCTTATCATTGACATATGATGCTCAGGTAAATAGAATGTTTCCTGAACAGCACATATACTTCAGCATCTGCATTCCAGTCATGACTACACATATTTCAAACATGATTGCATTAGTGCTACATTAGCTAGTTACATATCCAATATGAGTTGTTCAAAATCCTCTGTTTTGTTGCCCGGATTCCTTGAATTTGCATGCAGGGGCAGAGAAGAGTAAACAAAGAATTCAAAGTGTATGTATATAGGTTCAAAAATATTATATAAATATGTAGACGAAGAAAAATGTTCCTTAGTTTTTTGTTGCGTGTTGAATGTGTCAACAGGGTTTGGGTAGGTAATGTGAAAAAAACAGCGCTCATTGTTTACAATAAATATCCTCAGCTCTTAATTTGACACTGTTGCTTCAACTTGCCTGCTGAAACACTTGGCACCTCTTGTGTTTCACAAGAAAATACACACATTTTTATAGGACTAAGATTGATATAAATGTTTTGATCTTAAATACAATTAGAAGAACATGAGTGCAAACTTCAGGTGGCTTTCCAATATAGCATACAGCCATCTGAGGAATTTCTTGTGAAAAAGAAGTGGTTCTTCCTCTGTTTGTTTGATTGGTTCCAACAAGGAAGATCTCCCTCCTCCTGATTTAACTTGAATGGCTGTCTGTTCCCCTCAGATATGGAAGACACGCAATACTGAACAGTCCTCTCCCCTCCCTCCCTCCAAAGGAAAAGGAGAAAGGAATAGAGAACACTAGCTCCCTTACTGCTTGCCTGTGGGTGAGCTATCAGGGAGCCCCATGGTGACCTTGCATGGGAAAATTTCCCCCTTTTCCACCCATCAGTTGATCAGCAGAGGGCATTCTTCTGTGGCAGGAATCCTCCGGTATGGGCTTCCACTGTAGAAGAATGGTCCTTCCAACCAGTTAGCTGACTTGGGGAGGGAATGGCATTCTCCCATGGAGGGAAAACCCTCCCAGGGTACCAGAAGGATAGCTACTGGGGAGAATGGCCCCAGACAACTCAGTGCAAGGAAGCAGGACACATCTGTGTTGCAGAGGCAGGGCTGCCTGGGCTCTGGGAGTCTTGCTACTATGGCATAATGATCCCCCAGCCCTTTGATGCCTCCCATTCCACCAGGTGGTATGCAGAAGGTAGGAGGTGGCTGGGCAGTGACAGTAAGGCTCTGGGAGCTGGAGCAGTGAACCCAAAAAAGCCATAGGGCTAAGAACCAGGGCAAGGAATATTCTCCCCACCCCAGTTTATGGGGCTTCCAGCTTTAAATCATGCCTTGTGGCAGCCTGTTGGGTGGCACACACAGTGATTTAAAAGGAGTGGAGCAGGGAACCAGGGTTAAGGAGGCTCTCTCTGGCCCCTTTTCTCCACACTTCTGTCTTTAAATCAGCCCACATACAGCCAGCTGGCTTTAGTGTGGCAGTGGCTCCCTCACTGCCAAATTTTCAGACTCATTGGGAATTCTATGGACCAAATAGCATGATCAGGTGTGGAAGATAGTGCTAAGGCAATATAGGGTTTCCAATCCCAGCAGACAGAGGGAGCACAGAGCTTCAGGACTCAATCCTGGCAAGTGGGTATGGCATAGGGCCCAATCTGGGCCCACACCAATCACCTGACATGGGAAGAGAAGGTTGAGCACCAATGGTCTGCGATATGCTATCTAGCATAAATGTGATTGATAACCTCGACCATATTTTAGTGATAGGTGCACAGATGTGACAGAAATTAGGAGAATAAATAGCTGGATAGAAACTTTGAGTTCCTAAATCACCCAGAATAAGATGCCAGTTCTGAAATATAGCCATTTTAATCTTGGTGCATGAAATATATCTCCATATGCAGTACCCATTCAATCAGTGTCATGTACTTCATATAAATTACATTATTTCTCCTCCAATCCATTATTTAAAAAAATGAAAGATTCCAATTCATAATTGTTCTAAAATGGTTAAAACATAGCAATTTAATCCTAGTAAAAATGTATTTCAGGTTTCAGTTCCTTTATCATTACTTTTATATACATGAAAGAGAGATTAAATTCATCCCTTGGGCTTGTTCTTCTTGGAAAAAAGTAAGCCACTCAAAATGCTTCTCATTCCTTTATTCATATGCAGGTACTGGATACAAAACTGACAATAGCTGTGCAATCAAATCTTTTAAGTAATAAATGGTTTTTAAAAGAGTGAAGGCTTCTATTTCATTGGAAAATTCACCTGAGTTTAGCCAGACAACTATTTTAAATATTTAGCAACTTGGCTTCTCTCTATGAAATGGAGGGAAAAAAAAACTATATTTTTCCTACATTAATGACTGATTACATATGTACCCTTCATTTTAAGTAATTCTGAACTCATAACTATGAATTAATCTTTATCGTTTCATCTCTGTTGTAATCATGCTTTTATTTAGTAATACCTATGTTATGAGGGTTACTGTTTTAATACAAATATTTTTGTGAGTAACATTTGTAGATTTAAGGATCAGGTCTCTTTAATAGTTATCACAATGTTCTTACTATCATACATTTCTTTGCAATTGATACTTCCAGAAGGATTGGAACAATATCCTGTATTGCCAGCCTGTCTTTGAGAGTAACCACACTCCCCCATAGTTTAGTGTCATCCGCAAACTTTGCCAGTTTGCTTTTAATACCCAAATTGTTGATGAACATATTGAAAAGCACTAGTCCAAATACTGAACCCTAAGGGTTGCCATTGGTTACCCTCCACCATGATGACTCCATGGTTCCATCTCCCTAGTAGTTAAAAAACTGACCTAAGTAGGAAACCTGTGTTCTATGCACTCCTCAACCTGAAAAGATTAAAATTAGAACCCACATCACCCACCTTCTCAGTTGTACCCTTATCACCAGGCTACAGGTAGGGATGTTCCACTGCTCTAATTGAAGATGGCCGCTGTTCACCAAGGATGTTAGGTTTCTGGGGCAGAAGGATAGTAAGCATGAAGGAACCTGACATCATAGCTTAGAGTGTAAAAGGGGTACAGCACTCTCCTCGGGTTCCCTGCCTACTTTCAGGTCCCTACTTTCAGGATTATTTCTGTGTTTTGCCTGATTACATACAATTTATAAAACTTTCTAGGTACCCAAGATTGCCCCCTTTACCAGAGTGCCCTAGCCATTAGGCTAAAGAATAAGACTCCTACTTGCTTGTTCTCTAAACTTGACCTATGAATCTTGCAGCTTAACTGCTGCACAGTGATAGAAAGGGTAGAGTGCAAGCACCCTCTCTCACAACTAGCCAGTAGCCAGGAGTTTATGGCAAAATCCTGGAAACTAGGAAGTGTTGATCTGAATTTCCTCAGTCTCAGGAGAAAATTTAAACCTGTTCTCCCTCTACTAAAGTTAATACAATTACCATTAAGCTTTATATAAAAGTGGATGACTGCAGCATCACCTCTTCCTCTACTGGTTATGTTTTAAAAAAGTAAGCCCTGTGCAGTTCTTTCAAAAAATAATTTATTGATGCCAATCATCAGGAGATGACTCAGGGCTCTGGATCCCAAATGGACACAAATGGCTCTCTTACAGTCCTGGTTCAGGTGCCTAAATTCCAGAGAAGGGCAAACAGATACACACCAATGCTTAGCTTCCTATATTCATTTTCACTAGGAAGATTCCCACTCATCATTTGAATTTTTTTTTTTTTATATATTACCCTTCTGAAGCTCCTAACTGAGCCCCCAATCATTACAGAGGAAGTCAAGGCACTAATTCTGGGTTTTGCATTCCACTCTTCAACCTAATTCAATAAGGTATTTATGCACTCTGATGAACTATTGGATTTTTAAGTATTTTATGCTATGTGCAATTTAGTATTGACCTTGCTTAAATGGGTTATTGCACTTGTTATTTTCTAGGCATGTCTATGAGAGCTGTTACTGCATACCTGGACACTAGTACACTGATGGTGATGTTACAAGTTAAACATTTAAACATTTAAGATCTGTGGAATGTTGTGCCATCATAAAGTTAGAACAGTTTCAGAGCAGTCACAGATTTAGGCTTATTGCTATCTCAGACCTGTGCAACAGTGACTTGCCTTGAAAAGCAGGGGTGTAGACAGGAGCCAGGACTCTATTCCTGCTCTGGGGTAGAACCAGAAGTGTGTAGGTGGCATGTAGCTCAGAGGCAAGAAAACCACCATGGAGGATGTGGCTTCCTTTATTTTGCAGCCAGCAGGTGCCAGGCAAAGTTGCACATTCAAGGGACATGACAAGTGCCGGAGGACTGGAAGTTGGCCAATGTGGTTCCCATCTTTAAGAAGGGGAGGAAGGAGAACCCAGAGAACTACAGGCCTGTCAGTCTCACCTCAGTTCTGGGGAAGATCTTTGAGAAAATTCTCAAGTCCCACATCTGTGAGAGACCGGCAGGGGACTTTATGCTGAAGGGCAACCAGCACGAGTTTGTTAAGGGCAGGTCCTGTCAGACCAACCTGATCGCCTTCTATGAACAGGTGGCCAAATCCATGGATGCGGGTGCCCCTGTCGACGTAGTCTTTTTAGACTTCAGGAAGGCGTTTGACACGGTCTCTCACCCCATCCTCATTAAAAAGATGGAGAGCTGTAGCATTGACCCCTACACGGTT
>JAGPOW010000261.1:26844619-26869606 GCA_030014935.1 Caiman crocodilus
GGTCCTGTGACCCTGGCACTCGTTCCTGCCATTGGCAGGGGGTCAGACTAGATGGCCTGCTTTAGGCCCCTTCTGACCCTAGATACTATGATATTATGACATGGTTGTCATGGGTGACCCCAATTACTTTGACAAGTGCTGGGAGGAACATTTGGACTGATCACATAGGTTTTTGCATGGAAGAACTTTATTTAGTACAGGACGTGAATGGGCTGACCAGGAAAAAGGCCTTGTTGGATTTGGTCCTAGTCAAAGGGGACAGCCTGCTGGGAGAGATCAGGATTGAGGGTAATCTCAGAAATAGTGATCATGAAATGATTGAAATCATAGGGCATGAAAGTAAGCCAGTAGGGCAGAAGTGCTCAACTTCAGGCAGGCTGACTTCAATAAACTTAGAGATATAGTGGGAGAGACCCTATTAAGTAATGAACCATTTAGATATGGGAGACATGGTTGATGTCAGATTTTTTTAAAAGGCCTTCAATATTGTCTCCTATGATGTTCTTATAAAAAAAAAATGGGGGATTGTGGGCTGGCAGAGTCCATGGTCAAGTATGTTAGGAACTGGCTAAGGGGTTAAATCCAGAAAGTGTTAGTGGATGGGTCTGTATCATCATGGTGGGAGATAGCCAGTGGTGTCCCACGGGGTTTGGTTCTTGGCCCCATGCTGTTCAACATCTTTATTAATGATTTATATGAGGATGTGGAAAGAACACTGGCCAAGTCTGTGGATGATACTAAGTTATGAAGAAAATCAGTCATGCTAGGGGATAGGATGCAGATCCAAACAGACCTAGAAAAGCTAGAAAGGTGGTCAGAACAGAACCAGATACAGTTCAATAAGGATAAATACAGAGAGCTTCATCTGTGGAGAAGTAGCCAGCAACATGAATATAGATTAGGAGAAGATGTCTTGGCCAGCGCAACGGCTGAAAGGGACCTTGGGGTTATGGTTGAACACAGGATGAACGTGAGCTGCCAGCTCAATGCTGTAGTTAACAGAGTTAATAGCATACTGGGATGTATTAGCCAATGCATTGAGAGCAGGGCTAAGGAAGTGATACTCCCTCTCTACTCAGCTCTGGTGAGACCTCAACTGGAGTACCATGTCCAGTTCTGAGTGATGCACTTCAAAAAAGATGCGGACGACTTTGAAAGGGCCCATAGAAGAGCCACACAAATGATTAATGGCCTGGAGGGCAAACCTCATGGGGAATGACTAAGGGATCTGGGACTGTTCAGCCTGGGGAAGAGAAGACTGAGAGGGGACTTGGTGACCATCTATAAGTATGTAAGAGGTGAACGCTGGGCGCTGGGAGAAAAACTGTTAACTAGAGTATCCCAGGGAAGGACAAGGAACAATGGCCATAAACTGTTATAGGATGGTTTCAGGCTGGCTGCAAGGAAAAAATTCTTTACAGTAAAGGTGACCAGAATCTGAAGTAGACTTCCCATGGAGGTGGTACAGTCACCAACCTTGGAAGTCTTCAAACGGAAACTGGACAGACATTTTGCTGGGATCATTTGATCTCAGCAGTGTTCCTGCTCAGAGCAGGGGGGTTGAACTTAATGATCTTTTGAAGTCTATGATTCCAACATATAATTCTATGACTGTTTTTCTATGATTCTATGAAAGCTGCAGGTAAGAGGGGGAAAGTCTTGAAACAAACAGACAAAAAAACTGTCTGAAAAGAATGAGCAGGGGGAGAAGTTAAAAAAAGTAAAGAGGAAGAAGAGAAAAGAAAAAGGATAACAGAAACTTGCACATATTTCACTGAATTAGGAATAGGTTGTGGGGGAGCTTCAACCTGGTGAGCTCAGAGTGATCAGGGTGTATTCAGTTCACGTGTGATCCTAGAATGTGTTGACTTGGGGCCAGCACCACCCTCTGGACAGTAGAGTTCAGGAGGGTTGAAAGTTCTTCCATGGAGCAAAAGAATGGGAAAGTCTGGGAATGGGGTATCCTGGAATGCTGGAGGAATTAAAATAGATTTTTTATTTTCCCAGAGAACACTAACAATACCTTAGAATGATCTTGATAAAATGGATCAAAGGTAACCCTTACCTGAAGTGGCACAACTTTAAAACTTTTAGAGGGTACTTACTGTCTCGGATGACCGACCAATCAGAGCAAACTGAAGGGAACGGTGTTAACTTAAGCGGACGTCAGGTGGGCTGGCAGATGGAGAGGCAGGACAGCGTATTGGCTTTAAAATAGATTTTAGTTACGCCACTGGTGGCCGCGACGCAGGCTGTATGCTCACTTGCATAGTTACAGTTCGGATTGCTGCATTGAGTGTACAGACGAAAGCGTGCAGGGAAGGGGTACGTCGGGAGGTCGGTGATGGGGAGTCATTGGTGGGTGATCAGTCTAGCAGTCTGCCACGTGCTCAGAGCTCTTTGCAGCATGCTCTGCTCCGATTTGGGCGGAAACTGAGCAAACTTTTATACTTTTAGAGTAGCCAACGAGAATTTGCCAAGTAGGAATACTTAATTAGGTGGAACATACCAAATTTAGAACAATGTCAATCATACGAAAGGGGTGGTCTTAATGCCAATCATGCGGAAGGGTGGTCTATTGTGTCAGGGACACTCACTTGATTTGGGTTGTGACATGCCCCCCTGGCCATGACACAATAGATAAAACTTAGGTAAGAGCGACTTGCATCTACAAACTCATTGTGTCGTTACAAGGTTGAGGTAGTAAATGCATGTATACAAATTACAGATTCTTTCTTTTTACACATTATAAAACACAACAATATGCAACAATGATTACTACGACTAATAAAAACACAAAGCAATTAAAGCATTGATTAACTTAGACGAGATACCTTAGGCTAGAATTCAATGCTTCCCATGCAGGGGGTTCTCACTTACTCACAATATCCCTCATGTTCTGTTTCTTTGTCTAAAGTTCCCTTCTATCTCTATCTATCGTCACCTCTCTTCTCTTTTCCTTCTTCTTTTAGTGTACAGGTTTCATTAAAACCTGATCACCTTTTTCTATATCTTTAATACTTGCCCCCTTCCATCAACATCTTCTTTATCTCTTTCCTTACGTTTCAAACCCTTCTTACAAGATATACACTTCATTCATCACTTTGTCTATGGGGTTGATGTTACTAAATTATTATTTCTCATCTTAAACTAGGTGTCCACACCAAAGGGATAAACTAAGGATATAAACACAGGATTATTAACAGACAGGCAAAACTACAAGTACATGATAAGGCCATCTGTTGATGAAATGCCAGTCACAGATCTGACTGTGAATGACAGGAAATCTAGGTCCAAGCCAAAGATCCTGAAGTCAGCTCCGTTTACCGAGGAACCCATTGATAGCAACAAGTGTCTGACACTTGGGGGTCCTCGCGATCGGGCAGTCACAGATTGTCACTTTATCACCATTGTGCCTGAAGGGAAACAAACAAAGAAACAAACAAACAACTAACAATAAAAGTGGTAACAATTGAACTAGCCACAAAAACTGGGAAAACAACAGGGCAGTAAATCAGTCAACTGTGGTGCGCTGAGGTTGGCAATTGGCTAGCACCTTCTCTAGTTGCCAAACTCGAAGCCCAGTTTATTTACCAGGTGCCATTGGCTCTTATCCCCCAGGATACGTAGCTGCTGCTTTGGGAGCTGGGTTTTGTTCAGGAGGAACCTAAACATGACCCTTTCCTCTGGCGTTCTTGGTGGCAAAGTCTACAGCTCACAACAAGGATCAGGCGGGCGCTGTGGCAGTCCTGGGTTTTCAACCAGGTACAATGTAGGGTGTGGTTCCATCCCACTGGAGGATTTTACTGTGGAATCCATCAGGGCCTGCAGCCATGGCAGCTGGCTTAGAAGGTTTCCAGCTGGCTGACCGGCCAGTGGCCCAAGGAGAAGCCTTAGATCATGGCCTCTTTTTCCCCATAGACTTCTATACATGCTGTAATACTGACCACAGTGGTAGGGACATCCCTGGGGTCACCTAGATGATGATGAGGCCACGGCACATTGCTCTGCACCTGTGTCAGTCCCAACTGATGGACTTGTGGGTTCCAGGATGCGTAGGATACTCCGATGCTGGCTAACAGTAGCTGCTCTGTGGTCGGGTCCAGCAGTCATCCATTATGCCACACATGAGATTTATGGCACACTTGACCTGCAATGACATCTGGGAGTGGGATGGGCCAATAGATGCTGCTCACTACCACATTTAGATTAGTAGCATGCCCTCCACTCCATGAGGCTTGGCATGTTAAAAAGCTAGCCTCTTCTAGATCTAACAAGTCTGATCCAAATTCCACCATCAGGCACCCTAGCCATATGGCCAGTGGTTCTCTAGGTTTTATCTTTGATGCTCGGCACAACTCCTGCAATTCTCTCCGGGTGCGGTATGTGGTGGTGATACGAGTTGCGCCTTGTGCATTGGTGACCTGCTTGACGAGCACTATCAGGTGGATTGTGGTCAGGAGAGGGTTAACTGCATTGAGTGGAAGCACTGGGTACAATTCCCCTCCCTCAGCTGGGAGCGCTGGATACAATTTCTCTCTCCCTGCATCAGCTGGGACCATTGGATACAATTTCTCTCCCTCATAGGGAAGCAGGTTTTCTTTTAGTGTCACTCTTGGGGGCAGGGCTGAGGGCAATGGCACAGCTGGCCCGCCTCCTAGGAGAATCCCCACGCCCTCCTCGTGTTCCCTGGTGCCATTTTTTGGCAGTGGCTGCACGTGGTCAGCGCCATTTTCTGGCAGCGGCTTGGAGCTCCCCACTGCCTGCTCCAGTGACTCCACACTCGCCATGCAAAATTGCATTTCTAAACTTGTGTTCTCCTGCAGCAGACCCACTACCACAAGGAATAACACATTTATTATTTTTTCTTTGTTCCTTTTTGGGCCTCCCACTTGGGATGGGGTTGATATTTCATCTGGGGGCCAATAGCAAACCCGGTCACTGCTCATTACACAGCCGAGTGCTTCAGAAGACAAGCTTGTTTTCCACTCTTTGATGGCTGCCTCTTCCTCCTTTACCGAGAAGTAGCCTCCAAGGAGGTTTTCTTCTCCTCCCTTAACTGCCTGGTGGTAGGTGATATTTCCCAAAGTTCATCCTCATCTTCCACCCGGTGAGCCTCGGTGTGCCAGGGGCAGCACTCAATCAGATTCTTCTCTATCACTGTGCCCTTAGATTCTGTTCATGATGCCACGTCTCGGCCAGCCGACCGGTCAGAGCCGACCGAGGGGAACGGTGTTAACTTAAGCGGACGTCAGGCAGGCTGGCAGATGGAGAGGCGGGACAGCGTGTTGGGTTTAAAATAGATTTTAGTTACGCTGCTGGTGGCCGTGATGCAGGCTGTATGCTCGCTTATGTAGTTACAGTTCGGATTACCGCATTGAGTGTACAGACGAAAGCACGCAGGGAAGGGGTACATCGGGAGGTCGCTGATGGGGAGTCATTGGTGGGTGATTAGTCCTCCAAAGTCACTCTGCCATGTGCTCAGAGCTCCTGCTCCGATTTGGGCGGAAACTGAGCAAACTTTTATACTTTTAGAGTAGCCAACGAGAATTTGCCAAGTAGGAATACTTAATTAGGTGGAACATACCACATTTAGAACAATGTCAATCATACAAAAGGGGTGGTCTTAATGCCAATCATGTGGAGGGGTGGTCTATTGTGTCAGGGACACTCACTTGATTTGGGTTGTGACACTTACCACAGATCAACACCCTTTAATGGGTGAATTCTCCAATTATAATGCCTTTATGATGGTTTAAAGATAACCTGTATAACACCACCCGTAATGTGTATGTTCACACCAGTAGCTATGGTACAATGCAAACCATCTACATTGCTTGATTTGTGGACGCATGTATGTAGAGTAGACAATAGTGGGCATTGCCTATTTCTCTGAAAGTAAATCTAGCATCCTCAAAGTGGTGTAAATGTCGTAAAAACTAGGTATTATAGTATCTACCATAAGGTGACTATGGGCCTTGGTACCCCCATTCCATTAACTCTCCACTAAACCTCCCAGTTTAATGTTCCCACTCCCCACCCCAATCCATCTTCCATACAGCCTTCCCTAGAGCAGAGATGGAAGACTGTTCTAGCCCCCTGTAGTGGCAACTCATAACTGTAGCTCCTAGTTATGCCCATGATCACCAGCCTTCTAGTGGAAAGTCATAGCTGTGCAGGTGGGGTATAGTCTGAGAAAGTTTCAGCTTTAAGATGCAACTACTCCAGACTTGAGTTAATACTAACACTATCCAACATTTGAATAGCTCAAAGTGTAACATGTAACAAGGACCTAAAATTAGTACAGCTAAAAGCATCCCTTGAAATAATAGTTTTCTTGTCACTACAGGTACACATTTTTAGAGCGATTAATAGAGTACTAGAGATGCGGGGAGGGGGGTTTATTAAAATTATACTATTTTATCCCACAAATAAGTTCCTTTCATACATATAGACATATGTAATGGGATGAAATGAAAATATTTTAGATAAATTACTGATGTATCCCTTCTCAGAAAATGCCACAAATTATAGAATTTCATATATGATTTTTTATAGGAATAACAATTACACAATCAACCAATGTTCAAACCCCTAAATGATAAATTTAATCAATTCATGCATCAAACTTAATTTTGTCTGACAAGACTATTAGGTACATTGCTTTCTAGTATGACTCACAATGAGTATTACAGATATTTCACTCCAGCACCTGGAGGTGCTGCATAAGCAGTATAGAGGGGCAGTCCATACATAAAACAGTTTTGCTAACTAGGAATATATTTTAATCCTGACATGAAGTCCTATGAAACGTTAGTTGGTATCTGTGATTTTGAAGTATTTCTACTGACATAATATTTATCTAAAATGACATATAGACCTGTAAAGTTTTGACTTTTTATCTAATGTGTGATTACCATAGTTACGCACTCTAACGCAGTGACTTTAATGATACCACAGCTTTGCTATAAATATCATATCATCTTCAAATACACTAACCTAGAACTAGTTTTACTTACACTGAAAACTCTTTATGGCATGGATAATCTTTGTCTCCTACCATGGCTTACAAGGTACAGCAATGGTGGTCCTAGTTCATTACAAAGGAACCTAAATGTAACCACAATGGAAAGAGTAATGATCATCATCATCATCATCCAATGTAGACATACTTATTAAACCTAACTACTACCAAGGAATAAATGGAAAGTCAATTATGAAACTGAAATGTTACCTTTTAGCTTAATATTTAACTGTTATTATTTAAAGTTCAGATTCACTAATACATTTTATTTATCGACACAATAGTAACTATTCTGTTATTTTCATTAGATTTAATAAATATTAATTATAGCATCAGAAGACACAACTATGATGTAATTATTCCACTTAAGTAAAACTACTTTAATTAAAGTGGCTACAGTAATCAAAGTCAGGATATTGTCAAATTTAAAGAGAAGATTTACAACTTGACTTTATTAGGCCCAGTCCTGAAAGCTGAACATCCTGACAATTCCAACTGAAGTCAAGGTAGGAAAAAAATGGCTTATCTAGTAGAAGGATATTCTGAACCTCCCAGGATTGGGTTCATTATGGCAATTCACATAATATACCCTTTCTCAGGGTTCTAGAGAATTCCATAACTTCTTTCAAAATGTTTCAGAATTTCCCCAAATGACTACAGGTACACAATATGCCTATAATTGTAATTCATTTACCTGACAAGGAAATACATTTCACATCTAGGAACATTTAAAAATGCACTATAAAGGGATAAGTGCTTTAATTTTATCTGACCTCTCTCAAGAACATTTACATAGAAGTTAAGTCATAAATATGCACAACATGACAGATGTCAGTACTCATGAATATATATACATATTCATCAACTTATGGATTTTTCAGCTACCCACTGAGAGTGTTTACATTTGGACAGGAAAATCAAAGCATCATGCCCACATGCTTATAACATAATTCATCATTTGAAAAGTAATTATCACATGAGAAAAACCTTTATGGCTATTAAAATATTAATCCCAGTGGGACAATTTAATTTACTCCTTGTAATTAAATCTTCTTTGAAATTGAAATAGAAAGAATGTTGAGGAACAAGATTTCTAAATTATGAATATACTTTTCTATAATTGTAAGGGCTTCAAACATTCTCTATCCTTTTTTTTCAAAAAAAGCTAGCAAACTTAGGAGGAAATCAACTTTTTTTTTTTTTTTTAATAATTAGGCCAATAAAGCCTGGGAGTCATAGGACACATCCAGACATGCATGGTCATGTGGCATGCAGCACTGTAAACCCTTTTGCAGCACCACATAACATACAGCCCGGAGTTCTGTGTGCTCCTAGGGCATGCTGCCTGAGCGGGCAGTGTGCTGGGTTATTTTTTCCATGTTTTTTTTTTCTTTTGTTTTGTTTTTGTTTTTACCCCTGTACATCCAGGAGTTAAAAAAAAAAAAAAAAACCCGCAGAAAGAAATCTGAAGCAACACACACTTGGCTAGCACGCACTGCTGAAAAGTGGAGCTGGCCCACCCACAGCCACACTCCACTGCCAGCCAGGCTTTGCATAGCAGAATCACCATGGTTGCAGCCCTGAAAAGCCGCCAGGGCCCCAGTAAGGCTATTGGGGCCAACCCAATGCTGGTCCCAGCTTGTCCGACCCCCTCCAGAGTAACTTGTTGCTTGCCGAAGTGTGCATGGCATGAGCATTCCTCAAGGACACAAAGCAGCAACACAAAGTGCGCCACCTCTACTTGTCCCCAGGGAACCAAATGTCCACACACATCTGGACGCACCAACAGATTTTTACCTGCCTCAGACTATTTCAGTTTCAACCTCCTCCCTCCTCACTTTGTTTCATCCTGCTTATATATTTCTGTCTACATAATGGGTAAAACACATAACCGTTTCATACAAATGCTAAACGTAAAAATTGTAAGCTGCTTTCAAGATTTTGCAAAAGGTATTATTTACAAGTAAAATATAAATATGCTTTTAAAGAATTGAAGGATATTTGATGTCTCTATTTTAGAATGTTTACCTCAATCTGTAAACAGTAAAATAGGAATGCTTAAGAACATTTAGAAGTCGGTTCAGAAAAAAAATACAGCGAGCTGCCAGAAGAGGTGTTTTTGCTTTTTTAAACCAAAAAAAGGCTGAGTCTGATTTACTTTGTATTTTACTTGCAGCTGAGGACACAAATAAATTATAGAAAGAGTAACCCAAGAAGCCTAGGGCTATCATGACAAAGTCGAGGACTGCAGAAATGTTCTAGGAATGGACTTGTGAATACACAAAAGGTAGCTTGCCTGGGATGGGCAAAGATGAGAGCTAAGAAGATTCAGTGCCCTGAAAGCCAATCTGGCTGGGACAGGTGAGGAACAGGAACCAGGGGGTTTGTAGTTCCAAAATATTAGAGAGAAAGAAAAAGATATCTAAATTTTGCAGCCCCACTGGCAGAAGGACATGATATTAAAAAAAAAACAAAAAACCTATTCATTCTGGTCTAATGATTTATTTGATCCTATGTACCATATTTAGATGGGTAAATATGATTATGTATCAGCTCTGCTGATAGAAGTTCCCAATCCTCATTCATTTAAAATTTCAATTCAGAATAAATGTAAATGATTTTCCTACCTACTGTTTTTAGATTATTTCTATACTTTGTTTAAAATATATTTGTATACATTTCACAGGAATATATACATTAGATTGGCAGTGCCATAAATATATACATGTATATAGCTAGCCTTCTTTTATTCTTTTGAGGTTTTGATAAAATATTAATCACTAGGATTTTTCATTTGTTTTGGATCCCATAAATCTCCACAGGATATTTTGTGGAGGTTAGTGTACTAAAAAAATAGCTTTTGTCATATAGCTTCAGGAATGTGAGGCCATGCCTTTCTGCACTACAGAGATTTTTTTTTTTTCAGATCATTAAAGTTATATGGAAAATGTAATGTCCTGTGGACCATGTATTTAATAATATGTATTTGACCGCTAAGGATGATGAACAACCTCATCCTCTTTAAACAGAGATTAACCTAGTGGAAATGCAATAAAGATTAACTAGAACAAGCTGATTAGTTTCATATCCAGTCTCTTGAATGCTCATTCTTTCTCTTGACAGATTAGATCTGATGGACATGTGAGAAATAACTAAGATAATATTATGGTATCGTATCCATACTAAAGTGTTATCCAGAAATACTAATATAAATCTGAAACTATTGAATTTTCCTATAAAGACTACACTTCCCTGTATAGCTATCATTCCTTTTGACAAATGCTCAGATTAAAATAGGATTTTTCCCCTAGATTTTATTTAATATCAACTCAATTATTATGCTTAATATCTCACTTTATCATGATAACATAGGCAGAGTGTGAGGATGGAGTCTGAACCCCTTACATGGATTTCAGGTTCCTATGCTATTATTTCTTATGATGTCTTTTTGGAACACTGATCAGAATCCTGAGACCAAAACCGGACAAATTATGTTTTTAAACTTATTACAACAGTTTGTCCAGTTATGGTGTCAGCATTATACTGATCCATTCTACATTTATAACATGTGCATAGAAGTTCTATATTAATGAAATGGCAATTTTTTTTTAATACATCTCTAATAGTATCTAAACCTTGGAATTACAACTTATACTGGTATAAGGTTTAATCAATATTTTGAAGACAATGACATTATTTCTGTTTTTATCCGCCCACAACCTGGTCTTGTGTTTTTAAACAAATTTTCAGAATCAAAATCTTCAGTGAAAGCATCTTGCTAATCAAGTCTAATTACAAAACAAGCCACTAGAAAGAGAATTTTTACACAATCTGACCAAATACAATCTCTTAGTATCTTCAATACAATCTATGAACTTTAAGACATCTAGAATCATGTCTAGCTAAACAAAAAAAAAATGCTTTGCTATAAATTGTTGGAATCTAGAATCATGGCTGTATTAAATTCACACACTAGAAACCACAGATACACTATAAACATTTTGTTCACTTGAGCATAAATGTTCCGAACAAAATAAAATAGATAAAATGGATTTTAGGTTAACCTTGTTGTAAAACACTAATATTTCATGAGCTGCATAATGTTTGCTGGCAATGAAAGAAACGTCACTGAAAGTCTAGGTACATCCCAAATTTAAAGATAAAAATTCTAAATTAAGCTCCTGTATTATGCAATCAAGCACCACCACAAAAAGATGATCTCTGATGACATTTATACATGTGCTTGGGGAATGGGGAGGGAGGGTGTACTTTAATTAGAGTGGCTCTGAAAGCTGCTCTAATCAAAGCATTTGGAGCATCTTGTGTATCAGCATCCCTATATTTAAAAATGGTGGCACTGAACAAGCTTTAGTTCAAGTGCTGCCCCCCACCCAATTTTAAGTGTGGGGACAACAATACACAAGATGCTGGAGTCTGCTGGAGTGTGGTAATTGCAGCTCATGAATAGACACCCTAAAGTAGTAGACTGACCCCTACTATCTACACTTGCAGGTCTTTGAACAAGAACCAGAATTTAGAACTTAGAACCAGGACTCTTACTTGTACCCACAGCAGATGGGAAACAACGTGTATAAACTAATGAAAACTTAATTATTGCCATTTTATTAATTTACAATTGCTTGCTTTTATATAACAGGCATTGAAAATATATGTACTCTAGAGGTACAAAAAAAAAATCTTCATACTTATCTGGCCGTGTTTTTCCCCTCCCTCTCTTATTTCCAGTGCTGACAGAAAAACATTCTTCCTAAGGCACTTTTGTCAACTGGATAAATAAACTTCCTCTGTAACTCAATTGGGAATTCTTGGCAGGTGAGAGAAGATGAAATGTACTCTGAAGAATATATAATGTTTACTAAATATTTGTGAAAGTCACCTACTGGTGTGTCCCGGAGTCTGTCACAAAGCACACCAAATAAACAGTATAATGATTTAAAATTACAATATTTTGTCCCTCCTTAAAGTATATATCAAGATTAAGATCAAGATTAAGACTCAACAATGGAGGGGAATGTATTCAATTATACTTTTAGGGGGAAAATATAAATTAAAAAGTGTGTATTAATATATACATCCAAAAATATTCAATTTGCTTATCCAGTTTTATCACTTGCTATAAAAAAACTGGTAAATAATTTACTAGGACTACAATTTCTGAATTTATTACATCCAGTAAATTATTCAGGGAATAGTCTGTTACTTTCCTTTATCATAACTTGCCTGACCCAGAGAATCGCCATACGTGTTTTTAATTATTTTGAGTAATGCGTTGCTGGCATACCTCTGATAATAAAGATTTCAGATTTAAACATTATTCTGTAATTCTGTTATTTACGTAAGGATCCAAAATGTAACATACAGTGTTAAAGGTTGAAGAACAATGTCTAAACCACTCACTATGAGTAATCTTCTTGCAAAAAAAATTGTTTTTTAAGGTGGAGGGAACTGACTTAAAGACTTTCTTCACAACACAGAAAGGCAAGATAGGAAGTCTGAAAGAGCACAGAAAAAAAAGTCAGAATATTTTCCTAAAATATTGTTATATTATTATTGGTAATACAAATTGACAGACAAAAACATACATGGATACATGGTATTTAGAGCTATGTTCAGAACCGCTATCAACCTCTTTGTATGTTATTATGAACATTAGTTACCATCGGTCTTGTTATGCATCGTAAGTCCACTTACATGTTGACAAAAATAAAAACTTCTTTGAAAAAAAACCCATCAATTATTTTGGGAGTAAGAGGAGGAAGGGGAAGAGAAAAGATGCTAGGCACTAGATCCTGGGAAGGTAAGTGAGCCAGGGCTGTCTATGACCTTGGCTTGCTGAGTGTTGGTTTAGTTGGCTGTGTTTTGGGGAGTATGGTCTGGGCAGCTGGGAGTGCTGCTAGCTAAATGATTGCTAAGTGACTGCTGCCTGTGTCTGACAAAAGCTGTAACAAGTGGGCAAAGTCAGTCCAGGCCCAGCAGAGTATAAAAAGAGACTCCCCAGGAAACCAGGGATTGAGAAAACAGGGATGTTTGCAAGCAGTTCATGAGTCAGTTCACAGGTCAGTTTGCCACCGCCTTCCACCACCATCTTTGAAGGAGAGTTTTAAAGTAGGCTTTTTTTCTAAAATTAGCTACCCTTCATAATTTTAGTGTAAGTAGCAAAAATTCAGCAATTAAACCAATACTTAAGCCCCTTGCTTAACTAGAGTCCTGAGTGAGGAGGAGTTAGCTAGGGAGTTTGCCTGAAACTCTCCCTCACCTTCCTCCACAGTAAGCTTGGTGAGAGGAATTAGAGAAAAAGAAGCCTTTTGGGACCAAAGAACAGCACACAGGCCAGTTTATAAGTGAGTTTGCTGGGGAAGAGCTGCTTGAAAGAGAGGCGGGAAGAGAGGGGTGGCAGATTAAAAGAGCCAGCAAAATGGCTGGAGGACACTGCAATGCTAGAGCCACTGACACTACCAGCTCTTCTTCTGCTTGGATCTGTGAGATGTCTGTCCAAGCAGGACCATTCACAACTCAGGCTTCCATTTAGGTCCTAATTTTACACTACAGAAACTGTGGCCGGCAGGTTCCTTCCAGTGGCAGCCAGGTGGGGAAATATCTGCAATGACAGTGGTTCCCCCTGGTGTTATCCCCCAGAGAGCAGGCAAAAAAGCTACAGGAGGTGGCAGCAAGGATCTGGAGCTTTCTCTGCTATGAAGATGTCATTGACTCAGCGCTGAAGGAGAGCTCTAGACTGTGGAAGAAGTATTCCCAGTTGCAGAGATAGAGAAGGAAGAGGTCTCGGACTTCCAGGAAGGTGAAAATTGGAAGGATGAGTCCTCTGGCAGCAAACAGAAGTCTTCATCTCTACCTGCAGCAGTTTTCCTGAAGAACATATATAGAGAAGAGGAGCATACTCCATTGGTGGAGGAGGCCAGGCTAGGTATCTCCAACTTTGGGAGGACTGAGACCACTGCCACCAAGGGGAAGTCATGGGTGATGATGGTTGGACAGCACCTTCTGTGAGGGTGTAACAGAGTGAGGAAGAAGAGTAAGTCTCTGCACCTCTCCCTTGGCCACATCTGTTCCCTCCATCCCTGCAGGGAACAGAGAGACTGCTGGTTGCCAGGGTGGAGAGGAAACCCAGCCTAGATTTGAACTAGAGGAAGACCCAGGGGAATATACTTATCAGAGAGGCAGCTGACTGTCAGCCAGCAAAGAAGCCAGTGTATTGGCCACTGAGAGCACCAATGGGGAAACAAGAAGCGGCTGTGGAGGCCAGAAGGAGAGAGAGAAAAGGAGAGAGTGAAGCCTCCCAGCTGCAACACTCCCAGACAGTGGTAAGAGGAATGAAAAGACTTCTGTTCTTCTGTTGTGTCTATGTCTGTTGGATTACGGTGGATTGTGGAGGGAGTGCAGGGGTGGTGGAGCTCCCAGCCAGCAATGCCCCATTCAGATGCATTGGGTCAGTGAACCAGCAAACCTGGACAGCTCTTAAATGGACGGGCCCCAATTACAACTGTGACTACCAAGAGTGTAAAAATCCTGCCTACGACGGAATTAAATATCATCACAGTGAACTGTCTCCTGTTATGAAAATTAAAATTCAAAATCAAGTCATGGCGGGTGAGCAGGACAAGAAGCAGTGGCACCCATAGGCCGATTTAGGTTAGGGGAGGCATCCATCTTCTAGCTAATCTGCCATCTTAGGAGGTGTGCTGCTTACCTGGAGTCCAGATCCAAGAGGTCACAGAAGGATTACTGAGATTCATTCTGCCCTCTGGCGACTACCCCAATCCATGCAGGCATCACTGATACTGGCAGGGGTGACCCTGAGCAGATCAGAAGTGCCTACAGAGCTCTGGGTGCAATGATGAAGGGGGCAGAGGCTCAGGTGGTATTCTCTTTGATTCTTCTGGGCAAGAGGAGTAAACACATCCTTCAGATCAATGCATGGCTGCACAGAAGCTGTTGCTGGTCCTGTTGGTACTGCTTTAAGCAGGGACTTGGACTAGATGACCATCTGAGATCCTTTCCAACCTTAATTTTCTATGATTGTATATATAGTAAGACAACTTTAAAATAAAACATCCTTTCTACTTTCTGTGAGAATTAACAGGCACTGACACATGGGGGGGGGGGCAGGGTTAGGAGGGCAGAGAAAGGGAGGGAGTGGGGACAAAACAGTTCACCTGAAGCAGCAGCTCATTACTTTGACCTGGCTTCTCCGCAGCTGTATACATTGGGTGTTTCCATGAGGTTTTTTTGGTGCTTTTATCTAATAATGGGAGTGCACTGAGTTTAAAGCGTCAATTTTTGTTTTTGATTTTCCACATCTGCAAGCAGCCTTATGAACAAATATTTCTATTAGTGTATTTAATTTTCACTTTCATAGTAGTACATATACTTAAAAAGCTTTATAAAACAGTTGGATAACAGGAGCTATTTTATCCTTGTGAATGGGCATAAAAGTGAAAACCATACATGGAAGAAAGTAATTCATACTATAGACTCTGGGGAAGAGGAAGGAAGAGAACAGGTGTCCTAAGGCATGGTACTGAAATGCAGATATGATTTTATACCTCCCTGAAGTTTGATGGTATTTAAAAAAGCTGTTTTCCTGCTAGTTTCTAGTGAGTATTAACATATCACTTATTGTGTTTCACGATGAAATTGTGCATAATATCACCATCTAAAATTCGATGGCTATTGAATTAATCCTTTGCTGCAGAGTTGTGCATTGGAATATCAGCTTTCTTTTAATATGTCTAATACTTGTCCTGCTCTTCATTGAAAGGAAAAGTAAAAAAAATGTAAAGCAAGTATAAATTCCTGCAATTTTCAAAAAGCTTGAAAAAGGATACATCTGACATAGTGAGCTGCCCCACTCATTTTAATGTGACATTGACTCTGAAACCTATCATAGCTGGCATTCTGAGAATGTGAAAGCAATACACAATCAAGCGATTTTAATATCACAAATGCAATGAGACATTGAACAAGGAAAACATTTAGTTCTTCATAAAGTTCATTTCTGTTGTTTAATTCAACAAAAAAACCCTTAATTTAATTTTTTTTTTATCTGAAGCCATTATTGAAATACCCAAATTTTCTCTAAAGCTGTAAAGACATCAGACCAACTTGACACAGCCACAATGAGGCCTAAATGGGTCCACCTTCCTTCCAGCACAGGAAAACAACACAGCATACTGTGAAAGATAGTAAAGAAAACCTTAGTAAAAATGAAGAACAAGCATTTTCACACAAGGCTGGTCGCAATGCTTTGGAACCACTGAATGAGCAATAGAAGCTAGGAACTAAGATACACAAAATGGGAAAGTATAGATCTTAACTATACTACCACATGAGAAATTTATATTTGGTGGGGGGTTTTAAATGAAAGGTAAGAAGTACCTACAGTATACTTTTTATACAAAGACTAATAATATAAATTGCCATTACATCTACTATATTGTGTGCTGACAGAAAAGATTAACTATTTTGTGAGACATAGAGCAAATAGTGAAATACTGTTACTGTTAGCATGCTATTCCTCATGCCAGGAATTTTGCACGATGTGATTTTGTTTTTAATTAAAATTAATTATTATTAAATTGGTTTCATAGGGATGAAGAAAACTCCAGACTAAATGAAGTAATTGGGCTATAACTACAAAGACCATCTCAGAGCCAAAAAAAAAAAAAAAGAGGGGGGAAGAAATTTCTAGATGTGCACAAATCTAGAACTCTGTGATAATTAACTTTAAATTTGTTTTTGTTAAGTTAACTGAGTATACAGAGCAGATACTTTTGTTTTCAAGGAGCACAAGGGTACCAGATTTTATGTTTATACTGGAGAAATCAGAATCGAGTTTTCAAAGCCTGTCAAATCTCTGCTTCCCCTGTATAAGAAATGGGGAAAAACAAGCTTGTGCCTAAAGAAGTGAGGACTTTGGAAGATATGACTAAAACCTACAAAAACTGGTAAAACAGTCTGAAATCAATTAAATGAAATTGAGCAAGAGTAAGTAAAAATATGATGACTTTTTTACATCACTCTTCACAAAGGTCAGCAACCAGATGACAAGTGCAGTTGGTGCCATAATAGGGGAAGATAAGCTGACTAGAGTAGGGATTACTTATGGAAGGTAGATGTATTCAAGTCATCTGGGCTGAAAATGATGCTCCCTGGAGCACTGAAGGAATTGGCTGAGACAATTTTACAGCTACTAGTTATCATCCCTGAAAACTCGGGACGGTCAGGTAAGGTCCCAGACAACAGGAAAATGGCAATTACAGCACCCATCTTTAAGAACAGAAAGAAGGAGGATCCAGGGAATTACCTAATCAGTCTAACCTGGAAAGGTTATGGAATGGGTCAGCCAGAAATCTGTATCTAAGCACTTGGAGAAGAACAAGGTGACCAGGAACAGCTAACACTTATTCATCAAAAGCAAGTCATGCCTGACCAACTTGATCTTCTTCTATGACAAGGTAACAGGTTGTGTGAATAGAGAGAGCACTGGTATAGCAGTGATAAATATACTTTGACTTCAGCAAGACTTTTGACACTCTCTTTCACAAAATTCCTATTAGTAAGTTAAGAAATGGCAGACTAAAGAAAAATATTGTAAAATAGATACATAACTGATTGGATAATCATCTTTTTGGTTCAATGTCAATTTGGGAGGATGTTTCAAGTAGGGTCCCCCAAGGGGCTGTCCTGCATCTGGTACTATTTCATATCTTTAATAATAATATTTGATGATTGGATTGGGAGCACACTTAGAAAATTTAAGATGACACCCACCTGGGTGGAGTTGCAGACACTCTGGAAGTTTGGGCTTCAGAATGGTCTTGACAAAATGAAGAAATGATTCAAAATGAATCAGATGAAATTGAATAAGAACAAGTGTAAAGTCTCCTGTACTTGAGACAGAATAATCACATATACAAATGTTTCCTAGGGAGCAGTACTTCAGAAAATGCCTGGGGGAGTTACAGTAAACGATAAACTGAATATGTAGCAATACTGTGATCTTACTGCAAAAAAGGCCAATAGCATGCTGATTTATTAATAGAAGCATCACTTTTAAATCAAGAAAAGCAGTTTTCTTGTTTTTGGCACTTATGGGCCTCATCGAGGGTACATGACTTAAAAGAAAAGACTGAAAGAATAAGAAATATTTAATCCCAGGAAGACTGAGGGGAAATTTGATAACAGTCCTAAAAATAACTGCAAGGAAGTTATAAAGATGATGAAAGACTATTTTTTGTGTCTATGTGGAACAGGACAGGGAGCAATGGTCCCCTGCAGAAAGGAAACCTTGGGTTGGCTATTAGGAAGAATTTTCTAATTATGGAATTGGTTAATAGCAACTGATTATTTAGAGATGTTATAGAATCTTCATCACTAGAAATTAAGAGATGGTTAGACAAACATTTGGATGATGTAGGTTAGACAGGGATGATCCTTCCTTGAACCCCTGTTAGATCAGATGACCTCCTAAGGGCCTTTCAAGTTCTAATTTCTTATGTTTCCATATACTAATCCTGATTACCTGCTTTTTTTTCCTTTACTGGTTGAAAATACCAAAGACATCTTGAAGTTTTCATATTGATAAGACATATCAGCCAGAAACTGATACCATGTGACCGATGAGAGTATATCAATTTCAAATAATGAAATCATTTCAGTGTTTGTTTGTTTTTTTATAGTAAATTAGACATAGTGTACAATGCATAACTTTAAAGAGAGATTATCTGATTGTGCATATTCTTCTTGTAAAAAAACTGGAAATGTACATGCGAGCTTCTGAAGAACAGGTCTGGGGTAGGGCAGGCTATGTACCCAAAGAATAAAGCACACACACAGAATAATTAGACTGTTGCGAAAATTAGTGTTTAAGTGACTTGCACAAGGTCAGACCAAGTAAATAGCATAGATAGGATAAGAACCCAGCAATGCTGACATAGCCATCCAAGTTCTTATGTTATACATTTCCTCAAAGAGTAGCATTTAGACTCTGAATGGGGGCAAATTTGAACAAACAGGTATTTCTTTGTTGCACAGGAAACTCATTCCAGAGGGAATAACCCATGAAAAAAGAACAGCATATTCAACACAGTCACACAAAAGATGGTAATGAAGGAGAACAGACACTTGTGAAGACTGTAAGAAGGATTAGATAAAAAAGTGCATAGAGCTATTTAAACTTGATGTTCACAACAAGTAGTGTTGCCACTTGCAACAGATAAAGAAAAAAAATACTAAGGTCCTGAGGGAGGACAACAATCCAAATCTTGATGTTGAACAGGTAAAGCCAGTTTCCACAAAGAAAAATAAGGAAATAATTTGAACAGTGATTTGCTGTTGAAAACTCTGTTAAGAGGCTTTAGTAGCTCATCTCAAGCAACATGACAATATGGTGCTAAAATAACTTGTTACGTGAGGATACCAGTTATGAAAGATTTGGCAAAATTACTACTAGTGACAGACAAAATGGAACATCAGGACATCACGAAAAGAAGAGTTAATATATTCAAGCACTACTTCAAGGACCTCAGAAAGAAAAATATATTGATAGCAGATGTTTAAATAAGCTTTGTAAAGACAATCTGTTTATGTTTGATTGCTTCCATCTGAGGAGAAGAGGCACTTTCTGTCCCAGCTTTCTATATTCAAAATTAGTCGGATTTGATTACCAGGTTTTGTTAAGAAAAAACACCCACCATCCATCAGGTTAAATCAACATATTTAATAAACCCAAAAGAGAGTTGTTTCAAAACAATGAGGGTAGGGACAGAAATTACACATAAACTGGTATAAGCGATTGGAAACTGGTTCAAATGTGTAACATAATTTCAGTGCCCATAAATCACTTTCAAATGAACTGAAACCAGTTTAAGATAAACCTGGATGGATATAGTATCAGACTTAACTGATTTAGGTTAAATCAGTTTATTGAACTTCTGTCCTAGATCCCCTCCAGATTCAAGTTAATTCATAGTCCCCCAGTATCGCAGGATGCTTTGCACCTCCCATACAAGCTGCTTTGCACCAACCCCCTTGCAGAGTAGGCTAGTTAGCCTTAGCACAAGCTCTCTGCCCCAGCCTAGCAGAGAAATATACTGTAGTACCCCCCCCCCGACTTTTGCCCTGAAGCTCTGTTTTCAGTCGGCTGCATTTCTGTAATTAGAAGTGAATGTCTATTCACTTGCTTATCAGTTCAATCTGTGTCACTTAGAGTAGCCTGTGAACATAGAATCAATTCAGCCTTGGACCTTTTGATTGTCTGCACTTATCCTGGGTGAAAATGAAATATGTGTTAGTCATAATGAGATCCAACATAGGACATTTAAAAAAGATGAAACTGTCATTGATTTCTTTCATACCAAATAAAAATATGAAAAATATTGAATTTGTAACTGATCTTACTTTTATAGAAAATAATAAACAGTTGAGAGTAGCAACAGATATCATGTGACATTGCATTATTCTTCTAGGAAATAAATATACTGAACTTCATTTATTATACAACCTGCTGTTTCGCATATTCACATGTAGCAAGAAACCTTATTTTTTTTGTCCTGCCCCACCTCCAATACGAAGCCCTTCCATATGACAAAAAGCCCCTTTTGCAGTATTTGCCCCCTTTTGGGGATGCTTTCTCTTGTCTACCTTTTTTTCCTTCCTCCTTCTTATTCTTTTATTATATTATTATTATTATTACAAAATATAAGGTGTACTTGTAATAAAAAATATATAGTTTGTAGATGCTTTTATGGGTATAAAATAGTATTCTACATTAGAATGTCTCCCCCCGCATTGTATTTGGTCTATTTGTTGTATGTGCCACGGCATTTCACCCTTTTGTTTTAAATTCTATGCTTTTTAACTTTGTAACAAATGTACCTTAAGTTTAAAACTAAATTGTGCCACATAACAATGTTAGCAAGGGCAGGAATCAAACCACGGCTTCTCTGTATGAAGCGTGTCCCTGAATGAATCTTGACTGATTGCATAACAAGTAGCAAGACAGGATAACCAGTTAGTGAGCAGCAATTAACACCTAGGAAACCACAGACTAAGGCAAGGAAAGGATCAATACAGACCCAGGAACTCCATGAAACTTCACTGTTAAAGGTACAGAAGCCCTGGTTTGAACTAACCAATTCCAAAGACTGACTCTTGGGATTGAATACTCCCTCCACCCCCCCCCCCGATCAACTGTCCCCAGAGCCCTATTCATTACAGCAGTAAATTAATCAAACTTCATCAACAGGCTCCCAAGACTGCACATACCTGTGGACATGACCCCTGGGGCTGACAGCTGTCATCCAGCAACCACCAACGGGAACATTCCATGAGGTCAATGACCCCTGGATTGGGTACACTCAAAAACTGGGGAGTCACCACAGTCTGCCAGAGAGGGATAAGAGGCATCAAAGAATGACCCCCAACGGTGCCCTCTTTGACCTGACCAGCACCCTGCCTGTCCAGCCAGAAGGACCAGCCAGCAACCCCCTTCTGCAGCAACATTGCCCTGAACGAAGCCTTGACTGGCCATCAATGGTAGACTCGAGTTCTTGGGGATAGGTATATCTTGACATTGGTGCTTAGTGTTCATAGCTAACTACTGCGAGTGTGTGTGTGTGTCCATGTGTGTATGTTTGAGGGGATCAGCCCCAAGTTTTATGACCCAACTTTTGCATCGGTCTAATAAACTAGAATTTTATGATGATCCTGTGAGTTGGTTCTTTGTAGCCAACACATACACTGACCATTTCTTTGGGTACAGACAGAAGTAATTTTTAAATCTTTCTAAGTAAGAGAGGCTTGGAAGCATTTCAAAATGGTCCTGCCTCAGGCATGGCACATACATACAGGACCTGCAGAACCCCCCAACTAGAATGTTTTGAAATTGCTGCAGCCACAGCTCTCCAGCAAAGGGGTGTTGCAAAAAGTTGCAAAGAACTTTGGCTTTTCTCACGCCAACAAGCACAGAGAAGGAAGGAAGGAAGTAGAGGAAGGTGACAGAGTAGAGAGATAAGCAGAAGTAAATGGGAGGCGGGGGTGATGTGGTAAGGTTTCCCATCATCTAGATCCCAACTTTCCAGCCCCAAATCCTCTCTTCTCTCCACCCCCTATCTGTAGAGCACAAAGGGATTGGGACTCAAAGCCTGACTGATGTTGATGGTGGGTACCCCAGCAGTCAGAAGTGATGTGACCTGGCTCCAACTTGGCTCCAGCAGCAGAAAAGCAGACATTTAGATAGGGTGTTGGGCACAAGTAGAAAATGGAAACGCTTCAAAATAGTATCTTATTTAGGAAAAAGAAAATATTTTGGAGTCGTTCAGCTACTTATGGACAGTTTTAATATGCGTGTATGCTTGTGCCACTGACCTTCTGAAACGTTTTGGAGACAATTGATGTGTTCCATTTCTTACTTCCATTCACACACTTTAAGTTGCCACTTTGGGTACAGACAGACCTCACCTTTGAAGAATTTAGAACACCTTTGAGCCACACAGATGTGCTCCAAAATCGTCAAGTGCTTCAGGGTAGTACCTATTACAATGAGGTACTCCTTAGAAGCACTTCACTTCCTCTTGGTATCGTTGAGGTGATGTTGTTGTTCCAATGTTTCAGGAAATATGAGAGGACAAAATTCTTATGAGCTCTCTCTCTTATTGGACCAGTTGAATGGTTGGGTTAGAATTATTTATTTATTGGATGCTCCATTTCTTTCTTTCTTTAGAATTCTTTATTTATTAGACCAACTGCATGGTTCGGTTAGTTAGATGGTTAGAATAGAAATCTTGCCTTCACTTGCACCTGCATATGTATGCCTATGAAGCACAACAGGGGACTCCTGGGTCCCCTAAAAAATCCCATGGTGCTCTGTTCCCCCCTCCATTCAGGGGCAGGAGGCAGAGAGAAGCAGATTGTTATCAGATGCTCTCCGGCTGTTCTTCCTTCCTCTCCCTGAGAGCTGCCACTGCAACTGTCTCCTCTACTGCAATGGGCTCCAACTCCAAAAGTTGTTCTGGTAGCAATGTCCAACTCATTTTGCCCTTCAGTGCACCCAGATACAGTTCTATCCTTCCCTACCATGCCTTTATATTGATTAAATATAAATTTGGGAGGTGCCAAGCAGCAGTGAAATGCATTGCCACTCTGTAAAGTTATGATTCCCTCCACACATAAATCAGTACAATTCATTGCCCATGCTGCTGCAGAGTACAGCCAGGGAGTGCAAGTGGAACCAGGGACGGGAGAATGAAGCACCACATTGTCCTTCTAGCACTCTTCTCCATAAGTAGTACCAGAAGCATGTGCCTCATTTGCCCACCCCATGTTACACTGCTGCACAGAGCCTCCTCCAGGCATCCACAGTGACCTCCCTACTCTTCAGTAATGCCATACCTTTATTATGCCTTGCATGGGAACACAATCAAAACCATCAACCTGCAAATGAAGTAACAAACTCCCTAGATGGTACACACACTACACAACTAAAATTCTTTCACTGCTAGCTGGCTATCCCAGACCAGCCCCCTGGAGTTACTTTACTGCCTATAGTTTGCAGTACCTAGTCACATGCTTGTAGTTCTCCCTTTTATACTCTCTATTAGGGAGCTACCCTCTGTGCTCTGGGCCAGACTGACTGCTTGGCTTAGGAGCTAGGATAGCCCTTATATTCTGTCATTTCTGTTCACCTGGCCTTCCTACTCCTAATAGACTGCAGGGGCTCTTCACTTCCTCATCAACAACCTGAAGTTCTGCAGTTTGCAGCCAGGGACCTTGTAGTCCTGCAGGATTAGAGGCCCTGTTAAAGAGCCTAGAGATTTCCATACCTCTACTCCAACTGCTACCTCCCTGCTGCTAGCCCCATGAGACTCCTATACCCCCACTTCTGGAGCTGGAATGCCAGTTCTCCAACCCTTGCTGAACCTATCCCAGTTTTGGCAGGAAATACAGCATCTCTCATCTCCTGTTAGTGGTGGGGGGGTACACTTTGGAAGACAACACCAGCTTATATTGGCTTCACTCCCTCTCCCTCCTACCCTCAAGCACATTATGCAATGACATTACTTTTTGCTTGTGTTAAGCCATTGGCTTTAAGCTGGAACAAGTAAGTCAATGAGTGCACTGGATAGTTCATAATCAGAAAGGGTGTATGACAAGTAGCATTCAGTCTCCAGGGGAGTAGCATTCGTTTATTGACTGAACATCATTCTTAACAGTCTGCTGTTATTCTTAACCCATTCTAACTGATGATCATGAGTTATATTAGTAAGGTTTGGAAGAAAACATAAATAGCTATTTTTTACCCAACGTAAATCAATAACTGGACTGAGGTCCATAAAATGACAGTGATTAGGAAGAGGCTGAAGAGGTCTCTCAGAGATGGAAACAAGTATGCAAAGACTATTTAAAGACAGAAATTATCACTTTGTTAATAGGTATTGAAATACTAGATAAAATACATTCAGATTTGATATTCAGAACATGAGCTGCCAATGTCAGACAGTGGTTGGGAAGGCCAACCAAACCCTATCGTACATCCAACGATGCATTTTGAGCTGGTCCAAGGTGGTGATTCTCCCCCTTTATGTGGCGTTGGTTAGGCCGCAGATGGAGTACTGTGTCCAGTTCTGGGCACCGCACTTCAAGAGGGATGTGGACGGCCTCGAGAGGGTCCAGAGGAGGGCCACTAGATTGATTTGCAGGCAGCAGGATAGGCCTTATAAGGAGCATCTGAGGGACCTGAACCTGTTCAGCCTCAGTAAATGGAGGCTGAGTAGGGGGCAGCCTATAAACTGCTGAGGGGAGATCAGCAGGAAATAGGGCAGGCTTTGTTTTCCCAGGCACCACCAGGGGTAACTAGGACCAATGGTCACAAGTTACTGGAGAGCAGGATTAGGTTGGACATTAGGAAACACTACTTCACAGTTAGG
>JAGPOW010000261.1:26869706-26889618 GCA_030014935.1 Caiman crocodilus
CTTCCTAGGGAAGTTGTTCTTGCTCCTACCTTGGGCATCTTTAAGAGTAGATTAGATAGGTACTTGGCTGGGGTTCTGTGACCCTGGCACTCGTTCCTGTCATTAGCAGGGGGTCAGACTAGATGGCCTGCTCTAGGCCCCTTCTGACCCTAGGTACTATGATTTCGGGGGGGGGGGGGTTGTTGCTATCATCTTATGTTTTTTTTTTTAAATAAATATCTTTGAGATGAAGCGTTACTATCTAAGTAACTTTAAATAAAGGATATGACAATTTGCAAATGATACTGTTACTTGGAGGGAATTATCAGTTGTACCAAAAGGATTTATATTAGATCCAATCTTATTTAATATGCTCATTCATGGACAGTCCTAGGATTTTGTTGAGCCAGTTAAAGGTGGTATGATGCATCATCCCATATAACACAACACATTTTTTTTCAATTAAAAAGAAATGGCAGCAGCAGCATTTGTATTCAGGCAGCAGTGAGAGAATCAATTTACTAATATGCTAGGGACCTATGGCTATATTATTTAATTTAAGATCAAAGCAAAAGCAAATATAACTTAATCGGAATGCACATTAATTTATGATTAACTATAAAAAGCCATAACAGACTAGGTAAAAATAATCAAAAGATGTTTCATTTGTTTTGTACTCATTAGAGTAAAGTATAATCTTTTTCAGATTCTTAAAATAAAATCTAGCCTTGTTGAGCATCTTGCTGATACATCCAGTGATACACTGAAAGTTATATCTGCACCGGACGAGGTGCAGCTTTCTCTATGTTCTGTGTATTATCATCAGAGATAGACGGTAGAAGTGGAGAACTCCTATTCCAGGGTTTGGCAAAATGGCTGATCTGCCGGTGACCAAACTCTATTTCCCAGCAGCCCCTGCACATATCACTGCAGCCCCTTTCCATGATGACGCTAACAATGGTGGCACCGTGACATCACAGGGCCAGGGTTTCCATGAGGACCTGCCCTTCCACATTCCCTGACTGGCCCCAGCAGCACTGTCTCCATGAAAACCGTGGCCCCGTGCTGTCAGGGTGCCAGTCCTGCCAGGATCTTCATAGAAACTGGCCGCAGTGATGCTGGCAGAGGCTGCTGGGAAATGAAGACCACCACAGACTCAATCCAGCCCACGGGCCAGACCTTGCCCACCCTGTTCTATGCAATCAGCAGTTAACTACAATAGTATCTTCCATTTTGCCACCTATTTGATATTTACTGTTTTCAAAGGATAACTCCGGTAGGCTCAAAATTCTCTAGCTGTCATGCTAGTCTAGAAACAAACAAGAATCTCAGTATCTCAAAATATCATAATTAGAATATAAACTTACTATTGCTTAAAAAAAACAAAACAAAATAAAAAACAGAAGCCCACTGTTGTGCAACATCTGGAAAGCTTTGTTAAATATATAGAATCACAGCTTGTCAGAATCATCAACCACCAGCTGGGCTACAAAGCTGGAATATCAAAGATGATGTTTTACTCAGCAATGTCTAACTATATCTCCACTGATACCTTAGTTATTTTAACTAGTGATTATTATATAGTGTTTCCCTATCCTTTACAAGTTGCAGAACAGTTCCTATTACAAATACAGTTTCATTTGTTTATGATTTGTGAAAATTTTCTTCCCGTGAGGTGAATCTTCATTTAAAAAGTCTGTTTTAAAGTTGTTAAAAGCATTTCCCATTATAATAAAAAGAGGTGGCAAAAGTCCTATTTCATTTTTCACATCCACATGACAGTTTTCTAGCTGAGTAACTGCCATTTTGGGCACTTTCCTACGTTTGTGATCCTATAATATGTGCACTGTGCTTGCATAAACTAGCCCATACTTACCCATTCAGAGAAAAGTACAAACTGGCCCCAGCTTCGAAAGAAAGCCTAGAGAGGAGGGTGTAGCCTGATGATTAGAGCACTTTGCTGGGAAGCTGGAGAGATGCAGGTTCAAACCCATTCTTGCTAAGGGGGGGATCCTATTTCCTGGGAAAGTGACTTAAACAATCAATTATTCGGTTGAAATTATAGGAGAGCTCTTCTCCAGCCACATTTGGTAGTTACTCTCAGGCAAGTGTGTACAGAGCTCCAGGTTTGCCAACCACAGGCTGCTGCGCATGCTCAGTAGTTGTGCAGATACTTACATATCCACACTGCACATGGGGTAACAAGGGTGGGCAATTATTTGGGTCTGTGAGTCACATGGGCCCCCACCAGCTGGGGCTGGTAGTGGCAGCAACCAGTAAGAGTCATTGCCATGCAGGCTGCCTAGAAAGGCAGTCTAGCTGCAAAGCCACCCCTGCCATGTTGCGTGCCCAAGGGGTGGCAGGACATGCCACAGGCTGGACGCTTCCTGGGCCAGGTGGCACCGAAGGACCCACCATGGGCCAGACAAAGTCCCTCCATGGTTCGGATCCAGCCTGTGGGCCATATTTTGTCCATGTCTGCAGTAACATCACAAACAGTGTGTGTCAAAACTGACATATATGGCACTGGATAGTTGCTATTTGGTTGTGCAAAGCAAAATAGAACCCTGCCCATTTTTTTCAGGGTGGTAAAGTTGCAATGAGCTGATCACTGAATCCTCAACACTATCACACAAATTTCCTACACGGAGTACTGGCTGATTTGCTAAGTTTCAAAACAATGATGGGAACAGTATATTTATGAGAATTTGGAAATGTAATACTGCCCTATCTAATTTTGGAAATTTACTTTTTACTAATAGCTATGGTTGCTCTCAGGGAGCTGACAGCTCCTGCTATAATGGATTTTGAGGAGCCAGACAGAAAGTATAAACAGATCAGCTTTATTTGCTAGCCATCAGCCTGGGTGATAGAGGGGATAGGTACAAAGATACCCAGAACCAAGAGCTTCAAATTATGCATTTTAATTTATACATCAATATATCATTAATACAATCATTAGCTACTACCTAGTTACATAGGTACTTTCTCTTATCCTGTATTTACTAGTCAGGATACTAATTACATGCAAACCCCATTCTCCTAATTTGGTAATACTTTGTACCTAAATTATTTTTGCTCTATATATCTTGGGTAAACCATACTTTTAACATTTTTTTTTATTTTGTTATCCCATCTGAAACTGAGAAACTAGGTAGATCTGATTTATCACTACTTCAAGCTTTCCTGATTCTGCCCAGCCATTTGCCACACTTCTCTGGTTAGCTTTAGCAACTGGCCATGCTCTGCAAATGCAATACATCCTCAAGTAGTTTCACATATCTTCAGGAGGCTGTTCTGATTTTACCTTTCCATGCTTGCCTAAAAAAGCCTGTAATGCCTTATCAACATAAACCTTAGGACTTCTAAAACCTACAAAAATATTTCTTCAAACAATTTTGGAAATGACTGGGGTGAATAGACCATGGATTGAACACAGGAAGATCCCCAGGAGAGTGCATGACAAAGGGAAAGTGCAGCTGCTGAGTTCTCTGAACAGGTCTGAATACCTATTAAATATGTCTCAGTGCTTTCCGTGAATTTATCTTGTGCAATGGAAACTCAAGAAAACTTTGGTATGGTCTTACACAAGTTTTGAAAACTTACTGGGCACCACTGGAACACTTAAATAGGAGCCCAACTGGCTACAGGCACTTCACCAACATTTTGAAAATATTAGCATAATTTTACTAATGCTCATTTTGTCCCTAGAGCAGGATGGTATTTGAGCATATAACAGTAACAACAAACTCATGGGTTAGTGTTAAGTTTTGACAGCCTTCTTTTTAAATACTTGATTTTGCATGCATTACAAAGGTGCTTATTATTCTGTTAATTTTTGTGTGGGTACTTGTTCTTTCTTAAAATACATTTGTATTATAAGTCATTAGATATTCACTTAGCTATTTCTCTATCTCAATTTTTATAATTAGAGAAACTAATGATCTTACACAAGACTTACCAAAGCTATTAATTTAACTGTTGATATGGAACAAACTAACAGTCTTGACATGCATATAGCTTTGGCATGTCAGGCACTTTCCTTATGTGAAGTGTCAACATTGTTTTAATGAAACAAATAAATTATTGCTTTAATACATTTTTTAAATGGCAAATAATTGATGGCTTCTAATTTGAATGACATGAATGTTTAATTGAATTCTGGACTGTGGAAAGTATGGAAAGTAGCGACTTGTGCTATATTTGTTCCTCTTATTATTATATAAAGAAAATGTGTAAGAGTGGTACAGAACAGATATTTTCAAAGGGCTTTTTAGACCACGCTTTACTAAAAGCAAGTGTTAAATTACTAAAGTAATTTAGGTAAAACTGGGACCAGGATCTCCATGTGGGCCAAAGGTTTCACATACCCGCAAGCCCTGGGGATCACAACTTCCATGATCCCCAAGGCTTGGAGAGTTCATGCTGGGCACTGTGCACCCCTGCTGCTGGGAGCCCTGTGCAGGAGACCCTGCTACAAGTGCAAATTAAAGCTCAATAGTAACCAGCTATAAAGTTAGTACATATTTTTGAGGCCCAAACTTATAGCTGGTTGGAGCTTTTTATCATGTGATAGCTGCTTTGCATATGTAGCTGGTCTTAAAGTAATTGTGCAATTAACCAATTAATAATGTGAAACCTGTAATGTTTTGAGGGAGCCTACAATGTAATAAAACACACATGTCATGAAGTGAGAAGATACCACTGAATAAAAACCTACCAGTTTTACAGTTATTGTTCTTTAATATTGCACTGCAAAATGATGTGAGGAAAAGAAATCATGTTATCCTTACCACCACTCTCCATCTCTAATTAAAAAGAAAAACATTTGCTTTATAATGATAAGCTATCTGAAAATTGACCTAAACCATTTCCCTGGATCAAAACTTCCTTAGCTTTGAGGAGTTCAAAACATAAACCCAGATAATAGCTTACAAATGGCTCTCTTAATGATGGTAACCAAGGGAATGAAGGAAGCAAGAAAGTCCATATTAAATACAGACATGGATCCAGATCAATTAATAATACATTTTTGGCATTTATGAGCTCAAAAACGTATGTCTACTCATTTCTTACACCAGAAAATCTTCACATTGGAGGAGCTTTATGTACAAAATAGTAGGGTACAATCCCACAATTAAGGTTGATTTGAGATTTACAGTTCTGATAGCCAATTAAATTTCTTTTATATGTTATACATGCTAATTTTCACCCTTAATCTTTCTTTTCAGAATAGAAATCTGGTCCCTGAGTCTTTCACACTAAATTCCTAGACCTGTTCAAAGTTTTTCATAGAAAACATTTTCCATTGAAAACTTATTAAAAAAAAAAAGTTTTCATTAAAAATGGTCACAAAAGCACCCATAGTTACTATTGTCCTAAACATGAACAATAATCAATTTTGCTGTTTTTTTTTCTTTTTATTTCCTGGGAAATTCATTTTTTTCTAGAAGTATTTTTTCTTAGATGAAAGGATTTTATATACCAATTTCAGTAAAAGCTTTGTTCAAATATGCCACAGAAAATGTCTTAAAAATTAAGAATGAGTGGGAGTGGAAGTAACCAACTCCTAAATTATGGGGTTGGGTAGGTAATGTACTTTTTATCTGCATACATGTAGTTTCTTCAACTGCTTTTCCTATATGTTAGGATGTGTTTCCTCTTCTTGTTTGTACATTTTGTGCACATCCAGATAAGCACATGTGTAGTTTGTGGCACCTCAAGGCTAGTTGAGGCACTGCAAACTGCATTCAGAGCATGTGCACCAATTGGCTGAGATGCTAGTTTGTAGCTCGGCACCAAAATTTGAGAGCTGGTAGATCCCACCATCAAAAGAAAAGACACCACTTAAAGTGATTCAGTGCATGTATCAGCAGCGTGCACTGTCAGAAATGGAGCTAGGGTGGCCAGAGCCATGCTCTGGGTGCTGCCGAAGCTCTGAGTGGCCAGATTGATGCTACTGCTGCACTGGGAGGCCCTCAGGATCCCAAGAAAGGCTGCTGGAGCCAACACAGTTGATGGCCCCAGCCTTCCCCTATGCCACCCAGGTCAATTTGCCATGCTCCAGAGTGAGCGTGCAGGGGCATCTCCTGGGATAATGCCATGGGAAACATGTACCCCTACATGTGTATGCTCATCTGGATGTGGCCTCTGAGTCTACTTTTAAATGAAGAATTTTGATGGCGGTGGTGGTATTATTCTGGATGATTTGCTCACACCAAGCGAGTTAGTAGTATTTGCCCAGGGTTAATTTTTCCATGGAAGTCATGGTTTAAACTGCAGGTTTTAAAAATTTAAACTTTGTCATCTCTCTCTTTGTTCTATTTTTTCTGGTAAGAAATGATAAAATACCTGCATTTCTTTATTCCTGTTGCACTTCTGATTTTTGTCCTCTTCCCTTTAGGAAGATCATCCTTCTTGACAGTTCTGTTTCCCTCCGTAGTTGGTCCCTACCCTGAAGAAAAGAACATTTTATTTCTATATTTATAAATGTGTGTGATGATAAAAAGTCAAAAGGGTAGGCACCCGATGCTAGCTTCCTTTGATGCTGTGAGTCATCATCATAAAAAAGTGCTGGTTTGTTTGGCTGCTTTTGTTGTTAGTCTTTTGGTTTTCTTTTTTAATGTTTATTTCAACATGATCTTAATTTGAAGAAAAAAAAGCTATTGTGTATTTTCCCTGAATGCAAGCTCCAAAAAGAAAAGTCATAACATTTATATTCATCACAGTATAGATCTCCAATCCTGATATACTGAAAATTCAACCATATACCTTCACTAATGCCTTCTCTAATATGTTTGATTTTAAATTTAACAATGCCATCACCCTTTATCCATCAAAAAAATCACACCAAAAAAATTGAATCATAAACATGTACCATCCAGTGCTACATTAAATATTGTAATGACTATCGTAATCTTGATAGAAGCCAATGAGACTAGGGGAAAGATCAGAGGGCTAAGGAATAGGACAGGGAAAGAATGTACTCAAAGCTTTTAAATTAGCTCAGGCTATTTCTTTCTCTACACACAGGAAAAATGATAAGTTGTCTTACCCAGACCAGCGTGGCTCCTTAGTTTGAAAGTACATGTGGGCCAGAGATATCTGTTTGGGGTAGGCAAAGCAACATAGGTATTTTTCAGGTTTATTATTCAGGACAATAGATATTGGGTACATTTTAAACCCCTAGGGAAAAGAGAACAGTCATTACAATATTCACTACTGACTCTAGATATTTCTGTACTCTGTTCAGGCACAACAGAGAGAATCACTGTGCCTCTATCTTACTACAAGGGAAGAATCTGAGGAGATCTTTAAAGTAATAAGATGAGAAGGCAAGCTTGATTCTCGTCTTTCTTGCATACTTTTAAATGAAGAGTAAATCTACTGATGTCGCTGGGGTTAGAGTAGAATAAATGAAGTTAGACTTGGGGCTGACAAACAATAGACTAGCATAAGAAAAGTATCTGAAACAGCACAGTCTGGTTGAATGACAGTAGTAACGGTAATGTCTAATCAGAAAGTAACGAATATAATATGATCTAATTGAAAAAAGCCCAATGGGATTGCTGTAACTGAAAAAGCTATCAGGCACTCAAGCCAGTAGGATATTGGTGTGACGTAACTATCAACTGGATCAAAAATGGTCATAATATACATTACTTTCCTATAAAACTAGGATCAGCTCTGACTGCAATGACTCACAATACTTACATGATTCTTCAGTATTAAACTTGTGTGTTATGGGCCAGATCAAAAGCTTACTCCACTGGTTCTCAACTCTTTAAACCTCAAGGCACCCCTATTTAGACTCAAGAGACCTCTCATGAGACGCAAATTCTTACCTTTCATTCATTTTTTTTTTTGGCTATGGAACAGTAGAGCAATTCTTCTGTTGTAAAGAAACTGGAAAGTTTTTGATAGTATGGATTCCTATTTGAAGCTTCTGGGTTTATCTTGTGAATCATGTGCAATTGTTTGCACACCTAGCAGTGCTAATATTGAGGAGCACCTTGCAGTCCCCTTAAGAGGATATCGTGGTACCCCCAACACCCTGGTTGAGAATCATTGGCTTATTCTTTCCATTGACTTCACTGGTATTCTTCACTGGATCCAGGGCAGTACTGGATCCAAGTCAAAACAGTTTAATGCTTATGTGGGAAATTATATGCATTTTCTTCTATTACCATATGTTTGTTTTGTGTGAAGAGATTTTGGCTTACAAGTGAAGTGAAATACTGAAGTGCTTACTGTAAGAGCTAAATGGTTAAGAGATGCCTCAGCACAGCTGCGTTCAGGCACATTGTGAGTCCCTGGTGCAGGAATTTCCCCTGCAAGGCGGGAAAAGTCCTTGGTGCACAATCAGAGCCTGCCAAAAGCTTGCAGCTGCACCACCGAGTGCATGCTCACGATTGGCACAGTTTAAATTATGCACACGTGGTGGTCAGCAATTGGCTTGCTGGCCGTACAAAAGGCTTGGGTGATATCCACCCAAGTTGGAGGAAAGCTCGGATGCACGGAGGGAGAGATCCCCACGTGCACTTTGGAGCCATGGAGGGGCCTGATCAAGCACCAATGACTCCCCGTCGCAATTTCCACAATGTATCCCATACCCCCCGGGAGTGTGAACATCGGTGTGCCTGTCTACAATTTCATTTGTGTTTGTCTACGGATTGTGCGTACACTGCATACCTCATGTAAACAGCTTGTAAGTAAAGATTTTTTGTTACAACCACTGCTGCCTCTCGTACAACTAATTCCACTCTATCAGTGGTCCGATTCTGCCGGCATTTCTCGTCCCCCACATGGCGTCACAAACAGGATTGGTACACAGGGAAGACGCAATGGAGCTGGAATTAGTTGAAGGTTGCTCCTGGCGCAGTGGAAAATGCCACATGCTAGATGCCGTGGGGTTGGGAGCACACATCACTTAGCATCAAGCGGGCGGATCAGGTGGAAGATTTGTGAGCGGTTACTTTTTGCTCGAAGGAGAAGGGGAACCTGCGAAAGAGTGGGAAGTGCGTCTGCACCTGAGAGCATTTGGATGTGTGATGGGGAGTGAGCGAGTTCGATTTAAACCCTGAAAGCAAGGGGGCAGCAAGTCCTCAGCCGGACAAAAGCCGAGCGAGAAAGCCGAACTCTCAGTTGGGAGTTTGTTTGCTGTATGCGCTGCTTGCGGGAAAGTAAGAAGCCAGTGCTGATCAATTTGGACATTGATTTTGTTGCCGGAGTTGGGTGAGTTGGAGCTTTCGGAGCTCTGCAGAGGAGTGGTAACAGAGGGAGACTCCACAAGTGAAGGGACTGGCACAAAGCATGGGAAGGGGAGAATGCTGCGAGTAATGTTCCACACAGTCATGACCCGATGAGGGAAAGGACTGAGTTGGAAGCCCGATTGTGTGCCATTCACACGGTCAAGCGGGTTGCAGCTACGGAGGAAAGCCAAGGTCCCCTGTCATCGCAAGATGGTGGCGAAACAGAAGGGAGCTGCCATAAAAGGGTCGAGAAGGAGGGCGGAGTTACCCACGGAAGAATGGAAGAGGAGAGGAGCTGCCACGGAAGGGTAGAAGAGAAGGGCAGAGCTATCGGCGGGTGGAAGTAGCGACTTCGCCCCCTGAAATCCCCATGGGCCTGCCTCCGGGCCATAATCAGGAGGCAACAGGAAGCATGCTGCACCGAGTTCCCCGTCGGATGCAGCGACGGCTCAGACAGCCACGCACCCTGTGGCAAAAAGGAGTCAAGTGATGAGTGTGGCCTGCACTACTGCGAGCACCTATCATGGCAGAACCTAGACTGAATTACAGGCCCTATGTAAAAAGTCCAAGATAAGGTCAACAGAAACCCTAGCTATGTGGATGGGACACCTGGGCGTGGAGTTTGGATCTGACCTTGTGGATCAACATGAGGCGAGTTCTCTAACCAGACGAGCCTTGTGGAGCAGAGGACACACTGCTGACATCGGCATGGTGATGTACAATGTTTATTGGCCTATTTTGCTTCCAGGACTTGTTGCAGGTCAGGCCAGCCAGAGAGTGTATGCATGGCACAAAGGTGGACCATCGAGAGTCAGCGTGGAACAGATCTTGCAAGCGATCATTGGGATTTTGTATTACACGTGTAATCCTAGACAACATGCACTGGGACTATCACCATCCCAGCAGCAGGAATTGTGGCCTCATTGTTATCTGCAAGATCCTGGAGCTGTTCCAATCACGCTGATGAGTATCGATGCTTGTGTTGAAGTGTACAGAGGGAGAACTGCCATCATTCTCTGAATTTTGCTGAACCCACTAGCCGGACAGCCTGCAAGTGATTTTTTGCAGCAATTTCCATGACTGCAAGCTCTTGTGAAACCGGGTCAGAGAGAGACCAGAGACCCAGAGCAACACCGAGCATATGAGTCTAGCCTGCGACAATTTCAGCCAACGCAGAGAACACCAGAGGAATGAGATATGTTCAGATTCCTCATGCGTTATTCTAGACTCATGAAACAGCAGTCGCGAGTTTTGGGCGATGAGGGTCAATTGAACCTAGCATACGAGATGGGGTTCCAGTGCCAAGATGAGGCAGATGACAAGTCATCTTGTAATAATGATCGATTTTTGTGAGATAAGCTAATTAACTTTTCTGAGAGTTTCTTTCTCTATGGGTCAGCTGGAGTGTGTACAGACCAGCTCAGAGAGAGGGAAAGACAATATTTTGAGAGAGCAAACTATCTCTACAGGTCCACTGAGACATGTGTGACCAGACCAGAGTGAGAGAGAATATTTTGAGAGGGAGTACCTCTAGAGACCAGGATGCGATGGTGCCCACTGAAGTCCTGATAATTGAATTGTTTATCACTAACCTGTTAATGTGTAGTTGTGTTTTGATAGGTTATTGTTTGATTAGATCCCTGGAAAATGAACTAGCTTCATTGTCCTCTTTTGTTTATACCTACCTGCGGTATGAACCCATCGAACAACGCAACGATTTAGCCAACTCGAATATGCCCCGGCTACAACTGTGCCATTGGTAAGGGGACATGTCAGAGCTAAACGGTTAAGAGATGCCTTGGCACAGCTGCGTTCAGGCACACTGCAATTTCCCGGTGCAGGGATTTCCCCTGCAAAGCGGGAAAAGTCCTTGGTGCACAATCAGAGCCTGCCAAAAGCTTGCAGCTGCACCATCGAGTGCATGCTCACGATTGGCTCAGTGTAAATTATGCACATGGGGCGGTCAGCAATTGGCTCACTGGCCATACAAAAGGCTTGGGTGATATCTGTCTAACTTGGAGGAGAGATCAGATGCACGGAGGGAGAGATCCCCACGTGCACTTTGGAGCCACGGAGGGGCCTGATCAAGCACCGATGACTCCCCGTCGCGATTTCCACGACGTATCCCATACCCCACGTGAGTGTGAACATCGTGTGCCTGCCTACAGTTTCATTTGTGTTTGTCTACGGATTGTGCCTACACTGCATACCTCATGTATACAGCTTGTAAGTAAAGTTTCTTTGTTACAGTCACTGCTGCCTCTCGTACAACTAATTCCATTCTATCAGAGCCCCCATTCTGCAGGCGTTTCTCGGCCCCCACACTTACTTCAGACTATGTAAGATCTCCTAAATCCAACCACCAAATAGTAATAAAACCAGCAGATAATGGAAGAGATATAGTTATTCTTAACTGTGAAGACTACATAAAAGAAGTGAACAGACAACTCTTTGATACCACCTACTACAAAAAACTAGAGGAAGATGCAACTTCCCTTTTCAGTTTAAAACTCAAAACCACCATCATATCATTTTCTTCTGAACCACAAGGAAAAATACAGAACTTGATTCCCCCACTATCCAAACCAGGGAGGTTTTTTTTTTATTTACATACTCCCAAAAATCCACAAACAAGGGAACCCAGGCAAGCCTATCATATCCAACCATGGAATACAGAAATATCAGTTTTCATCAAATCCATCCTAAAACCTTTCGTCACTCAGAGACTGAGTTTGTCCAAGACACAACACACTTTCTATGAAAACTTAGAAACATAAAGCACCTTCCCATCAATACCCTGCTAGTCACCAAGGATCTTACAAGCTTATTTACCAACATCCCATACCAGGATGACGTTTAAGCTTTCCTTACATGTTTACAAGAGTAAGGTTATAACTTAGAATACAGACCTCAAGATATTACTGAATTTATACACTTCATCCTCATACACAAGAACTTCGTTTTCAATAAGAAGCACTTACTTCAGACCATGGGCACAGCTATAGGCACTAAAATGGACCCACAGGGTGCATCCACACATGCAAGCATGTGCTCTTTAAGCAGCTCACACAGAAGCAGTACAAATTTGAGTCTGAGCTTTTTGCCTCAGCGCACATGCTCGGACATGCACTTTGTTGTGGAGCAAATTGTGCCACTTGGGGCAAAATAACCTTGCCTGGCTGCTTCTGGGTCTGCAACCAGGGGGAACTAGCACCCATGGCCAGCACCTGTACTGTCCCCAGCAGTATAAAAAGCTGCCCTGGCAAGTAGCTCAGGGCTACTAGCTCTCAGGACCTTCTGGGGTCCAGCCAATTGGTACTTGGTGACACTACTCCTTGTGCCAGCTGGACTGCTGAAGCAGCCCTGAGAGGTTCCTTGCACCCTCTACCCACTGAAGCAGTCTGGCAGTGGGGGCTGCTGCCTGGTTGTGACCTGCTGTGCACCTGCTAGACCCGGATGGGGACTGCACAGCCAGTAGTGTCATCTGCCCCTCTGGGCCAGCCGACAGTGGACTGTGGTTGCAGGGATTGCCTCTTTGAAGCACTACTGCCATGTGTGCCCCCTGCCTGGTCATCTGGGCAGCTATCGCCTGGAAGATGTTCTGGGTCTGGTGACCTGCTTTGAACTGTCAAAGCATGACCTCCTGGCCCCATTTGGCTTGGAGGTCGGCCACAGCCAGCTGGGCTGAGCAGGCAGGGTCCTGCCACTGGCCTCCCTAGCAGGAATTCTGGTGTTCCCTATTGGAAAAGTGAAAACTGAATAATCCTTGAGAAAAAAATCACAAAGTCACTCTGTAAAATGCCCCCAAATCCATGTTCCTCCACAAGTAAAACAAAAGACCACTATAAAGAGAGAGAGACAGTAATCAGTTGGACAATGTTTTATTAGTATATATACACAGTGTTAAAGCATGTATCTTATCATACTAATAAAATTCATTTTCATAAATTCATGAATATATATTTTGCTGCCCTCCCACAGGGGTAGTAGGTCCCACACAAGGACTATCTCCCTCCAACAGGGGTTTGGACCCCACACAAGGGTTATGGCCCCCCAACAGGGGCCAAATTGCTCCCATAGGGGCTACCATCACCCCCTGCAAGGCCTATGTGCCCAACCCCAGCCTCCTGATTGCTGTTCCACCTGGCCTCATCCCCCAGCAGTTGCTGCAGCCCCTCGATGGCTGCCTCACCCAGCCCCACCCTCTGCTCCCCAAGGCCCCCCATGGACTGCCTCATCCCCCAACTTGCAACCCCAGACCCCAATGGATACCCCCACAACCCCAGGCACCATCATTTCAAAAAAAACCCAGGAAACAAAACAGAACCCCCCCTCCCGCTTATCTTACAAGCAGGGGTGGGGGAGCTTCAGGGTCTCTTAGCAGAGCCCCCTCCCCGGGAAGCACAGGACAGCGGGGCTGGGCAGGAGGGCCCCATGCTGTGCAGGCAGGGCCTCAGTCAGCCAGAGGGCATTTGGAGCACCAGTACATGTAGAGATCACACTTTTGAAAGAGTCACCTGGATACCACGTGAAGAATTGCTGCAGTACAAAAAGAAAATCCACATTAATCACATACCATTACTTCTGACATTCCTTCCTTCCCTGGAACCTACATGGAAAATCCTCAAACAATTGCAACCCATACTACAACCCAATTCTTAAAGATATCTTTTTACCCATCCTATCCTTTAAACAGGCACCAAAGCTTGCTAACCTCATCACCAGAAGCAAAGTTGCTATGGCACAAACCACACCAAATGTATCCAGACAATGCCAAGATAAGAAATGTAAACCTGCCAAGAGATATCTACTATTCCCACAATAACTACACCCCACAGCAGAAACATTACCATTCCTGCATCTAACACCTGCACCTCCAGAAATGCAGTACATCTCAACCAGTGCACCAAATTCCCCGATGAAAATATGTAGGAGAAAACAAACAACACCTGCATCACAAGATAATGAGCTTCTCTCCAATCTCTCCTTTCTGATCTTCAAGGGGAATTTACACAATGTCTTTCATAGACAAGCCTACAAACCTATCTTCACAGATCTACTGGATACAAAAAATCATGAACTAGATATAGATACTGGGTTTATGACACATTATAACCTGCTTGTCATCTGAAAACCCCAGGTAACCTCTGTACAGTTGACTAACTTCATTCTTTCACCAGATCAACAATCCTATATAAGGGGATATAATATTGCATTCCCTCTGAATCAGCTTTATTTAGGTTTGATAGTCTCATTCCCCTCCCCCTCCCCCCAAATGCATACCTTTTTCATATGGCTTTAAACAACAGTTAAATGGTATTTGTCATTCTGCATAACTTACATTGCATCACATTTATTGTGCTTATGTTAATTCAAATGTTACTAAATTCCCTGCTTGCTGCCAACCCACACCCACCACCAACATTGCTGCCACTGCCTGTGGGCAGTCACCATGCCCCCCAGCCTCAGGAGGCTGGAGTTATTCATGCACACACACACAAAGACAGGTGTCAGCAACCTGTAACCTGCAGGCCAGATCTAGCTTGTGGAGCCTTCAGATGCAGCCCACAGATGTGGGACTTTGGCAGCATTCAGCAGTGGGGAACTTTGGCTGCAGGGATGGGCTCTGGGCCAGTCCTAACATCTATCAATTAGTTGCCTGTGTCTGACCAGTCCAAAATTCCAGTTTGGAAAATTATTATAATACCTCACTACTCTGATTGGATAAAAAGCATATTTCCAGGGGTAATAACGCTGCAGAGTTTTATTCCAGGATTCCACTGGCAATCTAGCACAACTTTTCTTGTCTAAGAAAATGAATATACCAATCATATAGAACGTTACAGATAGTGTATATACACAGATATTGATAACTTTAGCTGATAAGAAATGCAGCATATTATTACATTATTTTGAACATTTCTTCTATGACAAGTTTCACATCTTTCTATTTCAGGGATTCCACTGACCTTAATCTCAGTAACAAAAGGAAATGAAGCATCTTTTTTTAGAAACATGGTATTAAAAAAAAAGTAAACAGAAAGTTGTTAACATGCAGGGGTGAGGAGGAAAGGAGGAAAGAATTTGAGGGAATCTGTAAGAGCAGGGGTGGGCAAAATACTACCCATGGGCCAGATCTGGCTAACAGAGTGGCTTTGTCTAGCCCATGGCAGGTAGCTTGGTACCACCTGGCTGAAGTGCTTCCTGCCTTTCCCTGGGCATGCAGCAGGGTTGGGGTGGCTCCACAGCAGGACTGCCTTTCTGGGCAGCCTGGGTGACAGCAGCTCCTTCTGGCTGTCACTGTCGCTGGGGACCAGCACGTGCAGTGCCAACTCCGCACACCCTTTGCCTGCTCCAGGCTCACCCATCCAGGCTCAGCAGTGGCAGCACAGGATAGAAATTCCTGCTCAGCATGGGGTAAGAGTGCTCCCTCCCCCTTCCCAACGCCAGCATTTCCTGGTGCATCTTCACAGAGCATACATGGGGCTGCCCTGTGTCTATGCCACATAACCATGGCATCTGGGCTACCCTGTGGAACAGTGGTGGCAGTGCAGAGCAGATGCAAGGCAGTGCTTGGGGGAAGGGGCCACCTTTACCCTGTGTTGAGCAGCAGTTTATTTCCTGCACCACTGCTGCTGAGCTTGGGCCCCAGGCTCTCCCACCTAAGTGAGAAGCCACAAAAGCAGCTGTGGCTGGGCAGAAACTGTTGCTTGATACGGGGGGAAAGTGCCCCCCTCCCTTCATCACTACTGGGCGGTTCTTGATGCATGCTTCTAGAGCCCACACCACACTGGACTGGCCTGTGGTTCCATCACCACCACCTCTGAGCTGCCCAGCGCAGCAGTGATGACAGTGCAGAGCAGTCACAGGGCAACAGTTTCTGGCTAGTGCTGCTGCTGCTGCTGCTCAGCCAGGACAGGGAAGCCTGGAGTGGGAGAGGAGGAGCACAGGATCTGGGCTGCAAGCATAGGTCCCTGCCACTACTGTGGTTGCGGGGTTGGCAGCCAACACTAGCAGCCTGCACCAGGGTACAGTGCAGCCTAGGAGGAGAGGTGAGTGCAGACAAGTGGAGACCCAGGCAGCACAGGGCCTGGCACTCACCCCAGAGCTCAGGGAGCACGGTGCAGCACAGTGGCTTCATGCACCTGGTGCTGGCCACTCCTGGGGCCATTTCAGCTGGGGCTGGGGTGAGTGGGGCCAGATTTACCTGCTGGGGGGACATCTATGCTGATCATATAAGAGCAAATGTACCTTGCATATAATGAATTATGGGTTTAAATATGCTCATCACATAAGAGTGAATTCACAAATAAAAAAACCCATATAAATTGGGGGAAACCTGTATGTATGTAGGTATGTGTGTGTATTTTGTATGTATGTATGTGTGTGTGTGTATATATATATATTTTTTTTTCCAGTTCCAAGTCGGAAAAACCCCTTTCCAAAATAAGTCCTTCCAGGGGTAAGGGGAGGGACCTCTGGTGGCAAAGGTCAGAGGTTAGAGGCGGGACTTCCAGCCCCAAGATGGTGACCAGGGAGAAGGGCTGTTGTCAATGAGTGGGGCCGCAGCCCTTGACAGCTCATCAAAACTCCTTAAGCGGCCCTCCAGCCAAAATAATTGCCCATCCCTGTGTAAGAGGTAGGAAGAGGGAAGGTATGATAGCTGAATTATAAATGGAGGGAAGGAGCCATTTATCTGAAATTCCTTGATCTTTAAAACAAGGTACTTGAAATTGTTGCAATTCACCCATTCCAGCGAGGAGTTAGTTTTACTTGCTGTACCCTGCAAGAGTTCTCCTGGCATATGGTTGTTTTTAAAAGTGCACATGACTACCAGGAAAATAAAATATTTTCCTAGTACAAGTAAAGTCTCTTAATTGAGTCCTATATAAATAGGAAAGTTTAAATAGACCAGTAGCAGACATTATTCCATCTCCTGTTACCAATATATCCGAGACACATTTTTTACTATCTTACATATTATACCTACACTTCACCCAAAACTGGTACATCAATTGTTAAACAAAATTTTAACACATACCTGCTGTAAAAAAGGTAAGAAGATGAAAGCATATACTTTTTCTCTGCGATCCAAGCCCATAGTTTGAAGTTCTGATAGTTAAGGGATCTAAAATTTGACACTGAATATTTTCCCCATTTCTAGGACAATTTTTTTAATAGATACAATTTCTTCTATTCCAAGCTTTGACACTATTAAGCTATCCAGATTTAAACACTTTATAGATTGTGTATACCCAAGTTCCTCTTTTTCAGTATCTGAGGCCAATCTTCAAATACTTAGGACTTAAAACAAGAAACACTCAGCATATTGAACGTAGGTATATGAAGTTTAGGTCCACTTTTACGATGTGCACTGGGATTAGTTCTGGAGTGCTTGTGGAGATTGAACTTTACAGCTATAGTTGTAGTTGTACAGAAAATCTATCACTGACAGAATTGCAAGTTGCTCTAACTTTCACCTGCATTAAATGTGATTAGCAGTGAACAGTATTGTTTTTCAAAATTATTACCCAGTATTATTAGTACTTTAATATTCAACTATAAATTTAAATTACTAAACATTGTTATTTTGCATTTATTATCTAAATTATGTGTGATAGCAGTGATATTTCAATACATTTACAGTGTTGTATGGTAACAAGAATTATTTTGATCACTTAAGCAGTTTGTATATGCCTTTTGAAAAATGGATGTATAAACTCCTATATTAACTCATTTAGAATATATGCAATGCTAGTATTTTATTAATAAATTCTAATATTAAAGTTTCTATTCCATCAAGGTGATTGTTACATTCAAATATTTAAGATCCAGCAATGGCTTGTGTCTCTGCTTCTTAAATAGCTAAATGTTAACTTTTTTTTTTCTATATTCACTTAATTGTTCAAATGTTTAGAGATATATTCAAAAATTATTAATGAAAAATTCATTTTTTTTATTTTTTCAGTCCTGACTAATATTTAACAAATCACTGGTAGTTACTAAATCATAATAATAATAATAAAAAAGTATTGAGAAGCTACCTGATAATGATAGAAGGAAGAATAGTAGTTGAAGGAAAAACATTTGTTTTTCTGATAAACAATTCTTTTAAATCTAATCCCTGCCACCTCTCACTCCTCCAATTTTAATATAAAAGTGCATATTTTACAGTGCACTTTTGTAAAAAGAAATGGGGCTCTTCATCAAAAGTTATATTACAGCTTCTGATAAACTTTATTACTAAAAGTACTTGAATTTAACAGTTAGAGTACTACTTTGCTAAGAGACATTTTAGTAAGTGCCCAAGTCTATGTATGCTGCAAAAGGTCAAACAACCATATCACTTTATTAATTAAAAATACAGTATAAATTCCGGAACAGACTTTCTCCTAATGGACTGGTTGGGTGCATCCAGATGAGTGCACATGTGCTTGTTGTGGCATCTCCAATCAGTTTCAGATGCTGCAAAAGGCATGCTGGGAAGAAAAAAAATTGCAGATTTGCAGCATGAACTCTAAATTTGAAAGCATGAAATCCTGGTATCAAAAAATTACCTGCTGAAAAAAGCGGTGCAGGTTACACTCCTGGAATATGCCCTGAAACACCCAGAGGCTGACTCTTCTAAGGAAACGCTCTGTCATCTCTCTGGGTAATCTTTTTCAGTGTTTACTACCCTTCTAGTGAGAAAGTTCTTCTTAATATATAACCTGAACTACCCTTGCTGCAATTTGACACCATTGTTCCTTGTTCTGAGAACAGTCTAGCTCCATCCTCTTTGGAACCCCGCTTCAGGTAGCTGAAGGCTGTCAGTCTTCTCTTCTCCAGACTAAATAATCCCAATTGCCTCAGCCTCTCCTCAAGTCATGTAACCCAACACATAACTGTTTTTGTTGCCCTCCACTAGACTCGTATTCAGCACGAGTAAAGATGAGCTGTCTATGCTGCACGTGGTTGCAGATTGGGAGTTGCATGCATGGTGCTCCTGGCCATGAGCAGAATAAGGCTGGGCAGGCACTGTTGGGGAGTTAGACTACCTGTGCAGTTAGGGATGGGGCAAAGGACCAGTTTGCAGCCCTTGTCTGTGGTCCCAGACCATTGAGAAGTTGGGCAGCCCGGCTATACATAATAACATATGCAAATAGCAATGAATGAATATAAAACTCTCAGTGACTTTATTTGGGAGGTTTATATTCTTAACTACATTTTCTTTTCTTTTTTTTTTTTTTGCCTGAAAACTTTGTAGTTTCTCTAACATTTTTATCTTTTCTCTACTTTTGGAAAGGCAGAAGGCAAAGCTTTGAGGCAGTTCATAGTATCATAGTATCTAGGGTCAGAAGGGGCCTAGAGCAGGCCATCAGTCTGACCCCCCGCCAATGGCAGGAACGAGTGCTGGGGTCACAGGACCCCAGCCAAGTACCTATCCAATTTACTCTTAAAGACGCCCAAGGTAGGAGCAAGAACAACTTCCCCAGGAAGCTGGTTCCAAATCCTAGCCACCCTAACTGTGAAGTAGTGCCTCCTAATGTCCAACCTGAACCTGCTCTCCAGTAACTTGTGACCACTGGTCCTAGATACCCCTAGTGGTGCCCGGGAAAAAAGAGCCTGCCCTATTTCCTGCTGATCGCCCCTCAGCAGCTTATAGGCAGCCACTAGGTCCCCCCTCAGCCTCCGTTTACTGA
>JAGPOW010000261.1:26889718-27002976 GCA_030014935.1 Caiman crocodilus
CGGACTCCGGTGTGGAAAGAGACCTGTCCCAAGGCTTCCTGAGACGGCTAGCCGGACACCCACAAATCCTCGGGGCAAAGAGGCCCGAGGTAAGATGTTCGACGCCCGGCGGCTACAAACTGAATCCTATTCTTTCCTGTCCACTTTTCCAACCTAACCAGGTCTGCCTGGATTTGGACCCTTTCCACTAGTGTGTTAACTGTACTGCATAATTTTTTTTTGTCATCTGTGAATTTGGACAAAGTGCTTTCCACACCCTCATCCAAGTCACTGATGAAGACAATGAATAGCACAGGTCCAAGGACAGAGCCTTGGGGAACCCCACTGCCCACATCTTTCCAGGTCAATACCGATCCATCCATCACTACTCTGGGGGTGACCCTTAAGCCAATTTGTCATCCATCTGACTGTGTAATCATCTATGTCACAGTAGATCAGTTTGTTTATGGGAATAGGATGAGTTACTATATCAAAGACTTTCTTAAAATCCAAGTAGATGACATCTACCTTGACTCCTGCATCTAAGCATTCTCAGACTTAGTCATAAAAAGAAACGAAATTAGTTAGGAAGGATCTACCTGCTATCAACCCACGTTGGTTGCCCTACAACATTATTTTTCCTACTGGGCTCCCATAAATGTGATTCACCTTCTTCTTTCTCCCTATATACCTGAAGAAGGACTTTTTGTTGCCTTCAATTTTTGTTGCCAGCCTTAGTTCCATTGATGCTTTGGCCTTTCTAACTGACTCCGTGCAAGTGTGAGCCTTTGTAGCTACTCCCTGCTTCCACAGTCTGTGGAGCAGGACACTAAGGTGCCTGCTACTGAGAAAGCCAGGAAGACTCTTCAGGTGCCAGTTGCCAAGGCAACCAAAGGGAGCTAATGGCTTACACCTGCCTAGCCAGCTGACAAAAAAGGGCAGGATCCGGGTCCTATATAAACCACAGGCAGGAGGCCAGGCAGAGGTGCCCTACCAGCAGCCGAGGCAGAAGGAGCTCCCTACCAGGAGGGAAAGAGAAGCTGAGCCAGGATGCCAGAGCAGCATTGGTCACCACAGGGTAACAGAGAACCCTGGTAGGCCTGAGCACAGTTTGGCTGGAGGCTTATGTTTGCTTTGTAGCTCAGGGACTTGTGTTTATGTTGCTGTTTGTTTATCACCAGTGGTTTGGGTGAGGCTATGAGGGGATGGAGAAGGCCTCATAGGGGACTCATGGTAAAGTGAGAACCCCAGTGAGGACACACAGTTGGGGTGTACAGACCCCAGCTCCAGAGAAGAGCCCTGTAAGAGGGCCACATTGCAGAAAGAAGAGCCCTGCGAGAAGGGCGGCATACAAAGAAGGCCCGAGAGACGGGGCAGCATATGGAGAAGGCCCCTGTGAGAAGGGCGGCGTACGGAGCAGGCCCAAGAGATGGGGTGGTGTACGGAGAAGGCCCGAGAGAAAGAGAGAGAGAGTGAGTGAGAGAAAGTGACTGAAAGATGGGGCTGTCTAGAGCCCGAGCACTAAAGAGGGTGTGAAGCTAAAGAGAGGGACAGAACAATGTCCTTTTTATATCTGCGAGGCTTGGGGCATGGTATTGGGGTGGTAGGAGCCACGCATAGCCCTTAACACTTGGGTGCATGGGACAACCATAGACAGGAGGACTGTGACCAAGAGGACTGAAGGTAGCCTCCCTATAAAAGTTCATAACATCCAAGGCGTGGCAGGTGAGAATCGGGGGTGCAAGAAGACATCTTGGCATGGTAAAGGAGGCAGCAGGGTAGAGCATGGAGACCCTGATGTCATCCCTGTCACAGTCTGTATGCCTCCCTTCTTCTTTCTTTGCCCTAGACTTTCCTGGATTTCCCTATTTACCGAAGAGGGTTTCTTGGCCTCTTTGCCCCAATTCCATGCAATGGGATTGTCTCCTTGTGCACCCAAAGGATAGCTCCCTTGAGAAACAACCACGCTTCCTGGACTCCCATTTTGCCAATGCACTTGATCATCAATGCCTCATTAACTAATCTCCTGAGCACATTAAAATTAGCCTTTTTAAAGTCTAACACTTCTGCCCTGCTGGTTACTTTTTCCACCCTTTGCCTGATAGTGAATTCAATCAATTGATGGTCATTATGCCCTGGGTTACCTTGTACCCACAGTTCCCCACCAAATTATCCCCTGTATTCATACACTATATATAGCATTACTTTTCTGACACAGAACAAAGTGGAAGAGGCCTACTGAAAACCTTCAGGTAAAAGATAAGATGGGAAAGCAGCAAGGGGTTGCCATGATAAGCATCTACTATAGGTCTCCAAAACAGGACAACAAGGTGGAGTGTATTGGAGAAAACTGATAAGGATGATAGGGCAGCTAAAGGGGAACCTCTTTTTTTTTAATTTACTTCTCACAAACAGGGTGGGATTGGCTGAAAATGTGAAGGTGGAAGGTAACTTTGGTGACATTGGCCATGAAATGAAAGAATTCAAGATTCAAAGGGAGGCAGGAAGGAGAGCACCACAATAAGGACACTGAACTTCAGAAAAGCAGAGTTTAACAAACTGCGGGTGGGCAGAAGCCTCTGGGAGGGAAGTCTGAGAGGAAAAGGAGTCCAGGAGATCTGTCTGTTCTTTAAGGAGATCATTTTAAGCATGCAGGAGCAAACTGTCCATTGAGATGGAAGAATGAGAAGTGCAACAAGAGACCAGCCTGGCTAGACAATAGTGTCTTCAATGAATTGGAACTCAAAAAAGAACCCTGTACACAATGGCTACTTGGTCATGTTATTATGGAAAAGTGTAGGAGTATTGCATGGGGGTGCAGGGAGAAAATTAGGAATGACAAGGCACAGACTGAGATGTACTTGGCAAGGGACATACAAAGCACAAAAAGGGGATTCTACAAGTATGTTAAAAGTAAGAAGAAGATGAGAAAAGCAATAGATCCTGTACAGAATGAAGTACATAATTTAGTTATGGGTGATGCAAACAAGACTGAAGCATTTTGTACCTTTTGTACTTTGGTCTTTAAAAATAGGTCAGCTACCAGATGAGAAGTGCAGTTGTCAGCAAAAATAGGGACGGACACAAGAAGCCAAGGATAATGGTAGAAGAGGTTAGGGATTACTTAGAGAAGGAAGATATTTTCAGATTAGTAAGGCCATGTGGGATGCACCCATGAGTACTGAAGAAACTGTCTGAGGTAATTTCAGAACCATTGGCTATTCTGACTTCTATACTTAGAAAGATCATAGAACATTCCCTCCAGGAACCCACTGTGAAGCACCTAGAAGAGAACAATGGGATCAGGAACAGCCAGTATTGATTCATCAAGATCAAGTCAGGCCTGACCAACCCGATTCCCTTCTACAATTAGGTGACAGTCTCTATGGATAGGAAATAAAATGTGATACATCCTGAAATTGACACAGTTTTCCATGACATTGCTAATAACTGGGAAAGGAAATACTGCTACATGAAGGTAGTGCAAGATGGATACATAACTGGATGGATCATTATGCTTAATGAGTAGAATTAGTAGTTCAATTTCTAGTTGTGGTGAGGTATTGAGTGGAGTTCCCCAGGGGTCCATACTGAGTCTGGTATTGGTTGATACCATCATTAGTGGTTCATACAATTGGACTGAGTGCACACTTAGCAAATTTACTAATAATACTAAGCTAGGTGGAGCTGCAGATATTCCAGAGGGTAGGCCTATGATCCAGAAAGACCTGAATAGCTTAAAGAAATGGTCTGCATTCAATCAGAAAAGATTCAACAAGGACCCACGCAAATTCTTGCCCTTATGATGGAATAAATATGTGCACAAATACAGACTGGGGAATGATCAAGTAGGCTACAGAACTGCAGAGAAGGACCTGGAGGTCACAGTGGACCAGAAGTGAATATGAATATGAAGCAACATATTTTGCTCTTGTTGCAAAAAAAAAGCTAGCAGCATACTGGGTTGTATAAACAGGAGTGTCACTTGCAAACAAAGGGAATAGATTCTATCTCTCTATTCGGTACTGGTAAGGCTTCAAGTATTATGTCCAATTTTGTGCTTCCCATTACAAGAAGGATGTGGGCATTTTGGAAATAGTCTAGTGCAGAGCAACAAAAATAGAGGCTTAGGAAACATGATTTATGAGGAAAGGTTCAAAGGACTAGTGCTATTTAATTTAGAAAGGAGATGACTGAGTGGGGATTTGATTACTGTCATCAAATACTTGAAGAGCAGTTACAGAGAGGGTGGAGATGAACCTTTCTCTATGGCTGTAGGGGACAAGACTAAGAGAAATGACCTCAAGCTGCAGCAAGGAAACTTAGGTTGGAGCTTAGGAAGAACTTTTACTATGAGGGTGCTGAAGCACTGAACAGACTGGCAGGAAAAAAAGTAGAATCTCCACTAATGGAAATTTTCAAGAGCAGGTTAGACAGACACTTGGCTCCGATGTTTTACTCATGTATGATCCTGTCTTAAACTGGAAGATGGATTAAATGACTTCATGAGGACCCTTCCGTCCTTGAGCTATAATGATCCTATATACAATTAATTAAAAAAACAAAAGTATATATAATATAGTAATGCATAGTTGCACATTATATACTATAGTATATTTTATTATATATATCATGTAGTGATTATATGTTCTCATTGTAAAAAGAAATATTACATGTAGTATATATATATACAATATTATGACATACAGTATATGACACATGTATACTATATTATGACATATATGTAATACAGTAGTAATATACATATAGTATTTTAGTATTTTGTGGAACTTTATTCCAGTTCTTTAATCTACTTGAGAGTACGTATAAAACATTTAAGAAAACCATCATTAGATTGAAAATGTTATATAAAAACCTTGAGGTAAAGAAAGTAAAGGAGTTACTATTCAGCTTTAAAACAGAATTTCAGAATGAAAAAGTAACAGAAATACAGAATTTCTGAACACGGAAAGATTAAAAGCCATGAAGGACTATAGCTATAGAAAGTTCTTTAAGATTAGGATTTATAAAATTTTAACTATATTACTGGTTGTTTGGAGGCTAATGGAGGAGTCAACTTTCAAAATACACTAATAAAATATTCAATTAAGTAAGTTAAAACAGCACAAGAAGAAAAATAAACTTGCCCTAAATTATTCTGTTCAAGTCAGTGGTTAGAAAGGAATCCACACTTTTATTTTAAACTGGTGGCATGTCTGATTCTGCTCACCAGTTCTTACTGCAGTCTAAATATTTAATGCTACAGTGAGAAGCTCAAGATCATAAGATCTGACATTACTAATAGAACTAAAAGATGATGTAGACAGACTACAGGCTGAACTGATGTATCTAAGACTCTTCACTCTGGAGGCTGTAAGTTAATGAAAGGCTCTTTAAAGAGAGTGGAGATAGAACAACTGGAAAGCAACATATTGAGTTTTGTGTGCACTTCCTTTTTACAGATGACACCAAGCTGGGCAGAGTAGTAGATTTGCTGGAGGGTAGGACTAGGGTTCAGAGTGACCCAGACAAATTAGAGGACTGGGCCAAAAGGAATCTCATGAGCTTCAACAAGGACAAGTGCAAAGGCCTGCACTTAGGACAGAACAAACCCATGCACCAGTACTGGCTGCGCAGCTGCTCTGCAGAAAATGACCTGGTGGTTACAGTGGACAGTAAGCTTAATATGAGCTGGCAGTGTGCCCTTGTTGCCAAGAAGGCAATGGCATACTCAATTGCTGTCGCGGGGTGGGGTCCCTAGGAACAGGTATGATGCCCCTAGAGCCCTGTGACCTTGCCAACTTCATCCTACAGGTGCCTTCTATTTTCTTCTGCCACGTCTTGATTGTTAAGATAATAGATGGTAGATAGGGAGGCTGTCTTCAAGTTGCTATGCAGTCACAGCCCTGGTGGACCCCACTAAACTGTGTGGGTTCTTAGACCCTTTGCTATGTCCCTCTCTACATAAGTGCCTCGTGGGACACCCCAAGCCTTATGGGCTATATGAGTGACTTAAAAATTGCCCCTTTATCATGCCTCATGCCTCACAGATGGTATTCAAATGCTGTTCCTCTGAGGTCTTGATATAACTCAGCCACCTGTTATCATGGGACCCTTGGCCCCTGTCTGCATGCCCTCACTGGCGCTGGGCTTTCTGCACCCCTGTCATTGCACCCTCACTGATGCTGGGGTCTCCTCACCCCCTATTGCTGTGCCTTCTGGTGCTCTGCATAGTAGTGTTCCCCAATGAGGCCTCCTCCTCCCCAATAGCCTCATCCTGATCCACCACATTAAAAGCAGAAACCTAAATATGAGCCCCTGAGCTATAACATGACAACAACCATAACACTGGAGGTCATACTCTGTTCCTTTAAGAGGACCAGTTTCTCCCTCAAGAATGTGTGCCTCCTAGCTCTGGACACTGTAGGAGCTCCTAAACTTCATTAGTCTCACTAGCAGTAGCACAGGCACCCAGCTATTTCTGTGGAAATTTTCAACATGAACTCCACTCCCCCTGGCAGCTGCCAGGGCCCTAACTACCTTCAGTCCCAGCCCTGGGGCTTATATGGGCCTAGAGCCCTGCCTTCTTCTGGTTAGCTGACTGGGTGCAGATGCAGGCTAATTCCCTTGTTAGACTGCTGCCATAGTAACCTGCACCTGTGGGGTTTCTGCCTGGCTCCTAGGGCCCTCTTTTTAGGAAGTTTCTGCCGTTAAAGGAGCAGGTACCTTAGTGCCCTGCAGCAGCTGCATTGGTAGGTGTGTTGCCAGTAGGTCAAGGGAAGTAATTATTCCTTTCTATTCAGCACTGGTGAGGCCACATCTAGAGCAGTGTTTAGTTTTCAGTGTTCACCCCCCACTACAAAAAGGAAGTGGACAAATTGGAAAGAGTCCAGCAAAGGGGGACAAAAATGGAGAGGGGGATGGTGGACATGACTTATGAGAAAAGATTGGGGGAACTGGGATTATTTAGTCTAGAGAAGAGGAGACTGAGAGGAGACTTAATAGCAGTTTTCAAGTATCTGAAGGCGGGGTTCAAAAGAGGTTAGAGCTAGGGTATTGTCAGTGGTAGCAGATGACAGAACAAGGAGTGACGGTGTCAAGTTGCAGAAAGGGAAGTTTAGGTTAGATATTAGGAAGAATTTGCTCACTGTGAGGGTAGTAAAACACTGGAACAAGTTACCCAAAGAGGTGGTGGAAGCTCCATCCTTGGGGGGTTTCAAAACCCAGCTAGACAAAGCTTTGGCTGGGAAGATCTAGTTGGGGCTAGTTCTGCTTTGAGCAGGGGGTTGGATTAAATGGCCTCCTGAGGTCCCTTACAACCCTAACTTTCTATCATTCTATAATTCTGTACCCGGTGTGGTTTCAGAATACTGTGGAAAAGATAGGACAACAATATTTTAAGGATTTAATAGATGATTACACTATTTGTTTCCTTAACTATAAGGAAAGAGGAGAAGTGGGCTCTCAAAATTTCTTGGCTTACCCTTTAAATATGTTTTCTCTTTGTGGCTGCTTATTATTATTACAAGAAATAGGCCATTTTTGCCAAATTGGTCATTCACAACTTAAGATAAACATAGCATAAATTAATATTGGTTACCTGCCTGCCTGTCAGTCTTCGTTCCACAATTGAAAAATGATACTGATTAGTTAATGCTCATAAAAGGCTTTGAAGATTGAAATGGCTACCTGCATCTAGGTGCCAAACATGACATCAATAGCCTGTCACCCAGCCTTAGTGCACAAGTGTCTCTATTGTAAGAAATGAATCATGCTTCAGAGATGTATAACATTCCTATAATGGGAGCACTTTAATGGCCAATGGAGGTAACAGAATTGCTCCTGCACTTTAGTCAGGTAACTCTGAGTTGCCTGCAGGCTTCATTTTGATCATTCAGTAATTAAAACAGAATTCTGTATATTTTTGTCAAGTTTTCTAATTAGTTTTGTGACACTGGTTTACTTTTTTTCTAGAAAGTTTTATTTCTTCTGTTACCAGTGCACACAGAAGGTCTTGATTGTGAGCCCCTGACAATTGTACCTTTTCCTGGAATTTCTTCTAATCAACAATTGTATTTCATAAACGATAACAAAAGTGGCTGGAATCTGAATACTCCTCCATCCATATACTGGTGGCTGATACAGGAGACCAATCATTTAGGTACTCTTAGAAAGAAGAATTATGGGATAGGCACAGAACATGTAAATGCTTTATCAAATTCATTCCTATTAAGCATTGTTTCTCCATGCTTCATTTCTGGAAACAAAGCATAACTGAAAGGAAAAATAAAAAAAAAACCAAAACAGATAACAGCTGAATTTTAACAAAGAAATTCATTACAACTTAGTAGTTATAGTCTTTGGATGGTCCCTGGAAGAACTCTAAGAAGTATTTAAAGGATTAAAAACAAGTCTTGAATGACTCCAGGAGCTAAATCTCTTGATTTTAACAAGAGAAAGATAAAAGATTGAAGAACAGATCACAATTTATAACTGTCTTTACAGTATCTAAATATCTATATGGGCAACAGAAGTTAAAAACAGAGCTCTTCAGTTTGAAAAAAGACGTAACAAAATCCATTGTTCAGAAGATAAACATTAATAAATTCAGAAAAAAAGATACACAATTTTAATAGTGAGCATAATTAATCAGTGGAACAATACCACAGGTTATAATTAAATATTTTTTTCTAAATAACGGGGCTACAGGTCAAATAGGAGTTAATTCAGTGGTGTCCTCTGATTAGATTATAATAATTAATTATAACTAATTTGGATTAGATTATTAGGTCAGATTAGATTATCACAATTGTTTTTAGACTTTGTAATCTATCAATCTATCAGCTGTCTGTGGTAGAAAAACATTTTGCAGATGTGATGTAGGACAAATAGGTAAAAGATTTTCAAAGGGATAAGCAGATGATTGAACTACTATTCAGTTTGATAATCTTCCCCAAATGATTTGTCTCAGGTCACATAAAGTGTCTATGCTCTACACAGAAACTGAATCCAGAGCCCCTGTATCCTGGTCTCGTGTTTAGGAAAAGCATAAGGCTGTATATTTCCCAGAATTCAGTTCTTTCCCAAAAATAAAAATCTCAGTCTTTCAGCTCTGTTTCTAAATGAGTCCTGCCAGTATACTAATATCAGTTAGGGTGGTTTTATGTCTTCCTACAAACTCAAGTATATAAAATATGAGTTGTTCAACCTTCCACTCCCCCCAAAAGCCAATAAATCTTTAAGCATCAGTGAAAAAGCAAGTAGTTACTCAAAGGGGGCAAAAAAATAAAATAAAAAAATAAAAAAACTTACTGCAATCCCAAAGGTGCCTTCCAAATTCCTTTATATAACCAAGAAAGAAACTTGACATTTTTAAAAATGCAATGGTAAGGAAGTGAAAGGAATTATTTCTGCTCGTGAAACTGAACCAGTTGATTTTTTACAACTCAGTAAAAATATAACCGAGAGCATCAAGGAGAAAAATGGCAGTGATCCATCCATGTCAGAGAACCAGAGGTGAAGGAAAATCCATAGACCAGTTGCTGTAAGAGATATAGACAAATACTCAGTGAGGAGATATACAAAAAAAAAAAAAAAAAAAATAGAACTCTTGGTTCTAAATGATACCTTTTATTAGACCAACTAGAAAATGACAAGAAAATGGTCCTTTTCTGCAAGCTTTCAGAATCAAAGTCCCTTTGTCAGGCTCTGGGGAAAGTGTAGATGGTACAAGATGTTAAGAAGTCCCAATAGATAGGAAATAAACTTCATTTTTGCACAGAGGGAGCTGAAGATGGAAGTCTGTCCCTCTGGTTCCATGACAGTGTCTTTGTGAGCTGTGTTGAGTAGCTCATTGATGTGTTGATCAGAAAGAATTCCTTCCTGGAGGTGTCATATGGCAGGCAGGGAGGCAAGAAAAAGTGAGATGAAACACAAAAAGTTATTTTCTTGAGGTGACATTGGTCAAAAAGACCTGCATGATACACTAAGTTTGGGAAGATGTGGAGATATATATTTATTTTTTAAGTTTTTTTTAAATGATTCCATTAACTAGCTGCCATAATAAAAACATGAAAGTATGTTTACCATGACTTCTTTAAGAAAAGTGAAGCAAGTGTATTGTTTTGAAATACCATTTGGATATTCATAGCATTACAATCTTTGCGGCTTGAAATTCTCATGATTTGAAGTAGCTCTTGGACAATTTCTAATTACTGCAGATATTTCAGATTTTAGAAATAATACTTAGCAGCAAATCCATCTGTCTCTTTTCATACCAAGACAAAGTGCAGAGAGGAGTTGTGGGAGTGCATATCCTGGAGACATATCACCCACTCACTTACTCCCCACTTTGGAGTCTCGCTTGTTACTCACCCACTAGGTCTTGATGTTCAAAAGGAATAAAAGATAAAAGAAGGGAGGTGAGATGTTTGTCACAGTCAGTGGTAGGACTCAAGGGTGAGCTCTCTCTTCACAGGACTCCACTTTCCCTACACCTATCCCATACCGCATCTATCCAAGCTCAGGCCTATCTTTCTGAATGTTTCATCCTACCTGTGTTACCATACTACTGATAAGTCCTTTTTGATCACTTGTCTGTGGGATTCGCTGGCTAACAATCCCACTTTCACTGACTTATCTAGTTCAGGAGGTGTTTTATAGTTCACTGGTTGGTGAGGCTCTCACCTCCCACTCACCACATCAATTAGTCCTTATTTATATTCCTCATCAACAAATTGCCATCACTCAATTGAACCTATATTTCATCAATTTAACAAGTTTGTTATCACTTGATTTTACTCTCTTTTCATACTTCATTAATTGACCAAGTTCATCCTCACTAGATTCTTATTTATATTCCATCAAGTTAAGGCATCCTTGAAGTGCTGGCCCATTTCCTCCACTCATTTTAGGTTGGATCAGTTTGCAAGTCATTCTTTCAATGCCTCCAAATTCCTTAATCAAGATTAACTCTCCACAATGTCTGGGTCCTTCAGTTTCACGTTCACACACTGTTAGCCCACTCTCTCCCAAGGCTCTCAATGCAGCCCCTCCAACAGCGGTTTTGCCCTCACTACCTGGCTTTGTTTGTCTTTCTCTGGCTTAGTCCTCAGCTCCTGCCTCTGGGTTTGGAAGGGTCTCTGGCTCTGACTCTTAGCACAACCTCTGTGTCTCTATGTGATTTACATGAGCTCCTGTCTGCTCATGCTTCTCCTCTCTTTGGGGGTCGCTAAGTGTACTTGTAGCCCATTTTGGCTTCTGGCAGAACTCCTGGCAGCCAATGGGAACACCCCTTCCCTGGCTGCACATTACAATGCACTGCCCGGGCTGACCATGCCAGATGAAGCCTGTCGTTGAACAGTTGGCTGTGTACCTCTTGCAGCCATGCCACAACCCCTGGGTCAGGAGGCAATTTACCCTGGAGGTCCAGATCTGACAGGCCAACACAGACCATAACAGGGTCCAAAACGGGTGCTTTGTTACAGGAGTAGACAGGAATAGTGTGCATGTCTATCTGCTCTCCAAACTGTTCCCCTGGGGTAGTCCTGCAAGAGGATATCACAACTGTAGCACAAACTGAGTCATTTGCACAGCGTCTCATATACATAATGCAGTAAGTTGCTGGGTTTTATATCTGTTATAAAACCCGATTCTGTATTCTTTAGCACGGAGTGCTGCTGTACACAGGAATTGGAATCTTCTCTTACGAGACTGCTGATGTCTAGGTAGTAAGTTACTCTTGCCTACTATTGTAAGATGTGTATGTGAGGAACATGCACAGTTAAGTCTTTGATAGTATGAGACTTTCCTCCTTTCTCTTCAGAAAATCATATTCTCTTCTAAGCTATGTTACTTTTTAACCTTCTTACTTAAAGGCAGAACTCTCAAAATAGAAGTAGCCGTAGCAATTCTGGAAAATGTTTAGGCAAAAAAGTCAAATATTCAAAATTTAAATAGATTTTTTAAATAAACTTTTTAAACAGTTTTGTTTTTTTAAGAGTTAACATTGCTCAGTGTAGAAAATCATATGCTCCCTAACTTCTTTGGAACATGTAAAGCTTCCTTTTTCACTTTTGCTGCAGTTCAAAAGTCTTGGGCATCCTGTTTCTTACTGTGAACATTGCTGTAGGGCACTTGTACACATGAAAAAAGTGCCCATCTGCATGTAGGTTAGTTTGTAACATAATTATTTGTGATGTTGCAGCCTTTGACAGCTTTGACCGCCTCCCCTTCTGCCACAGAAGAGGCAGGCTGAAGGCAAAAGCAACGAGGGGGGCCCAATATTTTTCTTTTCCATGGAGCCTGACATGTCTCCCACAGCCGGGGGGTTGGGGTTGAGACAAGCTGCCATTGGGTGAGTGGCTTCTGAGCTGCAGAGGGCCCTGGTCCTTCATTCTGCAGTGGCAGTGGGCCCTGGGGCTGCCCAGGAGGGCTAGTAGCAGGCCCCAGCTCAGGCTCAGGGAACAGTTGGATTGGGTTGGGTGCTACTGCAGGCTGGGGCAGCATTAACCACCACATGGGTGGCCCCAGGAGGCACCACTGCTGTGGAGGGAAGGTCCAGGGCCCCTTGAAGCTCAGGGCTCACCAGCAGCTCATCCCCAGCTGTGGGAGAGGCGGGAAGGCTCGGTGGGAAAAAAATCAGGTCCCTCACTGCTTTTTTTTTTCTCTCTCTCTCAGCAAAGCCTGCCTGCATGAGCTGTCACTGGGCCAAGCAGACCATGAGCTGCAGTGGGGAGGGCAGTCCTTTGCTCTGCCATGGCACCCCCTTAGGCCACCCACTGGGGTGCTAGCTGTGCAGGTGCTGCTACAGCTTGCAGGAAACACCTACCAGATCCAATTCTTCCCCAAGCCCACATAGAGAGCAGTTCCCAGTGGGCTTCCATAGGTGCATGGGCTCAGGGAGGATGCTGCCTGCAAGCTGGGGCAGTACCAGCACAGCTAGCACCCTAGATGGGGGGGCCCAGGGGGCACTGCTGCCATAGAGGGAAGCACCAGATCCCCCCACAGCTCAAGGACTGCATGACCTAGTGGCAGCTCACAGGGGCAGACTTTGCTGAAGGGGGGAAACAAAAAAACAGCAAGAGGCCTGATCCTCTTCTTTTTTTCCACAGAGCCTGCTTGACTCTCCGGTGACCAGGGAGTGAGCTGCCAGTAGGGCCTGGACCTTCCCTTCATGGTGGTAGTGCCTCCTGGGCAGCACCCACCCATTAGCAGCCCACCCAAGCAGCCCCGGGAGGCCACTGCTGTGGAGAAAGGACTGGGATACCCTGCAGCTCAGGGGCTGTTGGCCCACTGACAGCTCACCCCCTGGCTGCGAGAGAGACAGGCAGGCTTTGTAGGGGAAAAAAAAAATATAAGGACCAAGTCTGTCACCATAATGGTGATGGAAGCCCCTAAATTGAAAGAGTGGGTTTTTAATAGTTGCAATTTAAAACCCACTGTTTCAATTTCAAAGACTAAACCCCCATCAGGTGTACAAGTGGCCATAGGATCAACATTTCTGAGATCCAATTAAGTGGGGACATGTACATTCTTAGTAATGCTCATGGGACTTCTACCTATGTACCAAAGGGAGGTGAAAATCCTAAATAGCTAAAAATAAAAACAATGTTTCCCAATCAAGCTTATGGGAACCTCAGGATGTCCACATTCAGTATTCTCTCACCCTGTGATGACAGACATTTTCAAACAAAGCATACATAAATGCTCTATTGTTAAGTAATCTTCTTAAATGATCTTAGCTTACAATTGAGCTGCCTGTTGTAGAAAGTGCTACTGTGTTGCAATTGCACCACTTCAATTAAATCTGCTGTTGCAGTAAATTTGGTGTAGTGACTTGTCACCCCATATTTACTGCTAAAATACCTTGCTTCATGTATACCTGTCTCTTCTGTAAAATAAAACCAAACAAGAGCACTGTCTACAGCATATTGTAATTTTATCTTTGCTGCAACAAAGCTGCAGTGGGGCTTTCCTACAGCAAAAAAAATATATTTATATATTAGTTTATAAATATTTCAATACAGTATTAATGTATGTATTAGCATTTATATGTTTCTTTAACTGGCTATTTTCAAGAGCCAATTGCAGGGGAGTTTGATAGATCACTCTGCTAATTCCTAAATAGAAATAACTCTCTAAAATGCATGTTAGTGTTGCTGTTTGCAGTGGACCATCTTCTATTCTTTAAGAACTCTTTGATCTTTAACTTACGTATGAGAGAAACTGGTGGAAGTGAGTTGTTTGTTATTTGTCATACAGTTAGGATGAAAGTAAATAGGAAAAATTAGTTATCCCTGGTTAAAAACTAGTGAAGCCAGCAGAATAAAATCAGCAACTAATTTAACCCTCTATGAAGTTAAAGATATACAAACATGCATACAAATGTGTCTCATCAGTATGAGACAGATAATTAACATTGTGTTATGAGGAGTCCATGCAAAGAACTGAAACCAGCATCAGAAAGGTACTAGTTCTTACTTTTTTAAAAAAGACAAAACAAAACAAAGAAAAGTATAGAAGAACCATGAAAACCAGTAAACCTAGGCACCAGCAAAAAACACAATAAAAGTGCAAGGAAAAAAGGCCATAAAAATAACAGAAATTGTGAGGTAGTAAAACTGTCCACATCTACAATATGGTTAAATAGTGCTGACAGAAAATCCAGTGGAGCTGTGCAGTCAGGAGTCCCATCATAAGCAGATGGATTGGGGATTTAGAGGGCATGGAATATGCTTCAAGTGGATGCATCAATTTATCAGACTCTGACATTACTGAGTTTGCAGAAAACACTGTGAGCTGATGGGCAGCTGAAGTAAATGACAAGGAAATAAGAAGCATAAGGAGAAGGTGGTGGGTGAAAGCAAAGACAAAATTCTTGGAGTCAGAATGAACTCTTATTAAGCACTGGCTAATACAGAGAAGGAACAGAAAATAATCATCGAAATACGGAAAAGAGAGAAAAAAAAATCCTTGTCAGGCACTGAATAGGTGGGTTTGCTATTAGGATAATGTATGTAAAAAAAAAAACAGTATACCTGCAGCAAGATTTATATTTTAATAGTCAGTTGCTACACGATGTACACTAGTGCAAATTCAGCCTACGTTGCTGGTTGCTTCACCTCTGAGAAATAACAGCTTGTACACAAACATTCATTTTGGACATGTCCTATTCTGATGTTGGGTACACACATGAAGATTTACAAGACAGAGATACTAGATTCCTAATCATTTATGGTTACGGTATTTTCACTTATTATTAAAATATAATCCATGAAGAATGGCACTGCTTCTGTAGCTTAACCTATGGGATATTTTTATCTTGTAAGTGAGCTTTATACTAGACCTGTTTTGTGACATTTGAAAAAAAAAACCTGCAAAATGCCATTTTGAAGTTAAAATGCTTTGTAGTAATGTTTGATTTTGACAGTGATTCTTTCAAGATTTTTTGGGGCCTGGGCTGAGATTCTCTTACTCTGTAGGTTAGTGACTAGGGCACTGGCTTAGGGGAGGCCTAGGTACAAAACCCTGTGGGATGAAAAACTTGGTTTTGAATTGTGTAGAGCAGGGATTAAAGCTGCAGCTGCTATGTTCCAGACTAGTTTCCCAACCAGCAGGACACGCATGTATTTGAACATTCCTTTTCCAACATCAAAACAGACATCTTGATACAAGTCTGTGAACACCTTCAAAAGGTTTTATTTCCACCATAACATGGAACCAAAACAAAAAAATGAGACTTTGAAAGCTAGCAGAAAATGGATTTGTCATCTTGGAGCCAGCAATTTTTTTTCACTGAAAGATGGCCACTGACATGGATGTCATCAGCCTGCAGACTGCTTTCTGTTGCACTATCTGAAGGAAGCTGCTAGCAGGCTGAATAAGAAAGCAGCTCATGGCTGCATCTACACAAGACACTGACTGCTCGGTAGCTCGATATTACTACTTGTTTATACAGGTACTAAATGAATGTGCAGTAAAAACTGAGCAGTAGCATTTCATATGGACACAGCCTGTCAATGTGGAGTACACACAGTAAAGACCAAAAAGGAATTGAAATTCAAGCATATGCCTTCAAAACTTTGGCTTTACATCTGAAGACAATGAACCACTATTTACATTAATGTTAAAGTAGAGCAAGTTTCTCCCATTTCAATACCAGATATTACCAATTAGGAAAATAAATACTTTACAAGATTGTAAGGGGTATAGTCCATACATTTTGAGAAGTAAAATAAAAAGAAACACTGAAGTATTTGTATAAGGAAATTGTTTCGTAGGCAATTTTCTTTTAGAGTTTGAAAAAGAGAAAGCTGACTGAGATTAAGAATAACATTGTTTTTCTTACTGTGCACTGTATACCTTTCCAACTTTGTTGGATAAAGAAGAGAATGATTTGGATGGGGTGGGGAGTGGAGGGGAAGTACAGAGAGGCAGGCATGAGAGACCAGCCTTATAGTTAAACTGCCTACGATATATGGTTTGAATGGACAAAGTTCATTGTCCTGTCATCAAGTTCTCACAGGTGCACAAGTCAAATGAGGGTCCCAGGAATCTCCAGAATATGCATGCCCACAAAATGTTGTGAATGAAAAATAAAACCAATCTCATTGTTCTGTTGGTTTGAGTCATGGCTATATCAGGGTCCACGGCCTGATGTTAACTTCATCTTTATGAGGTTTGCTTTCTGTTCAACAGTTGAGCCAAGGGATGTAGGTGGTCAGGGTTTGAATGTATGTTTACACTGGTCCAGATCCCCTCTACTGCCTGTTATGCCAGTGTAATTTTTTTATATTTCTGCTATGCATGAGACATTATTAAGTAAAATCCAAATGCAATGTGCATTGTTACACTAAATAAGAACAAGACACAAAGGACAAAATGTGATGGGCAACTACTTACTACCATCAACAGGGACCCACAACAGTTTCAACTGGCACCAGCTCCTTTATCTGAGAAGAAAAAAGATTATCTCCATCCCCCTAAACTCTAGAAGTGGTGGCATATTATGAGCCTTCACTGTCAAGACAGTTTGAAGATTCTTCCCAATTCTAGCCTTTCAGCGGATTACCTTGTCCACATAGCCCAACATTGAACAAGTTTCAATTCAAGTGAAAAGGAGCCCAAGAAAGATTAAAGAGATGGGATAGCAGGTTAAAAGCTACTACCTAAACTACATTTAGTTGAAATTTAGACAACTTACTTTCAAACGAAACAAGTCCACAAGCCAATAAAGCTCAAAGAGTAGTCGCCCTTAGCCAACATCTTCAGTTTGAACTCCAAAGTTTTCTACTAGCATCGATTCAAGCTTTTGAGCATCCTTAGAAGCAATGTAGTTTAGATTTCTAGCTCCTCTCTATATTCTGCAATCTGTATGAGTGCTGCTAATGCAGTTACATTCCCAGAGGGCCCTGATTCAGCAGGTATTCTTGGAATACAACAAAATCAAAACTACCAGTGTAGAGTTCAGTACCAAAAGACCTGCTGTAGTGAATAGGTCATGAGCCTTTTGCATAATAAACTAGTGACTAATACATTCCTCCAGGAAGTGGGACACATGAGTTGTAGTATGTCCACAGATTGAGAGGATCCAGAACCACATTTTATACTTCCTAGAGCATGGCAATCATAATCAGTAGTCTACAGAATAAGCCAGGTTGAAAAAGGACACATTCCACCCTTCTTCCTATTGCAGCTGGGCTACTGGACATCTGAGAATGCAAGTCATGAGGCCAGAAATGAAACAAGCCAAAGGAAGCATGACTTTTTTAGCAGTGGTCTCCACCCTTTTTAAGTATGAGATAACTTTTGAATTAAAACGCAGCCCAGACTCTACTGTGCATGTGCCTCAGCAGCAGGGTATGTGACTCATCCCAGTGGTAGGATACGCATGGTGTCATGCTGCTCCTGGAGCAGCAGTAGCTCTGTATCTCAGTCTGGGAGAGCTGAGTGTATGTGCGCCTGTGCATATGTGCGCACATGCACTCAGCCCCCTCAGACTGAGACCAACCATCAGAGGCTCCACGATCAACCAGTCAATCACGACTGAATGATTGATGACTACTGCTTTATACCCTAAAGCAGTGATTCTCAACCAGGGTGTCACAGCACTTTGGATTGCTGTGAGTTCCTTTTAATAGTGACACAGAGTATTATTCAATATTAGCACTGTTAGGTGTGCAAACACCAATGCATGACTGATTCACAAAATAAGCCCAGATGTTTTAGATTGGAATCTATATTGTCAAAAACATTGTGACTTGTACTCTGAGTTCTTTGCACCAGAAGACTTGCTCTACTGTTTTCCAAAGTCAAAAAGCAAACTAAAACTTAGGATGGCATTTTCTGAGAGGGGTGCCCTTGAGTCTAAAAAGATTGACAGCACCTTGTCTAGAGAGTAAGAAAATAAGTTAGGAAGGAAAACACTGGATTTGGGACTCCAATTCTAGGGTTACTTCTATGTCTTAATCAAGAGCTACATAGGGTGGAAGGTATGAAAGCCTTGGAGCAAAATCCACAGCTCTTCTTTTGTAGGGCAGTGCCTTCATCATGATGTTTCAGTGATAAAACTATATCTGCTCCTTATATGAGAGCCAGATTAAATGACATTTGTCAGACTACAAGCAAAAGTTGAGCAATGACTTAGGAATGTTAAGTTCTATAATTAATCAAAATTTCATGAAAGAACTGATTAAACCAAGCTAAAGCCATTCAGCTGGCACATACAAGACTAGCTATTCTTGTGCTTAATGGTAAGAAAAAGAAAAAAGGCAGAGACACAGTTATGGACGAAAGTGATAGTCAGGAGCATCTGTGCTCATATCATTAATCTATAGAACTGCAGGTGCTACTGAGAGGCAGAGGCCTCTGCATAGCCAGAGCCCCATGTCTTGTGAGACACATTAGATCTTAATTATGCAACAATCATTCCAAACTCATTAAGGATGAATAGGGATTTTTGTCATATCAATAACCCAAATCAATTCTTTAATTATTTTTCATCAGTTGTCTGGATTTGGCCTCAGAAGTTGTGCAGTGAGAGAGAGTCAAGTTAGTCAAACAAGAGAAGAATACTGTAGCGACATCAGAAACAAGTCCTGCACAAGGGTTTCCACAGGGAAAACGGAGAGAATCTGATGTGTGACAACTGCATTCTTGATTGACATCAGGGATTACATACAGGATCTCTAGAGAGAGATGCATGAATTGCCAAGAAGCCAGGCTATTTAGAAGGAGTCTGTAACATTTCCTCTGTGGATGAGAGATAGAAGGGGGCATATAACACTGGGCATTGAATTCAAGTGGATTCTGGAAATATTATGTCAGAAAAAAAGATAATAAAACAAACAGAATTTAGTGGGGAAACACCACAGACTAGAAGGAGAACAGAGGAGATGGTGAGGTCATTAACAATGTAAGCAAAAGGGATGATAAGAATGGGGAATTTAAGGAGGGAAAGAAATAGAGCTTGGAAATGAAGGAGGGGAAGAAATAAAGAAAGGAGAAGGAAGTTTGCTGTTTAAACAGAGCTGAAGTCACAAGATATTCCTACAACAGGATCACAGTTTCTATGGCTGATTACCTAAGGGAATGAGACAGAGATATTTCACCCTATTTGTGAACCTAACCCCCAAGCTAAGTTTAGATGGTCGGGGAGGGGAGGGAGAAGGATAAGGTTTGAATGCATTAAAAATGGTAACCCAATCCAATTTAGTTTGCCCAGGTATGGACTTTACACTTAGACCCAGTCTCAGTGATTAGAAATCAATCAAAACCTAGAAAAGTAGAGAAGTTTCACACACATAGACCAGTCTAAAAATGGCAACCATTCTAAGATGAACCTGGATCAAAGTACACTGAAACATAATTGATCTAGATTAGACCAGTCAATCAAACTTCAGTACGTTTAGCTGCACAGCCCCAGGGCTAGGAAAGCCCAGCTGCCGGCCCGTCCCAAGGCTGCATTTTTCTTCTCTGTCCCTTGCACTGAGCTATTAGCCCCCCAAGTCCCTTCCTCCCATCCATGAACCAGCCAGTTTCCCCCAAACTCCCCATCCTATAACCTGGATGTAGATACCAGTTTTATCAGCGTTTGTAGATGCTAGGACCTAAGGAAGTAGGTGTCAGTGGGAGGAGGGGTGACAGGAATGGGGCATAGGTTCAGACGGATGGGGCAGAGGAGCTTAAATAGCCCCTGTTCCTCCCCAACCCCACCACTTTCAAACCCCATAAGCCCCCTCACTTCTCCCTCCCACCCGATCTAACCAAACTGTCCAAGATTCTGGCAACCTCCATAAACCATGCCTTCACCTCCAATTCCCCCACAAGTGCCACCTGCCCCCAATCACCCCACAGATGCCACCTGCACCCCAATCCCCACAATCCTTCCCACACATACTGTCTGCCCCTGCCCCTTTGCCCAAACCCTCCCAAGGATCCCACCTGCCTCCCTCAATCCCCCTATGAATCCTTCTGACTCCCCCAACCCCTCCCCCCTCATCCCAACTTACCTTAGATCAGGTAGCTATTTTTCACATGATCTAAACTCCCCTTAAATCTCCTGAATGAAAATCAATCAAATAGGAAAAAGATGTTTAAAAACCCTTTTTGCATCTTGTCTTAAATGCCAGCTTTATGCCATTTTGAGGCTTTAGGCTATATTGGTGACAGCATTGATGGAGATGGTAATAGCATAGATGGAAATTAAGGGACATGGAATAATAAGTAGTGAAAGTGTTCTGTGTATTTGGAATGACTTCTCTGACTGTAGATACATGACAAATAATGTTCAGACCTCTGCATTTATCACATACATGGACATTTACACTCAGTGAATCAACTCAATCTCATTCCCCAAGCCTCTCCATTAATCACAGAACTGCCATCAGGGATATTACAGCACAGCTAAATATACCAGAAAGTATTCATGACACAGCATCCAAAATAAAGTTTGGGGCTAATTCTTGCTGCATTGCAACTTATGTCATTATTTACCCCTGAACAAAGTGGGTATCAAATGCTAGCATCCCTAATGTGATGTACATGACCTTTGCTTTTCATCAACCTGTTCTGCCCTGAAGGCAGAAGGGAAATTACAATAGTGCACACCCTCATGCTGCAAGAGTTAGTGCATATCAAGGACATCTGCCACTGTAATCAATTCAGGTTCATTCTGGGAGCTTTTTGTTTGATAGTCTTTCTTTTCTGAAGTGCAGGATGATAATGGGTGGCAATCTGTCTACTTGGTCCTCTTATCAGTGTGATGCCTTCCTCTAAAGCAGAACTTAAAAAAATGACTATTAAATCCCTGAAACCATGGATCTTGGACAGATTCTGTACGTAGGTAAGTACCATTATATATAAAGAACTAACATACTTATACATGTACATATACATATATTATTGGATTAAAATTCCTGCAATAACACAGGATTCAACTTTCACTGAATGGCTTTCATTCTCCTGACAGGCCCACAATGAATACTGAGCATAGGGGCACCTTTTTCTTCTATTACGTTTAACAGTAGGACCTAGGAGCTAAAAGGCAATCTAGACTAATCCTTACTAGTCATTGTACAAATACTTGGTAAGGCACAGACCCTGCCCCAAAAAGCTCTGGAGAAGATTGCACTTCTGCTACCATGCTGTTAAACTTTTCTGTGGAAACAGAGTAAATCACTCTCCCGGGTTGTCAATCAGGGAACTTCTCTGACAACTGACTTCACTTAAAAGAAGCAGATAACAAAGGAATAAAATAAATAACTATAATGTCAGTAGAAGAACCACAAGAACCATTTGTTCCTTTTGTTTTTTTCTCTGTCGGAGAAGCAGATTTTATATCCTAGAAATACTTTCTCAAAATAAAAAGTGTTGAGACATCCATTCTTTTTTGGACAGACCGAACATATCTTCTCTGAATACTGAGGATGACTTCAAGGCAATACAGATTTCAGCAAAAACAGACTTATTTCATATCTGCAAACATGAGATTCAAAGAAAGGTTTGTAGCACAGAGTCATTCTTTTTAGGAATCATGGCATAACTGACAAAAATATCCAGTTGCTAAGTGATAGAAAATAAATTAACTAAGAGGCTTTTATAGTTGCAACAGGAACTTTTGTACATCTGTCTTTTCCTCTGATCTGCTTTGAGAGCATCTCTCTGAAACTACAACAGCCTGAAATGATCTTTTGCTATGTCTGTTGAGTTGAATGCCACCAGCTTTTACCACTTAACCTCCAGGTTACATATTGACTAACACATCACTTGCTTTGACTGGCCTCTATACTATCCTCTATCAATGGGACGCAATAGAATAGCTTTAACAAACTAAAACATGCAATAAAAGGTAGCAATGTATATAAGAACATTTAAAACTGTAAGGATTTCATAGTTGAGATTATGTTGTATTTTTCCATTTTTGTTCAGTTTATTGGTATAAATAAATACTCACTGGGTGCACCTACACGTGCAATTGATTTGCAGAAATAAACACCGGCACAGTTCACATCAGAGTCAGCTGCTCCTAGACACAGGAACTTCACGTGCGCCCAGGACCACAGCAGTCGGTGCTGGGGTGGCACAACCTGAGCTGGAAGGAGCTTGGGAGGTTACTGCCATTCTCCAGGCTCTGGTATCAGGTAGTTTATAAAAGGTATCAGGCATGATGGCGGCTCACCATGATGAGACAGCACCTGCCCCTCCACCTCTTCCCTCCTCACCCTTCTGCTTCCATTGCCAGGACTGCTAAATGCTCCCATGATCCATGGCATGGTACTGGCTCTGATGCTTTGCCCAGAGGGATGCTGACAGCTCCACTGCTGCTCAGCCCAGGAGCATTACATTATACCACCCATTGGTTTCCTCCCACAAATGTCACCTGCCTTCCCTGAAGCCTAGGACAGGTGTGGGCAACATGCTGGTGGTTTGCTGTGATGAGGCAGCACCTTCCCTCCTCCTTCTATCCCCCACCCCTCCACCACTGCCACTGCTGCCAGGGCTGCTAAATGCTCCCATCAGCCATAACATACTGCTATGGGAGCAAACCAGCGAGGTGACATGGTGCAATGCTCCCAGGTTGGCCTACAAGGGAGCTGTCAGTGCAGCAGAGCCAGCACCAAAGTCCCCTCTGAGCAGTGCCCTCCACATCCTTGGTGCCACCTCACGTAGCTTTCCTCTTCCACTTGTGCTGGGCCACACTCTGCCCACCCGACAGCAGTATATGGCACACCAGATTCAGCTTTCCATGCTTCAGCGTCAGCTTTCAGTGCTCACTCCCCACCAACCCTGGCCTGCCTCAAGCTGTCATCATCTTCAGGTATGTGAAAAAACACCATGATGGGGAGGGTCCATTGCATCCTGGAGTACTGGAAGTCTTCAACTTGAGCAGCGCAGCTGTGAGGAGTGGCCACACCTTAATGGAACAGGAACAAGTTTATATTGATCAGAGATAATCCTGCCTCAGTGTCATAACTTTAAGCAGCATAATGAGTGCTTTAAGCCACTTAAAGATATTTACATGCAGCAATCCAGGGGTTAAGTGCTCCAGGAGCCACCTAAAATACTATATAACAAGGCCCTTATTATTTGGTGGATGATTTTGAACAGCTGAAAATGAAGAATTAAAAAAACGGTAAGTTTGAAGTCAAATACATGGATTTAAGGTAGGTTCATGTGGATAGTTTAGGAGGATGGAGCCAAGGGGAGTATACAAAGAAGAAGATATACAGAGTTTTGTGCCTGGTGGAATGGCCAGTTAGATTTTCCCTTACAGATGTATAGAGCAAAGATTTGCCCAGAGGTAAAGGGACTGGGGAAAGTAGCAGATGCAGAATACACCCCTCTCTCCAAAATGATGGTGCAATTTTTGCTACTCTCCTGTACATTTTGTGGTTCACAAGAGATCAATTCCTTTCTGACGCAATAGCTCCATGTGAACACTTCCATATAGCCAATGCTTTAATAGTATACTGTTATGGTTCAGGTGGGTTCTTCTTTAAGGAAATTACAGGTAACTATTTGAAGAAATCTAAAAATATACTTTTTTTTCTAGTATCCAAGATTTTTATAGATCCCTATAAACAAGAACCCCTTTCATGTTTGTATCTATTTATACTTTACAGCTCCATAAAATCTTTTTCATATTATTTTTTTTAAAAACAAAGCCAGATCAAATGAAACTGCTTTATGTAAATGCATTTCTCCTTTCACAATGAAGCTGTCAAAGGCAAGAGATTTTTTTTTTAGAAAATGTATGCAAAAAAAGAAAATACAAGAAGTTTAGGGGTGGGATTTTCATACAGTTCGGCATTGGACTAACTTATTGAAACCAAGAGTAACATTGTCATTTATTTGAAATGAAACAAAATTAAGCTATCTCTGAATGCTTTCAAAAACTATATTCATAATTCCTTGCTTCTTTTGGGTAGAAGGTAGAACAGAGTGGCCCCTTAGTGCATCAAAGAGGCATGAGCTTCAATGGGCAGAAACCTACTTTGTCAGATATGCCTCTCATGCCTCTAGGTATACTACAAGATATAAAGATAATAATGCTCATGGTATTCCTAATATGCAGTCATAGTATAATTCTATCTTCACTAACAGTTATTGAAAACCAGTTTAAAATAGAATGGGAGCATGAAATACAATTTTACACCCCATCTAGACTTTGAAATGTATTTGACAAATGTATTTGTTTGACCAAGTAAAGTTAAATATTTATGCGTCTGGTAGTGTTTCTTATAACTCAGTAATCATCATTTTGAATGGGTTTGTTCCATGTTGACATTTAAGGCCATACCCTTAAATTCCCATGCATTTAAGTTAATCACTGAATCACGGAATACAATTTATTTTCAGTGGGGCTGTCTCATCGGAACAAAATGAACAAAAGTGAAATTAGAGCTATTGACAAATTAGTTTAAGCTTTTTTATGGTGTTCCTACTAGAGTTGTCAAGGCACTCTGCGTATTCTTTTAGCTGCTATTGCCAAGGACTTAGAGTAGAAAGTTTTTTTCAGAGTAGAAGCTTTCAGAGATTTCAATAGCTAAATTTTTGGGGTTTTTTTTAGAAGACTAGAACATAACATGCAATTGTTCCTTAACCAGAACTAAAGGACACCACAGGAAAATGTACTGGGGGGGGTTGTGGATGACACCAAGTTATGGGGAAGTGTGGTTATGCTTGAAGATAGACTACAGTTACAAGTAGAACTAGACAGTCTAGCAAGTTGGGTGGATCAGAATCTGATGAATTTCAACACTGAAAAATGTAAAGAGCTCCACCTTGGGATGATAAACCCCAACACATCTACTGGCTTGGTGGTACCAAACTGACTAGCACCACAAATGAAAGAGGCCTGGGGGTAATAATAGACCACAGTATGAATACGAGCTGGCAGTGTGATGTTGCAGCCAGCAGGACAAATAGTACTGTTGCATGCATCAGTCGATGCATCTCCAGCAAAACCAAGGAGGTGATTCTTCCTCTCTACTCAGCATTGGTAAGACTGCAGCTGGAATACTGCATCCAGTTCTAGGCACCACACTTTAACAAAGATATGGACAAGCTTGAGAGTCCAAAGGAGAGCCTCCCATATGATCAGAGTCTTAAAAGGCAAGTGATACAAGGAAAGACTGAGGGATCTCAGAGTTTTCTGAGGAAAAGAAGGCTGAGAGGGGATCTGGTAGCAGCTTACCACTACACTAGGGGAGTACATCAGGGGCTCAGTGAGCAACTGTTCACCAGTGCATCCAAGGGAAAACTGGGAGTAATGGCCACAAACTCCTGGAAGATTGATTCAGGCTTAACACTAGGAAAAAACTTATTTATGGCCAGGGTTCCCAGACTGTGGAATAAGGTCCCTCCAGAGGTGGTGCAATCACCTATCCTAGAAATCTTCAAGAGGAGACTAGATAGTCACCTCACTGGAATCACCTGGCCCCCAGTTATCTTTCCTCCTCAGTCCTGGGGGCTAGACCCAATTTTCTTCTAAGGTCCCTTCCGGCCTTACATTCTATGAATCTATGAAAATATAACGGACCTGCTAATACAGCAGTAGATACCCATAAGTATCTATCTATAAAACAATGATCTACTCATAATTAAATATTGGTACTATAGTTAAGGATATAAACACATTTCTGTTTTTTACTGCTAATTTTGTACAAACATATGTATTTATTGCAAACACTCCTATTACAGCCTTTTACCTCTCTTTTGGGAAGGGGCACACCATTTTACTGCTCTTGTGTGTATGTGGATAACAAAGTTGAATAAAAAGGAAACACAATTCTTACATGGATATGCAAAATACAACAATCCTAGGCATCTAAAAAGAGAACATAAATTGCATGTGATGAATACTATTCATACCATTTAATATTCTACTGGATGGTGCTCATACATGAAGAGGAAGCTAGTATGCAGAATAGAACTAATTCTCGTTTAGGATTTTAAGATACCTATAACAGTGTTACTGACTGGAAATCATTTTGCAAAGACTTTGGTGGTCTAGTTTCTTGTATATAAATTTAAAGGCCTGTAACATATGTATCTTGACTATAATCCTTCTTCTGACTATACAGATATAGAATAAAACTTTGAAAATTAATATATAAAACTGAGTAAGCGATAATTCATTTTATTCTTGAAATCAGTGAGCAGGTTAGAAAAAAATTGGGGTGTAGATCAGGGATGAAGTACCTTCACTTTTTGAATAAATTTACTAAAAAGGTGGAGCAGAGGACACAAAATTATAATTTGCATATGTAAGAAAAAAATTCACAAAGCAACTGTGATCATGTACTACTATTCTATTCAATTTTATAACTGCATTTTTAACTTACCCAAGTTTTTTACTTTATCATGGAAAGTGGATTCCAGGGCCTCTGAGTGTAGACCCCTGCCTTTGTAGGCTGTGGTTTGTCCAAAGGTTCCCCAAATTGTCCCTTCACACCCTCCCACTCATCTACAAGACACAAAGCCAAAAATGCCATAAACATCCACAAAAGCAAAAGATATGAGTGGACAAGTCAATACCTTATCACTGCCATGACCAGAAAATACTCCACAAACTTCCAGTCTAACCCAGGGGGGAAATTCCTTCCTAATCTCAGACTTGACCATCACTACAATCCTCATTTGAAGGAAAAAAAAAAAAAAAAACATTGATAGGAATCTCTGGGCTTTTTATGTATCAACAGAAGCATCACTGTACCGATCAGTCAACACACTGAGCTGTAGTTGTACCAATGTCCCAGTTCTTCAGAGAAATGCAGAGGGATACAGGGATGAACAAAATAAAAAAAAAAACAAAGAAAAATGTAATAATATTTATGAGGAGATATCTTTCTTGGTATCTAGTAGCAACCAGCCAATCCCGAGTCATGATAGCCCAGACAGTAGAGGTGTGTGAAACGGGACCTGTTTCATTCAGATTCAGATTCAGGCTGAATCAGGGACAGTGACTCAATTTGTTGACAGTGATTCAGTTCAGTTGCATCCAAATCTGAAGATCCAATGCTGATTCAGAGAATCAGTGATTTGGACACAGACACAGCTTTAAATATTTTTTTCTACATATGTCAAGATACCAGTGTGGCTTGTGGATGCATGCTGGGGCACGTGCAGTGTTTCACAGGAGTGCGGAAGGAGAGGGAGGAGAGCCTCCATGTGCTCAGCGGCAAACCTGGAAGTGGACTGGAAGTACTTCTGGTTCACTTGCAGGTCTGCTGGGGAGCAGGATCCCCCCACCCACATCACCCTGGTTTGGCGATCAGCGACAGGGGACCTCAGATGCCCCACCCTCCCAGACCCAGGAAGCACTAGTTGCTGAGCCAGGCGGGTGTGGGAGGCCCCCCAGAGTGCTTCGCGGTGGACCTGGAAGTGGACCAGAAACCAAAAAACAATGCACTCCCTGGCAGATCTGGAAGTGGATTCGATATGGAAACATTAAAGGGTCTCGTGATTCAATTTGGATTTGGAAAGGTTCCGATTTGATTTGGATAGCCCTACCAGACACCTACCACATGGCAAGAGAATTACCTTTGTAACTCAATATAGAGATTGCACTACATCATTGCACTACATTGTCCCGGGGGAGAGCAAGGGAAAGAACACCAAACAATGACCGGGGACCTCTTGGGGTGGGGAGCATGTGTAAAAAGAGGGAAAAATTTAAAAAAATAACTCAAAGAAAATGCTGCTTACTGGCAGCAGGACCTGCAGTGCAGCTGGAGCAAGAAAGGAAATCTGCATGGGTCATAAGCCTCATCTTTATCCAGCTGAAACCAGATGGTAATGTCATTGACAATCACTGGCCAGTGGAGATAAGCTGGTCCACTGGGGAAGATGGGGAGAGATGTGGAGCAGAGTCAGGGACGACTCTAATGCCGGACACCATCAGGGATACCCCAGGAGAGAGAGAACCGACAGGCTCTCTATAACCATAAGGAACTGTGTGGTGATGAGACGGGAGACAGAAGAGGCTTTCTGTGCCGACGAGGACAGAAACATTGGAGGGATAGGAGAGCTGGAAGAGGCTCTTTACAACAATAGAGGTGGGAGTGTTGGAGGAATGTGGGAGGAAAGGAGGCTCCCCCTCCGGGTGAAGACAGAAGGGAGCAGCATGGGGAGCTGCGAAGGAAAATGGCAAAAGGCCGGGTACCAGCCCACAACATAAGAAGTAGCTAGGTATGTGGGGAAAATACCACGGGACGCCAGAAGCTGTACTTTTCCAGCCATGGAGAAGGACAGCAGAGGCACATAACACACGTAGTGGAGTAGGGGGTGAAATGACTTGGGGAAAAGGGCCGCGGTCTACACAGACCATACGATAGGACAAACTTTATGATCATAGACAGCAAAGGTTACTCTGATACCCTAACAGAAGGGCAGAGGAAGGGACCGGATGGGTCCTTCCCAGCTTAACTTGTGTTGGTTTTACCTTTTTGGTTTCCCCCTCTTGGAGGGGCTGAGAAGTAAAGTGATACAATACAGGCAGGGTAGCCCAGTATCATATTTTCTGTTGTCCTCCATCTTTTATTTAAGCACCGGATAAATTGAGACTCCCAGGATGAGAATGCATTGAGACAAGAGGGAGTGATTTTCTGGAGCCCTTCCACTGTCTGAGTTAGTTATTTCAGGAAGCAGGGTCTAGGATGTAATAAAGCTACAAAGATCACCAATTTACAGGGATTCAACATCATTGAGGGTACATCCCAGAAGACTTGGTGATCCACTGGAAGTTGTCATGAGGTTGGGATTTAGGGGAGGTAGATCCCCATGGACGACCGACGGGCAGACTTCCCACTGCAGCAGAGCCCTGGGTGGATGGCCCCTTGCACTGATATAACACTCAAAGTCATGGTAGGTGAGATCAAGGGAGGCCCCCCGGGTGATAAATGGCTGTCTACCAGCCTACAGGAGATCGTAGGATGCCCGCTACCGACCGCCCAGACCAAGGCCGCACTTGACCTTATGTTCGAGGCCAGGCAGGCACATACATGCTGGCTGTTGAAAAGAATTTCTTATTCTATTATGGCATCCTTTTTTATAAACTTATTAAGGTCAGTCTTGAAGTCATTCAGTCTCTTTGTTCCATTATATGAAATCAGAAAGTCATTCCAAAATTTTACTGCTTAGGAAGTATGTGGTCTTCTAAATTACACTCCACATGTGTTTGTAGCCAGCTCACAGCCTTATGATTTTATGCTGGTGTGTTTTTCAGCCTAGGAAGTTTTTCTCCCTCCCTCCCTAATATTCTCCAAATGGACACAGTTGTAAAAAAAAATCATGTCTTTTCAGTCTCTGTTTGTTTAGATAAATAAACTAAGATCCTTTAATCTTCTTTCATAAAAAATAAGGTCTTCACTCTTAGTCTTCTTTGTGGCCTGTCTTCAAATCTATTATAGCTGAAGTTCATTTTTTCTAACAATGGTGAACAGAACTATACGCTATATTATAAATATGGACTTAAAGCTTTGTACAAAACTACTAGTACCTTTTTGTCTTCTTTATAGATTCATAGATGTTAGGGTCAGAAGAGACCTCAATAGATCATCAAGTCCAACCCTCTGCATAGGCAGTTCCAGACCTTGGCCACTCTAACTGTGAAGAAGTTCTTCCTAATGTCCAGTCTAAATCTGCTGTCTGCTAGCTTGTGGCCATTATTTCTTGTAACCCCCGGGAGCACCTTGGTGAATAAAACCTCACCAATTCCCTTCTGTGCCCCCATGATGAAATCCTAGGCAACCACAAGGTTGCCTCTCAACCTTCCCTTGCAGAGGCTGAAAAGGTTCAGTTTCTCTAGTCTCTCCTTGTAGGGCTTGGTCTGCAGGCCCTTAACCATACAAGTGGCCCTTCTCTGGACCCTCTCCAGGTTATCCGCATCCCTCTTGAAGTGCGGTGCCCAGAATTGCACACAGTACTCCAACTGTGGTCTGACCAGCACCCGATAGAGGGGAAGTATCACTTCCTTGGATCTATTCATCATGCATCTGCTGATACACAATAAAGTGGCTTCATCACACTGCCGACTCATGTTCATGTTGGAGTCCACTAGGATTCCAAGATCCCTTTTCACTTCCGTGCCACCCAGGTCATTCCCTAGGCTGTACTCCCATTTTTCCTCCCTAGGTGTAGCACTTTGCATTTCTCCTTGTTGAACTGCATTCTATTGTTTCTGCCCACTTGTCCAACCTGTCCAGGTCTGCTTGTGGTTGTTCCCTGTACTCTGGTGTGTCCACTTCTCCCCAGAACTTTGTGTCATCTGCAAACTTGGACAGAGTACATTTCACTCCCTCATCCAAGTCACTGATGAAGACATTAAAGAGTATCGGTCCAAGGACCGAGCCCTGCAGGACCCCACTGCCCACACCTTTCCAGGTCAAAACCGACCCATCCACCATGACTCTCTGGGTCCGACCCTCTAGCCAATTTGCCATCCACTGGACTGTGTAGTTATCCAAGTCACAGCCTCTTAACTTGTTCACCAGTATGGGGTGGGATACCGTATCGAAGGCCTTCCTGAAGTCTAAGTATACTACATCTACCTCTTCTCTTGTGTCCAGGCATTTTGCAACCTGGTCATAAAAAGAGACTACATTAGTCTGGCATGATCTGCCTGCTATGAACCCGTGCTGGTTTCCCCTCAGCATAATTTGTCCTGCTAGGCTCTCGCAAATGAGCCTTGATAATTTTTTCAAAGATTTTGCCAAGGATGGAGGTGAGATTGACTGGCCTATAGTTGCCCGGGTCCTCCTTCCTCCCCTTCTTGAAAATGGGGACCACATTGGCTGTTTTCCAATCCTCTGGGACTTTGCCCATGTGCCACGAGCATTCAAATAATCCTGCCAGTGACTCTGCAATGATGCTGGCCAGTGCCTTCAGCACCCTTGGATGGAGGTCATCCAGGCTTGCCGACTTAAAGGCATCCAGTTCTTCCAAGTGACTCTGCACAATCTCAGGATCTACACATGGTAGTCTTGCACCTTGCTGCTGCCTCTCTACAACTCCAGTGAGAGACTTGTCATGCCTCTCGCTTAGGAACACTGAGGCAAAGAACTCATTGAGGAGTTCATCCTTGTCCCCCCTCTCCAACACCAATTGTTTGTGCCCATTTAGCAGGGGTCTTATTCCTCCCTGGGCCTTCCTTTTACTCCCTATTTATGTAAAAAACAATTTCTTCTTGTTCTTTACTTGGGATGACATCCTCAGCTCCATGGTCGCTTTGGCCCATCTGACTGCCTCCCTACAAGCACGAGCAGAGGAGGTATATTTGGCTTTGGTGATCTCTCCCTGTTTCCACTTTTTATGTGCTCCCCTTTTGGCCCATAGGTTGCCCTGGATTTATTTAATGTAATATATCCCATAAAATACACTCAAGGGGCATGTCCAGATAAGCATGGACATGCCTCTTGCCCCATCTCAAAACCCTTTGAGGCAGAGCAAAAAGCACCTGTAGGAACAAAAATATGTTCTTTGCATTACAAGTTTGTAGCACGCGAAGAAAATTAGATATCCAGGGGTCTAAAAAAACTGAAACAAAAAAAAAAGTGGGTTAGGGCACAGTCTGTCTGGGCAAGGTACGCAGGGAACCTGTGCTGCGCTGGGTTCTGTCACTAAGGGCCCAGCTCGGCCAGCCAGCAGAGGGACCCCAGTATGGTCAGGAAGCATCTGGGCCCAGCACGTAATCCCTGTGTAAAGTGCCAGGTCCACCACTCCAGCCAGGTGGCAGAGAGGCCCTGAGGGCAGCAGGTCCTGCCAGCAAGGGCCAGGTTGGGCCCAGCAGTAAAGGCAGTTCAGGACCTGGCTGGGCCTGGCATTTGGTCTCCATGTGCCGTGCCAGGTCCTGCCAGCAAGGACCTGGCCAGGCCAGGCCAGGCCGCAAATGGTCCCCAGGGCTGGTAGGATCCAGCTGGGCCTGGCACATGGTCCCCACATTCCACACTGGGTCTCACCACCATGGCTTAGAGCAGCCCACTCCCACTGCTGCTGCTAAAGGTAAGTTATGGGCCCTAGGTAGGAGTGCTGTGGCACATCAGGATGCGTGGGACCCTGGGCAGGGGGGCTGGGACCCTCCAAGGGGAGCTAGGACTCTGGACAGGAGGGCTGGGCTCTATGGGTGTTGGGGGGTGGCCCTCTAGGGGGGAGATGGGGCCCTGTGAGGGAGTCATTCCATGTTCGGAGGGGGGCTGCACCCTGTGGTGGCCAGGGAACCCACCCCTCCTGAACAGCCCACCTCCCAGGTCCCCCACACCCACAGTCCCCCCACACCTACCCAAACACCAACTCACATCCCTCCACACACATACACCCGCCTTCCCTCACACCCTTTCCTGCAAATACCACATCCCCCCATCACACACTCATCATATGGGAAGAAAACCAAAAGTACACATTAACACATACAGGTGTTTAGAATTTATTTTATCATTATGATAGAGACACTGGTAGGCTTCCACGTTGCTTTAACATTTTAAATATACCAATAAAGCATTGCCCAACTGATTGCTGTATCTCTCTCTCTCTCTTTAGATGTGTGTGTATGTGTGTGTGTAGAGTGGTCTTTTGTGTTGATTATGGAAAAAAAACATGGATTTGGGGGTATTTAAAAATGGATTTGGGATGCTGCTGCAGCAGTCCAGGTGGCACAAGAGATAGTGTCCCCGGGTACCAAGTGGACAAGTTCCAGAAGCTCCGGAGAGCAAGTAGCTACTTGCTAGGGCAGTTTTTTGTATGGATGGGGCCAGGACAGGGCAGCCTTTTGTAGTGCTGGGGACAGCACAGGTGCTGGCCCCAAGCTCTAGCTTCCCCTGGCTGTGGATCTGGGAGAAGCCAGGCAGAGTTATTTTGCCCCAAGTGGCACAATTTGCTTCACACCAAAGTGCATGCCTGAGCATGTACACTGAAGCAAAAATCCCCAGCTCAAATTTGCCACTGCAAATGCATGTGCTTGCATGTGTGCACGCGCCCAAGGATTGCATTATTTTTCTCCAAGCTGAATCAGACTAGCTGTTCATGGTCATCACGTAATTGACCAGCACACCCAGAATCCTCTCTTACTATATTTTTTCCAATAGTTTGAGTTTTCAAGTACATACAGAAGAGATTGATAGCCCCAGTTTCATTTTACCATCTTTAAAATAAAATATTCTGATTTGAAGTAGAATATTCAGAAATACACCTTCAGTTTACTCAAATGCTTAAAAAATATTTTAAATTGTTCAAAATCTAAATATTTTATTTTGTTGCTTAAGACTGAACTAAAAGTTTAGTTTCCCACCCCCCTACATGCATACACGTTTTTTGGAGGGGCAAGAGAGGAGGGATTCAATTTATTGAAAAATTGATGAAAAAAATGATGTGTAGTTTCTTCTGAAAGTTATGTTTTTATTAATTGTCTTGAGACTGCCAGTAAACTGCAAAACATATTATTTGCCCAGATCTATAATTTAGCCTTGTTTTCTGAACAGGTACATGTACAGGCTGCTAAGTATTTTTACTTGAGTTCTACCTCAGTTGACCAGAAAGCAGAAGCCGGATTTCAATATGTTCTTAGGGAGATGCAATGTCAGCTAACAGTGCTTCACCCTCCAGTTGCTAAAGTGGATTCATGCCTGAAATTTTGTGTAATTAAGAAAGCTGACAGTCTCCTTAGCTAATTGAGCTAGTTAAGACTTTCCCACACATTTTCATCCCATTACTCCCCAGCTAGAAGTTTCTCATGCTCTCAGAAGTCAGCATTGCATTGGAGATTTTGAGCACTGACACATTCTAGCGTCAAGAAACCAAAAGCTGTATCCTATTATAGCAATTAAAAAGAAATTGTGTGCTTGGCTGTCTTACTTCATTTATCATTAGATTACCCAATTGCTATCATCTTTCAGGAATCTACCAAGATGAGAAGAGAACTTTACTTGTGTTTTTATAGCATAACTTCTTTTAAGAAGGAATGAAATTCTCATGGAAAGAGAAAGTGATACAAATAAGGAGAAATTAGATTAAACAGACTCTTACATAATAAGAATCCAGAGAAAATGCAGCTGGAAGTTATTCTTCAGGTACTCATACAGCGAGGAAAGAAAGAGAGAAAGCCACTATATGGAGCTGGGATCAAAATAATTTTAAAAAGGAAGAGATGGTCAGAAATTACAGATGTGTACCATCAACACAGACTTAAGTAGCCAAGTATACTATACATCTACACTTAAGACAGAAATCTTAGCAAATTATTCAAGAGTAAGTGTCTAGATACAGTGCAAGTTTAAAATACGGGCAAGGTGTAGCACTGTATGCAAATTTGACTTGTGCTATATCTTTTGTTATTTATTTTCTCCTTTTTTTACACTGTTTTTTGTCACCCAGTATTCTGATATAGCCAAGTGACTATAAACCTTAGTTAAGTTAGTTAAAATACATTTAAAATAAGACTACTGTATCTGCAGTTGATAAATGTTATCAAGATCTTTAGTCAGCTATATTAAATCTGATATTTTAATTTTTATACCACTTATGGAAATAAATTAAGGAGTGTGGAATACTACTTTGCATGTTGCAATGGACATTTAGGTCATTACAATGCTTATGCCAAGAAGCTAGTGGTGAAACAGATGTCACTCCCCTAATTACCATTACCTTTAGTTTTCATTCCCTCTTCAGCCACATAATGTCTTGTCTACATAAAATTTTAAACCCATACTTTTCTAATCTGAGTCACAATCAGAATCTCTGATAATTTATGCAGTTGGATGGCAGATAAGTCTGGCAGTGACCAGACAGGTGCAAGTACAGCAACTTTCAATGTCTTCACAAAACCAAACTTTCCAGTTGTGATACAAATTATTTTTGTATCATTTTTATTGATGCTTTTCAAGAAATTTACTCCAGAAAATAAATGCATGCACTGTATATGAATAAGCTCATGTAGAGTGTGGTTATGTCTACTTGCATGTATATATAGCTGTAGTATATGTGCGTGTGCACACGCACATGCGCGCGTGCGCGCGCGCACGCGCACACACACACACACACACACACACACACACACACACTAGACATGGGCAAAATGCTGGCACTCGAGATATTTTTGTTTTATGGCAGACTGAGAACCAGATCCTCAAATACAACTTTGATTGCTTTTCACTGCTAAAATGAAGCATGCTATACGGTGCCCTATGCAGACTTGAGAAAATGTTAAGATGTGAGGGGCTGGAGAGGGATTGTCTTCCTAGTGTTACAGCCAGGATAACTCATACCAATACTTAGCTTCACTCCCCATTTTTTTTAGCTGTGTAAATCATGAGTTTCATGAGACTATCCCAAAAGTCATCACTTTCTCCTTTTTCCTTTCTGCATTGCTGTGTTGACTCATTCTTCCCTACTAGTAGACACCAGCTTGAGAAGAGTTTCTCCCCAGGTGACTTCTCCATTATCTGTACTAAAACAGTGTTACTTATATGATCCAGAACTTGACTACCTGTGTTCTGCTGTTATCCTCCCAGTAGATGTCGCTGTAATTTAAGACCGCCTTAAGTGCCAGATCTTGCATGAGAGGTAAAAGATAGCTTTGTATTATATCGATTGTCAATGTGGAAATCTGGAGGTCCTTTCCCAGATAAGCAAGCATCCAGTACTTGTGGAAACAATTCAACATCCTACACGATATCAAAGTAGCTTTTGAAAAACGATGCTAAATATATATAAGCTTCTAACCTGTGTTTTGAAAAGCAGCAACACATTACATGCCTTGAGGGACATGATGGATAACCAGCTGAATCAACCAGATAATCAGTGTGATGCAATGGCTAAAACTGCAAATATAAGTTATGGATTTATAAACAACAGTGAGTAGGCTATACAGCTATGGAAAGACAATCGTGTTTTAATGATACATCACAGGAATATTGTACCTATTTCAAATGTCTACATATCCAAAATGGTGTTTGTGAGAGTTAAGCTATGCCCACAAAATAAATCACAATCTCTTGTTTTAATATGAATTAGTTCATTTCCTTTATTTCTCACCCGCCACGGCTTTAATGGAATAAGGTGGGGAAATAAACCCAGTCCTGAGAGATGAAGAAGATATCGTGTCTGCAGTTCAGCAAAAATAACTCTTCTGCACAGATATTATGTCTCTCTTAGATAACTAACATCTTGGATATTTTTAGTTCCCTCTCTCTTTGAGAGCTCTCAGTTTTCTGGTCGCTTGTCCCATTCTTCTCCGCACTGGTCCCAAGCAAATGGCAATTCTATTCCACCTTGTATTTTCTACTGATATCAAAATGTGAGGTTTTCTTCTCTTTGTTAATTTTCATAGACTCTCATTCCTTTCCCTTTTTTTTTTTTTTTAAAGTCTCTGGGACATTACCCAATGTCCTCAGGTATCAGACTCACCAACTCAGAGGTCTCCTTTGTTACCTCACTTCAGCTTCCCTGGTAAGTCTCTCTCCAAGACCCTTCTTCCATTCCCATCTTCTGTTGTCTCGGTCTTGTAATCTCTTCCTATTCCTTCCAGGTTTCTTTCTTCTTTTTTCAAGAGCTAATTCTGGGTTCCATTCCCCTTTAAATCCTTCTGCCCATCTGCTGTCTCTATCACAGCTAGCACTCTCTCTTCTCTCCCTCAGCCCATGCTGCCTTTGTTTTCATCCAGGTCTCTCCCTCTTCCATTTGGGTATCCCCACCCCTTTCTCTCCTTGGACTTGTTGCTAAAGTAAGTTTTCTGTTTTCCTTCACTCCCTTTGAGTTCTGGGATGGGGCAGGCTTGGTGCTCCATCACGGTGTTGAAAAAAATTGAGGAGGTTCAAAAAAGAGCTATATTAAAAATTAGCTGGGCTGAAAAAAAATCAGCCCTGCAGTAAGAATATGAAGCAGGTCAGTCTGTTAATTTATATCAGCAAGTTAAAGAGGTGACTTGATTATAGTCACTAGGGGTGTGAACAAGCATTTGCTGAACCTAGTCTACATTTAGGAGGCTTAAAATAAGCTGCCTATACCTAGACCAAGAGTGGTGTGTGAAGCTGGTATGCCACTGCCAGGAGTGGCACAGGCAGCCTGAAGTAATTCAGGGTGGGGAGAGGAGCTGGTGGGATTAGACAGCCCTGGTGGGTCTGCAGGGTGTTTTGTGGGTCAATCTAAATGTAACACTTGTATGTATCCTATGTCCCTTTTGCAACCAAACTATTATAGTACAGCCCTTTTCTAATTAAGCACTACATCAACACACCTAGCATGTTTTGGGGTCTCACTTAGTTGGGCTGAATACAGGACAGTTAAAAAGCCCGAGGCTGAACTGATACAATCTTTGCAGGTTAGTCTAAACTGCATAGATTAAATCAATAAGCAAGTGAACAAACATTCACTTGTGTTTCCAGGAATACATCCACATGCCTGTAGTGGTTCAGGCCTGAAGCTGTGGGACACTAGAGCACACCTTCCTGCTTGGCTGGAGCAGGCAGCTTGGCCAAAGCTAGCTCACCCAGCTTGTGGGGGTGCGGGCGGGGGTGTGAGGTGCAAAGAACCCTGGGATTCTAGGGGACTGTGTTAACTCGAATCTGGAGAGGATCTGGGACAGAAGTTCAATAAAATGATTTAACTTAAGTAAGTTAAGTTTGATACTGCATCCATCCAGGTTTATCTTAAATCAGTTTCTGCCACTTAGGAAGGGGTTTATGTGTACTTCTGCTGTGTTACAGGTTTGAACCAGTTTTCAATCATGTATACTGGTTTTCTATACAATTTCTGTCCATAGCCTTGAAGCTTTAAAATCAAGGTTGGAAGTGTTATGAAAGAGAGAAATTATGGGTGGGCTGCATGTATTTTTGTGGCCTGTGTCATTCAGAGGCCAGATCAGATTGTCCATTTTAGTCATGTAATTAAACTGACTATTGTAAAGCAAATATAGGTGTGTTTGAATAGAGGATACCGTGATAGTTCATTCTGATTTATGAAAGAATACATTATATTATCATGAAAAGAAAGGACTTAATTTAAAAACTTATAATATATATGAATATCAAGTAGAACAAGATGGGGAGATAGCATAAACGGTATAAAGTGAATCTGAGTGGTGATTAATCAGTGATCCACTAGGGTATTTCACAGATTATCACATCACCTTGTTCCATTTTCTGAAGACAGTGAATGCGTGCCATGTTTCATCAGGTCACGTTACTTACAGTGTTATTAACTGTAAAACAGTACAAAGCAGACCTCATGATAAGGTACAGAGTTTTAAAGTTTTTGGAGAAGTTTTACTTACCCTGACTCCAGAAAGAGAGAAACACAAGTTATCAGGGTCTGTCTAGGTTACAAACTGTAGCAGGGTATAAAGACACCTGTGCTTAGATGGCTCAAAATGACATTGTAGCTTTCAGTGCATGCGTGTCCTCAGAGGTCCTGTTTAGATGGCATATAGTTTAAGCAGTTTGTGGTTTCTCTAAAACAAAACTTTTTTTTTCCTTCAATGTCAGTCATGAGGGTGGCCAGTAGAAATGGAACTGTCTATTGAACAAAATAAAACAGCACAGTCTTGTTACAGTAAAAAATTAAGGGTAACATTGTGCTTAGTTTGAAGCACAATGGGCACATGCATATCTGCATGTATGTATATGTGTATGCCATATATATGTTTGTGTGTGTGTGTGTGTGTATAAATATATATTTATATGAATGCATATATGCATGTATGTATGTGTACATCTCATATATAAAATATTTAATATTTCTATATCTTTAGATATACATGCACACAGGCATTCACATATATATACACAAACACTTATATGGTGCAAATCTACTCTGTTTCTATTTTATGGATGACACGGGAAATTAACTTTGTTGGGGTGCTTGGAGATGTGCCGTTCAGATGGGCTGCTCTGATGTGCTTACAGCATACTGGAGCAGACTTGATTAATCGGGTCTGCAGAAAAGTGCTAATTAGGGTGCTCCAGCCAGCCTCTGTGTCTCATATATCAGTGTCCTCATGCTTCAAATTGGTAGTAAAAGTGTTTTAACTAAAGCTTGTTCAATGAGCTTTAGTTAAAATGCCCCCTGCCACCATTTTGAAGTGTGGGGACACTGATACACGAGATGCTATTGGTGCTTAAATTAGAGCGACTCTTGAAGCCACCCTAATTAAAGCACCCCACTCCTGGACCATGTGTAAAAATGCCCCAATGACTTGAAGACCTTCATAATGCTTGATGAACTTAACCAATACTGAGATCTTTAAGAAGACTGGCCTACAGTCTATGCAGACTATGCTGGATGCTCGCAGGCTTCACTAGCTGGGACACATAGAGCTCATGCCTTAAGACTGTCTGCCGATGGCTGTGCTCTAGGGCCAAGTCAAGAACCGTCCATGCCTCAGAGGAAAGCCAAAGCTCTGATATAGCAATAAGGTCAAACAAAGTGTTAAGAAATTCAGTATTCCCACTGACAACTGGGAGAACTCTGCCCACAACTGCTCAGTTTGGAGAAGCCAAGCCACAGCTGGTGCAGTTACCATGGAGAGCCATAAGAGAGCCCACGCTGAGGCCTACAGGTGAGCCAGGAAGCAGAACATGCTTCAGCCTCCATCTGATGAGTTGACCTTTAGCCACTGTGGGAAGTCTTGCCACTCACACATCAGGCTTTTCTTCAACAAACACCACTGCCAAGCAACATTGACTAACAGGTTTTGTTGCATTTCCTTTCATCTGTCAAGATGTTGGATAGCCATTCATCATCTTGCTTGATGTAGTGTTAACAATGGGTGCTCACAGAAGTTACCAAAGGGTACCTTGGTCGCACTGCAACTTTTTGTGCTTTGCACAAGGCACATAAAGTTACAGTATAATCAAAAGTAACAGACATTTGGTGTTTGATGATGAGGACTTGGTGTCTCCATGCACTGATTGAGGCCAGGCAGCAGGGGGTGCCATTGCCTGTTCAGAAACAGCTGGCTGGGAGAGCAGGCCAGGACTCATTCCCCTGTGTGCTAGGACGGTGGTGGGGAGCTCACGGACTGTGCCCCTTCCTCACTGGAGCCATGGAGCACTGTGGATATTCTCTCTGCCTCCTCCCTGTGGCAGACAAGGGGCAAATGTTCTAATATAGAGTGCTTTCATTTAGTACCTGGTTTAACAAGGATTATTCTTTTCATGCAATTGGCCATTTTAAAACTTTAAAAGTGCTCTGCAGCCATGCAAGTATGTTATGACACAGCTGTAGAGTACTTTCAGGGACCAGCTCACACAAAAAAAGTCACTTCTGTTTGCACTCTATCTTTTCTTTTGCTTCATTTTTTTTCTGCAGAAATCGTAATGCATTAAAAAAACAAACCACTTTTCCTACAGTCAAGAATAAATGTCTCCAAGAAATGAACCAAGGCATTGCTAGGGTGAAATCAATTACAATTAATAGAGAAGTAGATTTCCTTAAATCTTAGTAAAATACCTACTCCATACTGTTGTTGCCCTACAGCTGTGATTACAACCATGTTTCATATGTAGCCATGTTTGACTAAACTGTCATTCTTAATACATACTTGCTAACACTAATCTGCCCTAAAAGAAGTTAACATACAGTCGAAATGGCCACTGCCGTAGCTTGTTTAAAACTACCATGTCACTTAAAATAATTTAATATTATTTTGTCTCATTACAGACTAAACTAATAAGTTGTGTAATATTTGATTTTACTTTGATTTGTAGACCCATGCTTTTTTAAAAGATCACTTTCCTCTTTAGCTGACTGCTTCTCCTCATTGCCTCCTTATCCGTACAATTCCACTGGGATTACAAAGGCAAAAACACTTTTATATGGAAATAGCCAGACATCAAGAGACAGTCACAAACATTTTTACCATTTATATATCAGCATTTCATTTTTCTAGTTCTGGCAGCAACTCCTCAAAAAAATCAGAGTTGGACAATACTCTATAGAGCAAGCATAATGTCAAAAAGTGACCTTTCCATTGGTGTGTGAGATCCCCTCCATTTGTTAGACTGTTGAGTTGTCTAACAACAAACTGGGCACCTTTTGTTACCATACCTCATTTACAGAGGACACCCAAGAAAGGTTTGTCCTTGTACTTTTTCTCTATTACCATCTTGCTAAATGAATGGCAATTTCTGGGAGGCATTATTTACTGAAGTCCTTATTTTTTTCAAGTATGCTATTTATCTGTTGAATGTACATTTAAATTACTATAGAACTTACAATAAATGACAATATAGTAAAAATAAGGAAAGATTTTGCCTTTGCACTTCATCTTGTATAAACAATTGAACTGGCTTAGTTGAGGATGATTTTGTCTTTAGCAGAGAGTTGGACTAGATAACCTCCTAAGGTCCCTTCCTGTCCTGCTTTTATGAATTACATCTCTGCAAAATGAGTAATAATGGTGAAAATCATTACCATCCACTGTTCTCTGGGATAAATGACCAGGATAAGAGTGCAATGGAAAAAAAAAAACCAAGCCTCTTCTCTAGAGTAATAAGTGGACGTGCAATGCAGTTAGCCTGGTAGAGGGTTACTCATGTAAAACTGATGCAAAACTGATGCAAACTCATGGAAAACTATATATATATAGTTTTAGAAGTTTTATAATTCTAGTTTTAGAATTATATATAATTTTAGAAGGTGAATTAACTACATCAGATGCAAGTCACTTAAGTGACTTGCCATGTTTTCATATTGATAGCTATCATTATATGAATTTGTTTTCCTATACATAGCAACAAACAGCAATAATTATACTGCATTAAGCCAGGGGCATTTAGACCGCATATGGGATGTAGAGTTTAGTAATAGAGAAAGATATCCAGGGGCCAAGTGGGGGAATACTGTACAATGGGAAAGTGTAGGAAGACAGCAGGGAGGAGACAGTAATAAGGACCAATCTAACTCCTTCTGAATTTTCTTTTGGAGAATTGTGGTAAGTGATTGAATGTGGTACTTCCACCTACTTTTCAATTCAGTTTCAGATAGAGCTCAGGGGAGGACAGGGGGAGGGTGAAATCCTGTCCTACAACATTTTGAGATTTCAAGATTTTTCTTACTTAACATCAAGACTTTTTAATGTTTTTTTCCCCCCATCTAGAAAACAGAAAAATAATAAAAGATTCCAGAATAGCTAATAATGGTGTAGCTAACATTTTTACCATAAACATGGACAGAAGGCAGAGCCAGGTTTTAGATTAAAGCAGGAGAGAGAGGTGCCAGTAGATTTTAAAGATTTGTGTCATAATTTTGGATTGAGATATATAAAATCTGAAGTCCCCTGTAGTTCAGTGGTAGAATCCTTGTCTATCACACAGAATACCTGAGTTTGATTTCCCAGACACTTATACAAATACAGTCACAGACGCACCACACATCTGGACTCAGTCTGGTCTTTGGATTTTGTCTCAGTGGCCTAAAGAGAGGATGGAAGGTCTGGGCAGCCCCCACTCCTCCAAAAGTTCCTGCCCAAGCATATTCATTGAAGGTATGGGTGGCTCTAAGCGTACACCATGATCCAGGAGGATCGACAGCTGCCACACACTCATATACAATCCACCAAGCCCAGGTGCTGTGACTGGTACCCTGCACAGTCTCTTCCCAGAGCCTCTGTCTTGAGTGGGGCAATAGTGTCCCTGGTACTCCCTCAGCTCCCAGGTCAGCCACAGACAGTGACATTTGTTCCCTGCTTCCCACACCAGGGACCCCAGCCATGCTTTGCTGTTATCCCTCTCATCCCATGATTTGAATTTTTTTACTGTCTGGACTTCACAGGAACCCCGGTATCTGGTGTTATAGAGAAGGGGTAACCTCTCTGCACTGCATTGTAGAAGGATAACTGACCACACCACTGCCCCCACCCTATATGTGCTTCTATGCAACCAAGTCCTGTTGTACGTGTCAAGTTCTTCTCCAGCTCTTGTACAGCCTACACCATAACCCCAACTCAAGGTTCCCAGAGATATTCTGACATACCCATTAAAGATTATCGGTGAGCTGAAGTGTATTATGTTTACACTCAAGGATTATGAAAAATACACTTACTGTTAAAGCCAAGAGGGTTCTGCAAAAAGTTTCAGTTTTGACAAATCAGCATTCTCCAGGGGAAAAATGAAATGTCCAAAAATTTCCACCCAACTAGCAGAATACTGAATATTGAGTCATTGTCGTTTCTGTGTGCTAATCAATGAGTTCAGTTATTGCTATGTGCAATATAAGGGGTTGGGATTCTTGGAGCATGAACAGAAAATAGCTTGAAGAAAGAGTTTACAGGAAAACTATAGGAAGAACCAAGTTTATGGAGAAAGCATAAATTAAACTTCCTTTTAGTTGTTATATTACCAATAAATTCCATCCTCAGGAAGGGGATGTGGCTGGACAATGTAGTATGGAAAATTCACTCATTCACAACTCTAACATAAGAAAGTTTCACAAATGATACTGTTTTCTCAATTTTTGTTATCTGTGCCTATATTTTTAGCTATTATATGTTCTCCTGGATCTCTGAGAAAAAAAAGGAAAGGGCAATATGAGTTTAAATAAGAATACATGAGAAATCTCTACACAATATTTGCTAACACTCAATATGTTGTCTAAAGAAACCACTCAGCCAAGAAGAAGCACTCCTCATTAATATCACCTAGCTTATTTAGAAGGAAGTCCAAATGGCTCTGAAATTCAGTGGATACCATTCTTCAAATGCACCCATCTGGAAAAATCCTCATATTCATGTTAATTTAATTCTGTTATTGAATTCTGCTATTCTGGTATTGTATAGCTGAAGGGAAAAGTATAGCTCTATAATTCTACATTGATAATGCAGGAAGAATAAATGTGAGGAATCATCCAAAATTAAAATTAATTACGTCTTTCTCGCTTAAAAATGTCAAATTAGCATCTCATAACAGTAATGATAATTACATGTTTTCAGCTGAACACATACATTTATCACCTTTACAATATATAATGCAGTCAAACACAATGTTTGTTGATTTCAATGGTTCTTGGAGGAAAAAATAATGATAAAAAATTCCATTTTAGAGAAAATATTTTAGGCTGAATCATAATTATTCAAATAGCTGGAAGCATGTTTCTCTGAAGGAATTCTATGCCTGAATATTCAACTTTACAAAAAAATTATTCATAGCCATTTCATTCTTAAGAAAAAAATGTGTACTGTATCAAACTTCAGAAATAATGGGGTTCAGAACAAAACATCCTGATCCACTGTTTTAACTCTTTTTTCTGTATTGATATTAGGGGGAAAGACCTACCTTAGGCATGGAATTGTTTCATTCCATCATAAGACCTCAGTTTTAAAAGGTTCTTTAGCTTGTATACCATATTAAGCATGTAACATGGGATAAAATACTGAAAAAGCTCATTAATTCAATATCAGATAGTTCAAAGTGTTGGATACCTCAGAGCTATTGTCACTTCCCAGCTGAGAGGGTACATTTTTGTATGCCTTACCATACAGATTATTTGAAATGCATCTACTTTGTAATTCAAATCTGTTTTCTTGTCCCTTGGACCAAGAATACCTGGTTAATTTGGAATGCAGGGTACCAAAAATACTGACTTTGAAATATGTAAACGGGATTGTAATGAACATACCAAAACTAATTTACGTGTATGCAAATTCCTATGGGTATATACAAACATAGTTCACCCATGTTTGGAACTGATAACAAAGTGAGGAATCATCTCAGATTTCACAGGATGTATTGGATGTAATATATCAATTTGGAGCTCCTAATGTAGACCAGCAGGAATGATCAACGGGCCCTTTTTCTGCTGCTTGGATCCATCTAAGTGCAGAACTGTCCTGTTCCCCACCAGCCCCCACCTGTAGATCTGACATCCCCAATCCAATGAAACCACCCCCGATCCTGGCCCAACCACCGATCGTAACAAACTGAAGTTTTTCCAGGTTAGGGACCATGGTGCAGTTCCAGTGGGGAGAGCTGTGCAACAACAGCCTGGCAGACAATGGCTGGAGTGATGGGGAGCACTGTGCCCCACCTGCCTTGCAGTATGATGGTGAGGGTTGACCAGGCCACCAGGCACAAGGACCCAGCTCTGCAATCCTGGGGACCTCCTTGCTAGGGAATCCCTAGATGTTGAGAGTGCCTGAAGGGGCAGGGTCATGCAGATCAACCAGGGCTCAGGACTGCAAGCACCATGACTCAGGGGAGTTTTCAGGGATGGGAGGTGGGAGCAGCAGCCCCAGCTACATGCATATTTAGGGGGTTGGAGAGATTGGAAGCAGTTTTGTGGGATCAGGGATGCCAGATCTGTGGGAGAAGTTAGCAGGATTTGGGGTGCAGGGAGATGTTGGTGGGAATGTACTTCTGCACTGAGATTGATCTAAGCAGGAGAAAAAGGGCCTCTAGATCACTGCTGCTGGTCTACATTAAGAAATTCTTATGCTACATCCAATGAAATCTGCTTACTTAGTCACTTTGTTCTTATCAATTAGTAAGGCCAGCACATGGGTGAACCGTCTATATGTACCCACCGCAATTTGTATATATGCATTGGTACATTTATTTCAAAGTCATCATTTTTTGGCCCCTTGCATTTCTAATTAAAGAAGTTTTACTGAATTCACTGTTTAGTATCATGCTAGATTGCTCACCTGAATAGTCTGAAGTCTTTGTTAATAACAGACTTCCTTGCAACTCTGGTATGGTGAAAAGTTTTCTTCTGCAAAACTTATTGTTATCCTAGAAGCTAGCTCAGCTTGACTGTGCCCTAAAACAGCACCAAAAAAGAATCCTTTGAACTGGAAAAAATGTTCTTCAAATTCTTTTATCTATTTTCTCCATAACAAACTGACTCAGATGGGTTCCAAGGGAAATAATAATGCCTTAACTCCACATCAGGTATCATTTGCCTACTAGATGGAATAGTCAGACCAAATATACAGTCATCCTTCCTTATGGCCTGTTAATGTGAAATCTTTCCCTTTTAAAGAAAGGAAATATTTTTTTCTACTTTTATCTATAATACTGAGACAGGGGGTTATAGGACTACCTGTTAAATTTATTTAGGTATTTTCTGATTAAACGCATTTTCTTTGGAAAAATGTTGATTCATTACAAGTTAAACTTTTCATAGGTGCATGCACAATTGTGTTACTTAGGGAGTTGGCACAATCTCAGATTAATATTGCCATGAATGAGGCTATATTAAAGATTTTTTTTTGCAATCAGGCAAAGGACAAATAGTTGGTCCTGACTTAAGCAAGCTTTCGGGTTCAAAAACCCTGGAATGGAATCCATCCAGAAAGAGCACACACCAACTGCTGAAATTTCCTTAGCCTGACAAAGGGTTTTTGAACTCAAAACCTTGCTTAATAATTGTTTTCCAACTATTTGGGTTGATCTAATAAAAGAGATCAGATTCACCCAAAGAACTTTGTCTGCCTATGTCCTAAGGGAAAATTTTTAAAAGGGTTACAACTAGGTAAATGTAATTGTTGAAGCTGTGTGACACAGGTGGGACCATCCCTCCTCTCCAACACCCCCCACCCCCATGTAGGAATTGTTTATTTAATATTGCATTTGTAGATGGTATTCATGTTGTTGGTTTTATTGTTATCCATACTCACGGGGTATGCTGCTGGGTGGGGGATGATTCCCGTTGCCCCCAACTGCTGCCATGAGACCCCCCCAACCCTCTCATTTTCCCTGACCCCCACCATGACTGCCTCACCCACCCCAACTCTAGCCCCTTAAGAAAAACCTGAGAAAAGCTCTGGGACTCACCTCTCCTACAGAGCCCTGCCATGCAGTGTGGGGCAGTGGGGATTGCCCCACACCCAGCAGCACCTGGTGATGGGGGCTTTTTTTTTCAAAGTGCCGGGAGCTGGGGCAAGCAGTAGGGGAATCAATTTGGAACAAATCACCAAATCGAATCACTGTCCCCCAAAGCAGCCAAATCTGAATCCAAAGTGAATACTACTTGCTTTGCACAGGCCTAATATATATATATTTATATATACACAGACACACACATGCGCGCGCGTGCACACACACACACTTTTTTGCCTAGTCTTTTCAGTAAATAGTTGTATATAATAAAGAAACCAATTTTTTTATTGGGCTTAGAGTACAATTCTTGAGCACTGTGGGTGAGGGACACACCTCACCACTTGGCATCTCAGTCAGCAGATCTTCTGGAGGGGTTCCCAGGGCTACTGGCACCCTGAGGATCCAGAATCCAGCATAATGCCTGGCCTAGTGTGCCAGTGTGCGTTACATATAAGATAAGAAATAGGACAGACTAAGTAACTTCCCTGCATGTTTCAACCTCTGTAGCAAATAAACAACAGCTTAATTAGGGCTCAGTGATTATGGCATGAGTACAAGGTGCCAATTTAAAGGGGCCACTAGAACGGAGGTCTCTAAGGAGTCTGCATGATGGCAACAGCAGCATTTCAAGTCTTTGAGTCCCCAGGATTAAGTAGGCGTCCTCCAGCACTGCTGTCTGGCACTCACCACCCCTAACTCCTCAACACATCTCTCTGCTCTCCACTTTCAACATTCCTGCTCCCCACCTCCACTGCATCTCTACCCAGAAGACCAAAACTGCAAGGAAGAATGATTGTTCTCCCTCTTCTTTATGATAAACTTTCAAATATTTTCAAGTATTCTTTCATAGCCCTTTAATCTCTTTATCTGAAGACTAAGTATATCTATTTTTCTTAATTTTTTTCTCACATAGTTTTACTCTGCTACCCTTTTAGTTGCCCACCTTTGCATCCTCCCCATACTCTCTATATCCTTCTTGTAATGCAGTGCCCCAAACTGTATACAGTATTCCAGCTGAGGCTGAACTAATGCCAAAGATCGTAGTTCTTCCACTCTCCATGCCTTGCATAAAGCCCCTTCTCCTCTCCCCTTCCCAACCCCCCAAAAGGAGACAACTCTGCTTTCCAGAAATAGTCAAGCCCTCATTTAGGAATGGAATATTCCCTTCTTCTTTCAATTATTGAATAGTGTGAGTAGCAATTTAAAAGTTCACCCTGTATACATGTGTTCAGGCCAATTTTTGCCTCATATCAAATCTGCCTTACATCAGTCAAAATCATCCTTGATCTGATATTCCTGATGCTGGAATGGACATATAATGGAAACAGATTAATGACACTAATAAGTAATATTCTGCTACATTGGCTCAAAGTTGAATAAAAGTTGGTTGAAGTTGAACCAAACAAGACAGAAGATATGTTGGTGAAGGAAGCACCTTAAGTGTTTGCAGCAAGTGTATCATATTGTTTGGATTAAATTTAATTTGTCCAACTAGTTCCATTTGTAGTTGAGGAGGGCAATCACAAAACAACAGAAAGCAGTACTGTTCCACCTTGGCAGATGCTGACTTTGCCTTAGTTGTACAAGCCTTTTCTCTATTTCAGATAGGAGGTAACAATGTAACATGTCTAGATAGAAAATCATTGGCTAACTTGGTTTAGAACAGAAGGCTGGAATACATCCTCTTGGCAAACATGGGTTACTGTTGTACATCAAAACTATTATGTGCTATCTAGAGTGACATTCATTAGCAGGAATAGTTCAAGGTCTCATTCCTTATCTTCCAGATCTCCAATAGTTTAAAACCAATATATCTAGAAGACTTAAGGTCTAGAATCAAGTCTGTTATGGATAAATTCAGTCCTCAGACATAATAGAACTCTTCTACCATGATATACAGAGTGCACTTCTTTCAACCTTCCTTTTCTAGAAAGACCCCAGAACAGTATTAAAAAATACCCCAAAACAAAACTCTACCAAAATAAAACACTCCACTAAATACATAATACTCCTTTTGGTTAGAAAATGAGAGAAAAAAAACATGCCACCTGTGACAGATGTCTTAGGACATCACTTGAAACTGCTCAGATACAACAGTGATGAAGGCAGCATAAGAATCTGCATAATATAGTTTAGATGTTTCACATAAATGACAAAGCCATAACAAAGATGAACAACTGTCCATTCACTCTAAGTTACAAATTTGAAATGTGATGTTGCATTGACTTTTTTCAGCTTTACTAAACACTGGGTTACACAAACTGACAAAACAATTGCAGGTTTCTCATAATCCAATTCAGTGCCTCTTAATGGCAGACATGAAAGCCATTTGTGCAATCAGATTTACATTGGGAGTTGCCTACACAAAGTCAAGCTCTTCTGATGGAAAAAAAAAAGGAAAGAAAAGAAAAAATAAAATAATGTCAAAGTCTGAAAATTGCAGAGATAGGCAGCTATCTTCAAGCCAGCACATGGAGAGAAGAGAGGACAGACCTGATAGGGTGCAAGTACTGCTATTATCATCACTATCAGTATAATACATAAGGTGCAGATACTCAAGAAATTGTTGAAATTGCATGGCTTTAGCTTACTTCCATTGTCATCTGATTTTCCTGCTACAACAGTGGAGAAAGAAAAAAAAAATCACTATATACAGAGCTTTCAAAGTCTGAGTACCTGAGTTAAAGTGTTGATTAATGCGACTGTTTAAACTGAGGTTAATTAATTGTGATAAAGACTAATTGGTCTCTCCCTTTCTCTCTCTTTGAAAATATTTTTGTGATGAGATCACGACACCTATTAATCCAAATCAAAGTTTCATAAATAGCAAAACAGTGGGTAAGCAACTGAGAATTTTGACACTACGCTCCCGAAAGAGGTAGAACAGAACTGAGAGGAAAGTTCCATATTTACATACATACAAATAATCTGTTGATAAATCCAGTGCCCCCCAAAATATCATGCCAAATATTATGGCACCATATTAGAAGATACTGCTTAAGAGGAATTAAGTCTTCTTAACTCCCTTTGGCTTCAAAGGAAGTTGAAGGTACTTGGAATTGTAAGGAGGTCCTGAAGTGCCTGATGGAAGGAATGAATCTTCTAATTGTAAAGGACAGAGGGAGGGGAAAAGTAGTAGTATGAGCAAATGCACACAAGCAATATGGACAAAAAAGTCACAAAGACTAATCCAGGTAATGGGATAGGAATCTTTAGTCTCTATTTAGACCACGCATAATCCAGTCTGTGAATGATTTTGCATTCCAGGTGGTTGTGAAATCCACCCCTGGGGACTAAGGAGACTCCTACAGATCTCATGGTGCAAGGTCTCTTGCCAATGGTCCTCCTCTCTGCAATGCACTATCATGTATGACCTATCCTGATAACTTTCCTGTGTCAGTTTCTCTAGCTTTCTCTGCCAGAAGTTCTGTTTTCTTCCACTGCAGGAGCACTTCTGCCCCCTTATTATTCAGATCCACCCCTTATATCCTTCTAAAGGCGGGGCCTTCAGGTCTGTTTCATTCTTAAAGTACCTTTACACTTCTTTCTCCTAATGAGGATTAAAGGGTTCCGCACCATTGCAAATGTTGCTAAATAATATTGTATAAAAAATAAACATGAAAATGAAAAAAAAAATCCAAAATGAAATCCATAATTTCCCAAAACAAAAAATCCAAAATGCTATTTAACTTTAGAATTCCTGATTTTGCATTCTTTTGCATTTCATTCTTTTGCAATACTTTTGGGAAACATTGTATGTATGAGAAATTATTATTTTTGTCAGAAAAAAAACATTAATGAAAGATATCTGAAGAGCTAAGGCGACATTATGTAGTTTTAACAATTGAAACAGTGAAACATATGCCTACTTAAATCTATTTTGCAATAATTAGTTTGTGATTTGAAAACATAGTCTCTGTAGAGGAAAAGACAGCCTTGGAAGCTGAGTGGTATGCTCAGCCTCAATTGTTTGGGGGCTGAAAAGTAAAATTCTTAAGTCAAACTTAGAGTGGTTGGAATATAGACAGGGTGGAGTCACAACTGCAGGATAGGAGAAGAAAATGTGAATTTTAGTTACTACATTTCTCATCCCCTTATACGAGCTCTCACTACTAAGGACCCATACATTTTACAGATGACCTGGTTAAAATGCTGCTTTCCTTTTTCCTATGGCTTGTGCCAAGACATAAACAGAAGTACTGTTGGATGGTACACAAATAGTATATAACTCTCTTGTGTGGGAATTTGCACAGTCCTGCTGAGTGAGAATACTCTATTTACAGCCTTTTGCTGCCTGCACTAGGTGGCAAAATAGAAAGATTTAGCTCTGAATTCACTATATAACTGAACAACCCCCCCTTCCCACACACAAGTTCAACTATTCAATTACCATGAAAAATACTACTAAAATATACTCAAACTCTTAGAAATCTCTGTTTTCACTTGTAGAGCCCCCTCCCCCTCCAAAAAAAGAGAAAGAAACAAAACTTCCATACTATTCTAGATAACATTCACTCATATCTTTGGCTGTTCAATGCTGCTATGCTGAAAACGAAAGCAGGCAATAATGGCTGCTGAAGCCAAAATCCCTTTTAGCAGAATGAGTCACAGAACCTAGAGAGACTATCCAAGTGTCCAGCTTCTTGACATTTATGTTGACTCAGGGCATGTTGCAAGAATGATGATGGAAACAGGATTAGACCTCAGTATGCTCACAGGGGCATAGTTTAAGGGGACTGCAAACTTTTGTAGTCTCTAGTGTTGCAAAACTATTGACAGTTTCAAAATAAAAATGAAAAGCCTTTTACTCATGCATCCCACATTCTGTTATCTTTGCACTGACTATACTGAATGGAAATGAATGTTTTTATCATACATGTTAATTAATAAAATCACATAGATTTGCCATACCTGTTTTAAATTTACCACAGAGTTGAAAGAAATATGCTTGAAGCTGTTCATTTTAGGTTTTGATGTCAATTTGCATAACTTTTTTGTCACGTTGACCAATTGCATTTTAATCTAATCATGCTACATTTCATTTCCACATCTGTATTGCACAAGTGGTTTTCATTCTGATATTCAATTATTAAGCTACATAGTAAAAACATCATGATAGATCTTTTGTTACAACTACAATATAAGGCAGACTTCATTTACTGGCCACCGCAGAAATGTCTTTAACTGCTTCATTAGTAACAGGAACAGAACCTACGTACAGATCATTTACAACAATGGACATAATTGCCGTGTGGATAACCGGACATCAAAATACTCAGCATATTTAAAATTTACAAGGAGAAGCTCCAATTAAAGTTATTTGGAGTGATGTGACTAAATCTTTACATAGTGCTTTCAAACTGTAGTGGTTCTGCACGATAAAACATTAGTGTGCCATCGTGTGAAAGATGATGTTTAAAGTTAAGTTTTTATTCAGTTTAATTGGGTTAATTTTGCATTTGATAGGATGAATTCCTGTCATTAAATTACTTCAAAAGCACGAGCAGAGTACCCCCCCCCACCCCCCCCCCCCCCAAAACAGTAATCTAAATTGATATCTTATTTAGGAATGAATGACAAAAATCTTCCTGAAATGCCCATTAGTAAACTTGTTCAATAATAAACAATTACAAAAGAAATAACAGCTTTTTAAAGACTCTACAATGTAGTCCTGGCTCCAAATTTGGCACACATTAGTATTGGTTTAGTCTCGAGGGGAGGTTGCACTGGGCTTTAAAATAATAATCTGCCTGAAAAGAAAGTCACTCATTTCTGAAGCTTCATGAATCCCCTGAACTGAGATGCTGCTGCAATAGCAATTTCCTTATATAGTGGCTCTTACACCTTTGAAATCCACAGTCTAATCTATTTTTGATCACACAGGTTTGATGAAGTGAAAGGTGTGCTAGCAGTCCCCACATCTGACATATTTTTCCTTGATTATGAGACCTGCCCTGCAGGTTTAGTAATTTGACTAAAATATGCCTTTCTTCACTCCCTGCCCCATCAATTGTATTGCTATTGCTACACAAACTTTTGGCCAAGCCTGGTTTCTTTTGGACTGGAATGACAATGAAAATGTGTCGTATAATAAAGATGAACAACTATTCTATATCAGCCAGTGGATGATAAAGACTTTATGGAGGGATCCTCAATAAATGCATTTGAAAACACATGCTTAAGGCAATTTAACATATTCAAATGTTAGTATGATTCCATTAAAAATCCTTTCCCTTTTTTCTTTCCTTGTTTAGCTCAGTCTCCCAATTTAGAATCGGTTCTAGTTCACAGTAGCAGACAGGACACTAGGATGACTTCCCCCCAACCCTCCTACATCAAACACAAAGATAATGACAGATCGCTGTCTCCATATCTGATATTAACTCTGTCTGGTACTCAGAACTGGAGTAATTTATCAATGTATGCACTTCAAAGAAAATCTGGTATAAAGATATGTGACCATAAAAGAGGCTAAATTAATGTAAGGGACTGGTATGATTTACCTCATTTTACATTTCATCTCCAAATTCAGCATTCTGGATTAAGTTTCAAGTTTCTTTTATAGCAAAATTTGACCTTGTAAACCTGAATTTGTTCACATAATCACACACATGATACTTACACACAAGTAGGTTAAGCAGGTACAATTTTTGAAGCTCTGTTAAAAATCGGCTTGCCATTATATTCACTCACACTGGTTACTGAATTATTTGTTTCTCTCTCCAATTTTCCCATCAGCTGGAGATCATATTAAAAAGTGATTCTTTTTTTCATTACCTCCTAAAACAGAAATCCACAAAGTTGATGTTGAAATAATAGAATAAAAATTTTAGTTTAATTGGACAAGACTATAAAAATTGTTTTGGCAACTAAGGGAGTAGCAAAATTTGCTTTAAAAAACAATTCAAATATTAATTTTCTGCATGTGTCACTAAATATAACTGGGAAAACTAATCAAAATTATTTTATAGGATATGAGAGAGAGAATATTGCAGTTAACAGTCTGTGAAGTAAATACTATCTGTTCCACGAACCAGTACAGCACTTTTAGTAAATTTAGTGCTATAAATGTCAGACAACTAAATATTCTTAAATTGATAAGTATTGGAATATGGAGACAATTTACATGTACAGCTTTAAAGGCAAAAATAGTTTTGTTCTTATACTTTTAGAATGTGATAGAGAGCTTAGAGTATTTATAGTAGAAAAATCAAATTTCTGCTTCTATATCTTTTAGAAGCAAATTGTTCAGTACCCACTATCTGAATCAAAACCATTCACCATTAGCACCATAAAGTCCTTAGTCAACATTTTACAAGAAAAAGATAACTATTGAAAACAATGGTCTGGGGTGATATTCACACTTACATTAAATATACATGAGTTTAATCTCACGCCTTTTGTATGACTCCTAGAAGAAATGGTCAGGGTTGTGAATTGTTCATTGACTTTATTTCCAATGAAAATATCAGCTCTGTGTGTGTGTGTGTGTGTGTGTGTGTGTGTGTGTGTGTGTGTGTGTGTAAAGAAGGTTCTTAGGACCCATCGTTTTGCTGCCCTCAGTGTACAACAGCATGAGAAAAGTGAACTATCTTCTCTTGTGCATAGAAACAAAGAATTTTATATACATTTAAATGAGTTAATAATCAACTCAAGATTATAATAAGCAATCTAAGATTATGTACAGAAGCAGTACATATTATAAACATTTTAGCCTACCCATGCTTTTGTCTAAGACTCTGAGTACAGACATATTTCAAAAGTAACTCAATCAGTGTGAAATTGTATTTCCTAGTTAAGTGCTAACTATTTTCCTTCTCTACTATTTCTCAGGAACTTGTTTAATTAATGCAGTAAAAACACCACTATTTGTTGATTTAGACCCACTCTGCTTCTCCTCCCTGTCATCTTTCTGTATATGCTGAGATCATTCTCACTGGATCATCCCCTCCCTACTCCCCCTCCAGCCTGGGGACTTCTCTGCCTCAAGAGGGAGGGCCATGCCTTAAAAGAAACTCTATGGGAACAGCTGCTCCCATGGTATTTTCGATAAAAAAAAAGATTCTGAAACAAGCTGCTCCTCTTATGCTTTGAATGATGTTTAGCAAACAGCAAAAAAGATATGGTAATAATGCTGTCAATTCTGGGACCTGAAATTGCTTTAAAGATATTTTATAGCTATCCTGATATACATAGTGGTATAAGGCAATATGGAAGAGTTCTGGAAAGGAAATGTTATGCTAAGGGAGGTAGTATTCAAAGAGTAGAATTACCATGCTAATGATGAAGGAAAGGAGATATACAATACAGCTCCTTGGCTTTGGTACTGTTTGTGTGAGGAATGGAAAGTGCATGGCTGTTGGATGCCTTTAGGGGACATTAGAACCTAAAACAAGTATGAATTGTTGAAATGAATGCAAAGCTTAGTATGACACTTAGAGTGTTTATTATTTTAGAGAATATTTAATTCTTGCCTCATTTGTTTTATTTTTTTTATCCATACTCCTGGCCTTGCATAGAAGATGGTTCTTTATGGAAACAGAAGGCTCTGAGGGGTTGTGCTTGATTATATTAAAAGAAAAGGTGCTATGAGGTTAGCTTGTGAGAGTTAACACCATGGGGGAGGAAGGGGTCTTGGATTATTCATCCCTTACAGAAATTTTCTAACAGTGAAACAATTTAAAATTATGAAGATCCTGTTAGATATATAGTTGTTTCCACATGGCAGAACAGTAATGATGATCCAAACACGGATCCTTTTTTTTAAACATAGGTATAGTGATTCTACTGCTTGCTGTTTACTGTGAGGCCCAATCTGCCTTTTCCAACTGTTCACACAAGAGTAGTAGCAGATAGGACTAAGTTGGCTTTAATTAGGCTGAGGAATGCACTAATAATGTGTCCACTGCAAAACACACACAGACGCATATGCACAAACACATACAAGCACACAGCCAGCATATGCTAAATCACCTTTGCCATACCAACCTAAAAACTCAAAACCTCAGAGTAAGGTAAAACTATCAAAACAATCAACTTGATTATAATATTCAAAGTAAAACACCTCAAAAATAGCATTTCTTATTTTATATCTCTATTTATCTATCTCAGTTTGACATTTCATTTTGGACACACACATGCACACCAAAATGTCCAAAATGGAGATGTATAAAACATACCAGAGCTCAAATGACGGTAATCAGTATTATTTCATTAACTCCAATGAGTAATATCAACTTACACCTGTTGAGGACCTCTGGCTCATTCATTTAAGCTTTTTTCTGAAAGAAGAGTTGCTTCCTTTTTTGTTCACATGAATTTTTTGTGATTCTTAATAAGGACTCTTCAGTTTTATTCACTTCCAGTACATCCTTTAATTTGCCTTGACATTATAATGGAAAGAAACAACTTTTAGATTGGAACCATTAAGTAATCAAACACTTTGCCAAATCTTAATCAGATATTTTTGGTTCAGAAAGGCCACAAGAATCCAGATTTATATGTTAGGGGTTTTAGGGTAAGTTTTATAATCATAGTTGGGAGAAAATCCACATCCCATTAAGCACATTTTGATTTAGAGCAATGTTGAATTCAATTACTGGTAGTTGAGATTTTGACAATCTGTTATAAGTGATTACTGACATTCTGCAAGGGGTCTTGTGTGCAACCACAGAAATGATCTTGTGACCTGAAATTGTCAAAGCCAACATCATTAAGTGGAACACTGAAAGCATTTCTAGGAAATGTAGACATTATATTTGCAGAAGAGAGGACAAAACAGGCATTTGATGGATGGTAGACATCCAAAAATTTAAGTTCTTTGTCAAACTGTCAATGTCTATAAAATAAAATCCCATAAAGGTCCATTTAGCCTTTTTCCCTGGCACAAACGGCTGTAATTTTACACATTAAGAGAGAAAAGACCAATGTGAACAATCGAGATGTTTTGTCATTACAAGGTTATGTCATAGAACAGGGCTTATAATTTTAAATAGAAATAAAACTCTGAACAATGAATATTGGGGCATTTTTAGAGGCACACACAAACTAGATGTTTCATTTTCATATATGCCTCTGAACTCCCCCCTCTAAACACTTTTCACTGTCTCTTTATTTAATATTTCAAAACAGCTAATATTAGTGTTAGACAAAGTTAAAATGGATCAGTAGTGAACTGCTCAAACTACTGCAGTTAATGAATTTTAATAAGTAGGATCCCTCAAGGCTTTCTGCCATTTTCTTATCTTCACACCATACATTCATGAAGCTTGCTATGAAAATGAAACCTAAAGAAACAAAATCTAGCAAAGGCTCTTGAGGAAAGAGGAAGTGGAAATATATACTTTTTTCCATGAGCTACTATTGCATTAATACTATGAAAAATCACTTTCTGCCTGATATCACCTCACTATTATCTAGGTCAGTTAGAGGTTAAAAGTTAAAGCAGTGTTCAAACTAAAGCAACATTACAAAGAAATATTATTGTCTTGACTTTCTTCAGCAGCTAAAAGTATTTTTTCCCCATTCCTCTCAAACAAGCAATCATGAAGATATTTGGTTAATTAATTATGAAGACCAAGCTGAAACATCAGCCTGAGTGATCTGCTGCAACTCTATGCATTTGTAGAACCTGCCTCATAGGATTTGAAATACTGGGAAGCTATTCGAAAGGAACTAAAACCAGTTTAATAAATAAGGGAAAAAAACTTTTTTGTAACTGTTTTTGTATTGCTATGACCTCTTTCAGACATCTTTCATATTGGCCATGTTGCTGAAACAGATGCCCGTGAGAGATGAATGGGGATGTTCAAGTTTCAATATGTTGAAATTCTTCATGGAAAAATGTCAAGGTTTGCAAATATTCTAATTCCAAACTTTGAAGAAGTTTTTAAATATATTTCAAGTCATGTGATCTGAACTTTAAAAAAAATTATCCATGCATGACTATTTTAGAAACTGAATTTGTGTCCTAATCTAGTTTGGGGAAAAAAAATAAAGTCTTATAAAAACTTTCATGACATGAGAAAACCATTTCATATCATTTAAGTCAGTGGTTCTCACCCTTTTTTCTACTAGGACCCATTTATAAATATTGATGGCCAGTCTTGACCCAGTGCTGCTCATTCCTGGCCTGGTGCTTCCCAGCCCCCTAGTGTCTGGGGCAGGGCATGAGTATGTGGGGGGGGGCGGCAGGGAATATGGGGGACCCAAAGCAGTCCCTGGCAGGCTGGAACTCTGACAGCCTTCAAGGAGAAGGCCAAAGCTTCCCATGTTTTTCTTCTTTAAAGGAGAATCAATTTTTAAATTTTTCTGATTCATGTTTTAAGTTTATTCATGACCTTTTCATATATTCTTGTGACCCACTTTTGGGTCATGACCCACAGGTTGACAAATGCTGGTTTAAGGGACTATATGTAGTTTTACACATTACTGCCAAGCATAATCAAACCTTGTCCTCATAGGTAATAAAAAGCCATATTAGCCATATTCATGGTTTGAAAGGGCCCAATCCCATGACAATCTGAACCTCATTACATGGTTCCAAAGCAGAGCACCTATATTAACTTGTGTCAGTGTGTGCTGGGAGCAGGGTTAGGCTGATACAGCTGAGCCCTTCTTCCAGTGCTGTCTTAGGTTAGGAAGTGGGGTAGGGAGCAGAGAGAGTTTCATCTGGGTATTTTCAGCTGGCACTGGAGGTTGGGGTAGGTGGATTGAGGGGTGGAGTGGGGGTCTCCAATCCATCTGTCCCAGCCTCCAGTGCTTGCTGAGAAAACCCCAGGCCAAGCTCCATCTACTCCCTTCCCTACCACCCCTCATTCTGAAGACAGCATAGGGTTTGGGAAGGGTGGGGCTAGGGGAGAGTGGCTGCAGACCTGCACCTACTCCAAATTGCATCTTAATCCCCAACCCCCCAAGACCCCATAGCAATATCTATTGAGTCTGGGGGATCACTGTAACTCTTGGAACTTTTCATATTTCCCCCTTTAGATTGCTTCTATACATTTTTTTTTATCTGATACAAATCTTTAATACAAGGTGTGATCTGAAAGCTTTGAAGCCGATGACATCACTGAGCTTCATGTCAGGTCCTTATGCATCACATAAAGAAAGAAAAGCTACAAGCCAAATGGTAAAGGAAACACTCCTGCCAGTAGTAACACAAGCTGTGTGAAACTCACTGTAGGCATGTTTATAGAATCATGAAACATTAGGGTTGGAAGGGACCTTAGGAGGTAATTTAGTCCACCCCTCTGCTCAAAGCAGGATCAGCCCCAACTAGATCATCCCAGCCAAAGCTTTGTCCCAAGGATGGAGCTTCTACCACCTCCCTGGGTAACCTGTTCCAGTATTTTACTATCCTCCTAGTGAGAAAATTCTTCTGAATATCTAACCTAAACTTCCCTTGCTGCAACTTGAGACCATTGCTCCTTGTTCTATGTCATCTGCCACCACTGAAAATAGCCTAGTGGTACTGAGAATAGCCTAGCAAACAAAGTTTATTTTGCCTAGTAGGAATTTTCTTACCCATCTACTGAAACAAACCAAAATTCAAAGTAGAATTCCACCTCAAAACCACCGAGTCTCATATTCAATAAATAAATCTCATAACAGTCCCTTCTAAACTTCTATTATCTGTCCCATCCAGAATCTTACACAGTAAGGACTTAGGGAATTGGTAATAGTCAAGGCACTAGGCTACTCTTGGTATGTGTTGCCAAATAGGTTTTCTCTATTGGAAGTTCCATACTTGATGCACTATGCTTGAAAGACTCATATAATTCAAATTGTATTTATATATAAACATTACATCAGTTTCAGGAAATCACATTGTACATAGTGAAAGTGGTAAGCAACCGCCTTGTCAGGGAATTTTTAAATTAGTTTGAGTAGCCAATTGACTGTATTTGGTAGTAAATAGCTGCAGTTTATACATTTAGGATACTCTCTCATTGAATACCCCAAAATCCCAAATATATAGGAAATGCCTGTTCATTATAAAGAAGTTCTAATAATAATAAAAATGTCATCTGCACTTCTTGTAAACTCAGACGGCATAATTTGAGTTTTGAGGGAAGAATTTGAGAGTTGCTTCTGAACCACTTTCTGTTTTTCTCAAGATATTTTTGTCTTGATATTGCAGGGTAAAGATTTAGTGTGCCACATACTGAGGCAGGCTGTTACCATTTGTTAATGGTTGTTGTTCTGATGAAGCCTAATTCTTCCAGTTGCTGAACACTTTAACTTTCCAGTTGCTTTAACTTGTGCTGAGTGCTGTTAAAGACAGGGTACAATCAAAGGAGGGTCGACTGGCTACAGCAGGAACTACAATTACTCAGCAAGTTTCAAAAGACACTTATCACTCTGCAGGGCTAGGCTCCTAATTTTTTATATATCTTGAGAGAGTCATAAAACAGTGTACCTTCTCTCACTGTACTCTGAACCAGGAACTAGTAGAAGAGTCATTGTAAAAACACAAAACAAGTTGTGCAAATTAATATGCCCCATCTGCTTTTTCCTCTTCATACGCACATCACAGAGTCTATCAACTTAGATTGAGGGTGCAGACAGAAGTTGTTTCTCATACAGCCAGCCCCTTGAAGGTACTCTACAGCCATGCCTTTACAAAAGATCATGGTTCAAAGATCATGGTTTGAAAGGGCCCGATCCCATGACAATCCCACGACAATCTGAACCTCATTACATAGTTCCAAAGCAGAGCATCTATATTAACTTGTATCAGTGTGTGCTGGGAGCAGGGTTAGGCTGATACAGCTGAGCCCTTCTTCCAGTGCTGTCTTCAGAATGGAAGTGGGGAAGGAAGCAAAGGGAGTTTCATCTGGGTATTTTCAGCTGGCACTGGAGGTTGGGGTAGGTGGATTGAAGTGTAGGGTGGGGGCTCCAATCCATCTGTCCCAGCCTCCAGTGCTAGCTGAGAAAACCCAAGCCAAGCTCCATCTACTCCCTTCCCTACCACCCCTCATTCTGAAGACAGCACAAGGTTTGGAAAGGGTGGGGGCTAGGGGAGAGTGGCTGCAGACTTGCAGCTACTCCAAATTGTATCTTAATCCCCAACCCCCAAGACCCAATAGCAATATCTATTGAGTCTGGGCGATCACTGTAACTCTTGGAACTTCTGTCTGCATCCTGAGGGAGCAGGGTAATCCAACATCAGGAAAATCTTTTGGTCTCTTTAAATTCTCATTAAATCACCTGCATGGAATTTGCAAATTTATCATTTCCATAGGAATTCAAAGCTTCAAAACTATTTTAAATTTTAAAATAAATTTAATTTAAATAATATCTTTCTGAATCAGAGGCTTGGTATCAAAACAGTGCATCTCATCCAACACACTGTAGCACTTCAGGAAGAGTTAGTGAACTCATGTGGATTTCCTTTTATACTCCTTTGCGTAGGTAGTCCTGGGCACGTGTGTCTTTACTCAAGTTGTGAGAAGTTAATGCCGTAAGGAATATCTGCCTAAATGACAGGTGCCTATGACAGATTTTGAAGCTTATGGGCTATTTTGAAGTCACTTAACCACATTACTTAGCAACTGCTGCTGAGCTGGAGCTTACAGATGTGTTTCAAAAATAACATGGGGTTTCTAATTCTGACTATATTGCTGGAACCAAAGAAGAAGCTTATGTTAGAGTGAGCAAACATACAGGGCAGGCATCTGCCAGAGGCTAAATCAAATGTTAAGTGGGAAAACATGCATTAGCCATAGGTCAAAAAGTAAACCTAGACGCAGAAAGCAAGTTCTTCCAAGGCAAATGGAACCTGAAGCAAAAAGTAACAAACTATGTTAAATTTGACAAAAAGGTTCACTATAAGAAAAATTACTCAATACCTAAATTATTTTGCAGGGGATGGACAGGGAAAGATTTGGCAAGTGAACAAGACAACTAGAAAACTAAATGGGATTATGAAGGCACCATCTACAACTGTGATTCTCAACCAGGGTGCTGGGGTACCCTGAGATGCCTTGAGATCCTTTATGGGATGCTATGAGGTACCACACAATGTCAGCACTGTCTGGTGTGCAAATATGATTCTCAAGATAAACCCAGGGTTTTTATATGGGAATCCATAGTGTTAAAAACATTCTGACCTGTTGTGATCTTTCTGAATTCTTTGCAATAACAATTATTATACTGTATTATTTTTCTCCAGGCAAAAAAGAGTGAGAACTAAGTTGGCATTTTCTGAGGGGTGCCTCAAATCTATCAATGGATGCCACAAGTCCAAAAATATTGAGAACCATTGATCTACAACTACAGGTAGTTATGTAGCTTTCCATCGTGTCTTTTTTCTTCTGTCTTTCTAAGCTACCTGATATAACTCCTCCTGGTTGATAGTCCTTGTTTAATTTAGATATGGTGAGGAGATTTCTCAGAATTTGGAAGGTATGGGTTTAAAGATGTTCTTATGCAGTAAAGGGTTTTCATGCCTTCCAAGGAAACATGCAGAATGTTATTTACACATTTTGTACTCTGATATTCACACATGGGGCATTTTCCAAAGAAAGGCATCTTTATCCCTACTGATGAAATCCAGAGAGGACAGAAAGAGATTAGACAAGTTTTATTAGCTTGAGAAGTGTCATGGTTCTTAACCACCATTCTTTATGATTCTCATTACAGCACAGATATTGAAAATCAGAAGATGAGGAACACCTATCTGAGAGAAAAGTCACGAATGATAAAGTACTGTGCTAGGACTCGGGAGATCTGGGTTGTATTCCTGGATCTTCTAATACTTCTTACATTATTTGGCAAAATCACTTTACAGCTTTTTGCCTTAAATCCACACCAGTAAAAAGGGGATATATTTTTTTTCGCATTTCTCATTTGTGCTCTAATCTCATTGGTAGGAGGTGTACCCTTACTAGCTTTTAATACTGTATCTGGTACAGAGGGACTCTGTAACACTCTTGAATATGCATGCAGCACAGAGACGTAAGAGGGTAGGTCCACACCTGGGGCAGCTTCTCTCCACTGTAGTGGTGACTGGTTTTGGTGGCCCCAACCCCCGCAAAATGAAAATCAGTCTGTAATAATAAATGCAAGAATATTAAGGTACAACTGGTTAATAGTTCATTTGAATGCTTAATTTTGAAACTAGTGCAACTATTCATTTTCAGAACTGGAATATAAATAACATAATTATACTCAATTTTCTGAATGGGAAGGCTGAATGTATAGAGAAGAGCTGAGTAATTTGCTGGCAGTGCTCCTGTGTAAAGAGAGGCCAGACAGCAGGATTATGAAAGCAGCAGAGAGCAGCAATGTCTGATAGCAAGGGAGAGGGGCAGGAGTGAGCACTGTCTTAAAACATTGAAGAAAATAGGCATACTTCAAAGCAGGATTTGGCTTACACACAGAAATAATTAGGACCACATTTTCAGAGATTTGGAGAATGTACAACTCCCACTGATTCTCAGAGAATTAGAAAATCCACAATTCCCATTAATTTTCAGGTCTTTCTGGGAACCACAGGTGTGAAACATCTTTAAAATTTCATGCTAATAGCATTGATTGCACCACTGTTTTGAAGTGTTATACTTGGCAGTTTAGATACCTGGCTGGTGTAAATTGGGAGCTGTGACAATTTCCACAACCCAAGAATCTAAACTGCAGTGTTTAGCAGAGCTGGTAGTTACCGTCCTTGCCTCCTGAGGCCATTTAAAAAGTTTTCACAACAAGAAAGGGAGGCTGAAAATAGTTTAGTTTCTGATAAAAAGGCAACGTTTATTACAGCTGAGAAATGGTTAGCCTTGTTAGTCTGAAGGCAGATAGACGTCAGTGTAAAAATGTATCTTATAGCTTATATGCATACGCTTTTGTAATCACAGTGCACTTAGGTGGGTTCCCTTGGCCACCAGGGCTTTCAAATCAATCCATCCCATGAAATATTTGCACTTAGATGAAAGCAGTATTCCTGCTTCTGTTACATTCCAGAGAATTTCTGACTAACCATATTCCCTTGGCAAGTGTGTGGGTGGGGAAATGACATGGTAGTCATACTAACTCTCATATATATACTACATATTGAAGGACATTAAGAACCATAATGTTCTTATTGTCATATTGAAGGACATTAAGAACCATAATACTGGAAATTATCCTACTTAGTAGTTTGAGATGTTATCTAGTTAGAAAAACTTGTAAACAAAGTTTTGGTCTCTGCATCTAACCATATTATAAGTATCTGTCTCATTGCTTCTGTGTTCACATGAATGTTATAAAAATCTTTACCAGTTTCATTTCTCGAGCACAGATAGAATGGAACAATAAGAAAACAAGAAGCTGAAAAGGTAGGTTCACCTGCATAAAAATGTTCCAGAAAAGAAGATTGTATTGAACTATTACAAATAGTGAAATGAAAACTGTGATAGAGATTGTGGGGGGGGAAGAAGCCAGATAAATGCTTTTTCCCAGAGAAATGCTTTTTCCATAAGCCTACTAGGAAAGTTAAAATTTATCAACACACAACATTGCAATTAAAAAAATAAATAAATAAAGCACTGATGATGGCTCAAGAGGAGATATCAAAGTAACTTGTAGAAAACTCCAGGCAGTACTAAAGAAATAGTGAAATACATTACGGGCAATCTCACCTCAATTGTTCTTTTTAATGAATAGAGAAAATGGAAGCATTCCTTTAAGCAGTGTATGAGTGTTTTTATACTTGCTCTAGCAGTGGAGGGGGTGCTTTAATTAGAGAGGCTTCAAGAACCTCCTTAATTAAAGTGCCTATGGCATTTCATGTATCAGCATCCCCACACTTAAAAATAGTGACGGGGGCAATTTAACTAATGCACATAGAACAAGATTTAGTTAAAGCGCCCCTGCCACCATTTTGAAACTCACATACACAGGCACCTTGCATATCTATTTAAAAAATATTCAATGTTAAAATCACAGCCACCTTTAAGTAAGTTAGCTAGCTAGCTTGAAATGACACCACTGCAAAGTGTGATATTTGTAGTTTATAGACTCTAATATCTCAGCCACTGAATATGCATATCTGCATGATCTTGTGTTGATGAACATCAAGTCAACAGCATCAGAAAACTTAAGCCATTCTGATTTTACACTAGTTCTTCAGGTTGCTTCTCCCTTGGAAAAGCCTGCTGAGGAATGATCACTGATGATCAGAGGTTACTTTTTTGATGCTTGTCCCAATATCGAAACTGTATCTCAGACAATGTATTTAGCTTTAACAGTTGGCAAAGAGACCACGGTGGGAAATTTAGGAGGAAGAAAACAACATAAATAAAAATATCAGCTATACAGATAAAAGAATATGACATTTAGGAATTATAGTTGTTTTGGTTTACAATAATTTTGGAACAATAAGACAGTAAGGCATTCAGTGGTATAAATGCCGATAAAGGAAAGAACAGATTTGGCATCAGAAATATGAAGGGACAGCTCATTCCAGAAGAAAATTGACTCCATTTTGATAAACTAGCTATAAGGCTAACATATTGTTCTCTAAGGGTGATAGCCAGTAACTGTTTCAGAAATATTGTAGGTTTGGCTGCAACCCGATCCATGTAATTTCACTTAGTCAAAGAAGTGTCAGCCATTGAGCCAAATAATACAAGAAGGTGTCACAGGGGAATGGACAGAAATACAAGAAAATGCTTCTGAGAAAGTAGCAGTTCATTTCAAATAACCCATTAATGAAACAATGTAATAGAAAAAGAAAAAGAAAAAAAACTAGCCTTCATGAGGTAGCCAAGAAAAGTTTGGGGGCAGTGCTGAAGTAATGATAGCACCTAGTAGTTCCATGAAATGTCACTGGGCTTATCTACATATGCACTTTGAGTGCAGTAGACTATTTTACTGTGCATCAAATTGTTATGTAAAAATCCATGGCATTATGTTAATGTACAATAAAATAGTCTACTGCACATTACTTGTCACTAGAAAAGCTTGCAAATGTGCTACTGTGCATTAGCACAGCCTAATGTGCATTAATTAATACCTCACATTAGAGTTACTAAATTTAATGTGCATTAGAAAAGGTGCATTAATGCATGTATAGATGTGCCCACTGTTGGCTGTGAATAAAAAATAAGAGAAAATCCTTAAGATACTGAAAGCACATACGGGGTGGTGGGGAGCGTATAATCTAAACACCTGCCTGAAAATACTATATATTTTACAAAGTCAAGCAGAATAAGAGACATTAAATGCTAAGGTTCCACCACCAACCTCTTTCCTCACCTAACTTCAGCCTTGAATAGATTAGGATTTCAAAACAGGATAATCAATTAATGGAAAATAGCAAAACATAACTCTTCACCCACATGGCTATATATGCACAAGTCAGGTCACACTGGCTTTATACAAGCATTCAGTTTTTACCAAGAGAAATGCTGCTCTTCCAGTAGAAACTGGGCATGCGTAGATGCAATGGGAGCCCTAAATGAATTAGTGTGCTTTAAAAAACTGCTTCAATTTAGGGCTGATCATGAGTGACTGGTGCCTTCTGAATCTGGGGAAGGGGGGACACCTGTAGAAGCCACTGATGGCGGTGGCCCTGTCAAGGGGGGCACTAGCCCTGCTGACAGCATCAGTGTCAGCCATTGGGGGGCATTAGTCCCGTTATGGAGGGCACATGCACCCCCATGCCCCTCTAAAAGTCACCTATAGGGCCGATTAAAACCCTGTGTCATGCATACACCCTGCTGACTTACCTGTGGGGAGGAGAGGGTGACCTACCAGCAAGTGTAGCAGTCCCTGGGCTGTGTATATGTGGGGGGGGAGGTTGGTGCTTCCCTGCCACAGCAGTAGCAGATGCCCCACACACAAGTGACACCCACCCACAGGCACCCAGCTTGGGTGGTCCTGCGGGGGAACCACAGCCACAGAGGAAAGCACCAGGCCCCACATAGCTCAGGCAGGCAGGAAAACAGGCTCGGGGGAGGAAGGAAGGAAAGATCAGGTTCGCTGCTTTTCTTGGGCAGAGCCTGCCTTCCTGGGCTGCTCCCAGGCTGCAGGCAGGGTTTCCTGCAGAGCTGTGGAGCTGCATGGAGCTTGGTATATAGCAAACCCCCAGTTTTTCTTTTTAATATATATAATATATATAGATATGCATTCTCTTCCCTTCCCCCAATTATTTCTGGCTTTTTTTTTTTCTTCCTCTCTATTCCCTATATACAAGCATAAGTGAGCTCTGACTTAGGATAAGCTTTAACATTTTTAATTTTGGTAGCAAGTTTTGGTTTTTCATATACACTGTTTTATATAGTATTATTATTAGGTTTGTATTGATTCTTACAGTTGTATAGTGTATTCTTATCATTTTTTTTGTATTGATTGTTATTGTTTCATATGGATATTGCATGGTTTAGGCCTGTGTTCGTAAGTAAACCAAAGTCATGTCAAGTTTCTATATATCATGCCTCTATCTTGTGTCTTCTGCCCGGGCACCCCATGTTGCAACTGTATGAGTCATGTACCCCTTCCATGTGAATTGGTTCCTGGATGAATGAAAATGATCGAGAATGACTGAAATACTTTGGTAGTTGGCCTCTACTGAATGGCGTGTAATGTCTGGGCCATCACCTCACATTGATTCATCCAGGAACCATGGACCTCACACAGGAACAGAGACAAGAACCCAGAATTTGAAAGACAAAAGACCCTGCAGAGCTAGCAACTCTACCATTGTACCCCACCATTAGAGATACCTGAAACTGCACATCCGTGCATGGAGCACACATGCTCAGTACACCAGGGGCTGACCCTTGCCTGAGCATGCCTCCTGTCACTAGGATCACACAAGGTCTGCCCCTATAAAAAGTGGAAATGAAGACAGACTCAGTGGAATGCCCTCTCCATCTGGACCAGTACCATGCCACACCACCTATCTACCCAGAGGCCCTGGCGACCCCCCCTCTGGACAACACCTAATAGACAAGGACACCTTTTCAGCCTGGATAGGTGGCTATCATCCCCCATGCCCTCTTCAACCAAGGACTTGGACTCTGCTTCTCTTCCCCACCTGGACTTTCACTGAGTCTCTTTCTCCTGCTGCCATTTTGTGTGCGTGTGAACCAATAATTTCATGGAGCCATGTAGTATGTTGTCTGTGTAATAAAACTATTATTTGGACCCCTAAGTAGGGTTGTGCTTTACTATGATTTGGCCCTGCTCCAACCTCTGCTCCTCGCCCCTCTAACTTCTCTCTCATTTCTCCCTCTCCTGCTTCTGGCTCACTGCTGCCTTTCAGTCTCTCCTGCCACTTTTCATGTGATTTTCTGCTCTCCCCCTGCTCCTACTGCCTTTTCCCTGTGACTTTCTGCCGCCTTTTTTTGCTTTCCTACTGCCCTGCCACCTTTCAGTCTCTCCTGCTGCTTTTCCTGGGATTTTCTGCTGTCTGTCTCTGTTTTCAGGTTTCCCCTGCACCTTCTGTAGTCATCCCTCCCCACCCCCAGCTTCTCAGATCCTCGTGGCTGGCCTGCAATTTTCTCCAGTAGCTGGAGCCTTTCTCCAGCTCCCAACACCTACTGCTGCTTCTTGCAGCTTCTCTATCTTCCCCAGAGCCATCCTCTGGCTCCCCACACCCACAGCACCTCTTTAACACCCACACTTTCCCTTAGTCCCATTTTCCTTCTTCCCACCTACTTTTTCAGCTCCTCCATAGCTCTAGCTGCAGTCCCAGCCTCTGTGCTGGCATGGCTCCCCTGTTCTGTAGGCTTTGGGTGTAGTCTTTTAATCAATTAAGATCAATTAACCTAAAATTACCCCCGAGCCTCAGTTCTTCACCCCAGACCTCTCTAGTCTACCAGTTCTAATCTCGGTCCCAGTGACTTTCACTCCGTACACTCCTACTTTCTTACTTTAACCTTACCCCAGGTACCCCAAGCACACAAATGCACACTGTACTATCCAAATTAGGAACTTACCTGTGTGTATGTGTAGATGGGTTGTATGTATGTGCCTAGGCTGGTTTGGATGTGTATGTGCCTGAGCTGGTAATGTGTGTGTGTGTATGCACCTAATTGATTTGTGTGTTTGTATATGTGCAATTATGTCATGCCCTCCTGTCTAACAGCACAATATTGAGATCCTGAAAGTTGGCCTGACCCCACAGGGCAACAGATGTCCCACTCTGCTGCTGTATGTGCCTGGTACCTCTTTAAACAGGTATGTGCAGCTAGGGATGGAGCAGCTCTTCTCTCCTGCTACATGCGACTTTCCAACACATAGAGCTGGGAATGAGAGAGCTCCCAGCTCTCCTGCTGCACATGCCAGCTTAAAGAGGTACCCAGTACAATCTTCTGAGGGTGAGGGAACTCCCTCATCCCCAACTGTAGGGGCCTGGCACCTCTTTAAACAGCATGTTTAGGAGGGGATGAGGGAGACTGGAGAGAAGGGAACAGTGGGACAATTCTCTCTACAACTTCACTGTACTAGAGTGACCTGGGGAAGGCCTGGAGAGTCTTTTCCTGCTTGTCCACAGGCCCCTGGGAGAGAGACTTACAGCAAGCAGGTACATGCCCTCTCCCAGAAAGTAATGGAAATGTCTCACTACATTTCCATTGTTAGAAATGAACACTGGTTCATAACTAGTCTCATATTCCCTGGGGTGGCAGTGTCCTTAGGAATCTCAAATAAAAGTCCCAAATAAAAACATCCCACTCAATACTGGATGACATCATCTTTCTCCTTACTGGTTGCTTCTTCAATCCCTCTCTTCTTTCAGAAAAAAAAGGGCCATAAACAAAGGCCAAGAGTTGTTAATAAAAGCTCTGGATCTGATTCCCACCTAGCAGTACTACATCATACCTTCTTAAACAGAGATGAAGCAGTAAAACCCAAATATTGTGGTATTAGTAAAAAGCTATTCAGGTTATATCCCCATTCCATAACATCCTAAACAAAATGGAAAATGGTCAAAACAACTAAGCATTTTACTATAGTTTTGCCAAGGACAAATAGACACAGAACAAAAAATACTTCATAAAGAAACTAGTGGCTTATAAATAGCATGGAGGATCCCAAAATATCAGGTACAATCAGCAGCTTGGAAGATTCAGGAACAGGCAGGTCAGAGATCATAAGGAACAAAATAGATTTATAAATGCCACTGACAACTGCAAAGTATTACAAGGCTTAGAAGTACATTATTTTAGAGATTCCTGTTGAACCAGAAGCAAATAAGCTACAAAGACTAGGTTAGGTCAAATAACAATAAAGTTATGAAGCATGATTTGAGACACCTTAAGATGCACAGCATGGTAAAGTACTAAATGCAAAAATATAAAAAGCAACAAATGACGCAGGAGAAGCAATAGATAGTAGGCCAGCCTTAGCACAGAATGATAATTCCTATTTCTGTAGGCCATTACTGCATTAGTGATGAGGAGGGATAGATATAGTGTGGGCACAGATACTTTCCTATTCCTTTCTCTTGAGATCCATCATGATTCCCAGTTGAAGGGTCCATAAGAACTTTGGAATTTGTCCCATGACACTTGAAAATTTGGTAAAGTTGTACTTCTGGTTCTTGTAAAGCTAATAATTAAACAGGTCTGGCAATTAGGAAACATGGGAAAGAAGTCCAGGGTCACTGAGTCAGAATACCTCAACATGCATAAAGTGACTATGAAGGATGTGGGCAAGGGTTGGTGCTGTATCTATCATTCTGTACTGTGTCTTTTAAAAAGTATAGCATAGATGGTGCAGACTTCTTTCTGCCATCTGGATTCAGAACTCCCATCTTGATGACAAGGTTTTCTGTGATCCGGAATCTTTGGAGCAATGAGATTTTCAGCTACCTCACTGCATATCCCCATCTTACCCTGGTACTACACATACCAGACTTATTAGGGGGGAATGGCATAGGTCATTGCTGCTAGCCCTAAAGCATTCTTACAGTAAAGGAATTCATCCTTGATTCCTTGCAGCCCACATACAGCATGTACACCTGCATTGATACCCAATTGCCCCATATGGACTGGAGCCAGGGGACAAAATTTACCACTTAAGAACATATGCATGCTAACAGACATGGGGGGAAAAAACCCAGAAACAAAAAACACACTTTATCAGAAGAAGCATCACTTTAATTCAACTCGGCTACGCACCATCTGCATAGATCAGCTGCTTCAGTGGGGCTCTTAGTTGCTTTTAGCTAAAGCTGATTCAGTAAACTATTAGATAAAAAGCATTGAAAAGCCCCACTGAAGAGTCCAATCTATACAAATGTAGGGAAAGCCTGGGGCAACTAATGCAATGCTTCTTCTGGGCATACACTGGGCTTGGTGTGGGAGTGTGCAGAATTTAAGGTAAAGTGCCAGGTTTTTTTTCCCCCCATGTCTGCAATCAGCCATAAATGGAATGCAGGGTCAGACCACAGGTACATCTAGCCCGTATCCTGTATCTCACTGTGACAGAGAATGGGAATGTTTATTCAGGGCCTATCCAGACTGCCTGTCTTCTGCCTCTTCTTCCACACAGCTTCCAACATTCTGAGGTCTAGGAAGCCCTAAACTGGAGATCGCATAACCCATACATTTCCTTCTCTATAGAAATGATGATGCTTACTAGACGATATGTTTTAGAAATTATTTAAAAGCACAGTATTATATAACTACCAGTATTGAATAGATAACCTGAACCTAGGCACAGCCCTCTCACCCATAGTTGTGCATGCAGCATTCCTTTCATATTCTCAGTTTTATTTCAGATCTGTCTTTTGCTTAGGGGTGTTTAAATTCATCAGGTTCATATGTTTTTATTTTTGTTTTCATACACCTTGACCTGAATTTTACTCTTCATTTACACAAAACTATTCCAACTGAGATACTGTTCACCTTAGTCATCTCCATGTGAATTAGGAGAAGAGGCATTGACCTTTACAAAGAACCTAAAACTTATGTAAAGAATAAGCCCTTTGGGTGAATAGAATAGTTATGAAGCTGTTAGAGTTTTCCACTGGGATGATAAACCATTCCCTACAACTCCAGTTGTGATATAGCTTGAAGTAGAAATACCTTTAGGCCAATGATACAGTGAGTGCTAAACAGTTTTGAACTAACTTTTTATAATTAACAGTTGACTCAGGGTCTTTGAAACATGTATACAGATTACTAGTTTTGGATATACTACACCCTGGTCTGTTGACTCTATCAAATATACATCTTCATCTGTCATTTTACAACCATCTGGTTTCTGTTGGCAACACATCATTTTATAATCTGCAGGATACTCTTCATCTGAGGGCTGTAGTCCCAAAGCCAATCTTGAGATATTAATATATTCAATCTCATCACATCCTTTATCTGCTATTGCAAATCTTGTAAACCATATTTAGGTACCTATACAAAAAACCTTGGTATAATTTTCAGATGTAGTGAACACTTTCAGTTTCCATAGGTTCTATGAGGATTATTAATTGATCAACCACTGATATCTAGGTGTTTAATGTAGTTCTAGGAATCTAATTTTTGCCATGTATGTTTAAAATTAGTGGCTCCTATTTTTTTTCTAATATTGGCTTTCAACAAGTATCTCTATGATTTCCAACTGTTGCTCTAATTTTATATTTCCATATAATAGATTATCACTAGGGCATTAGTGTCAATAAAAAAAATGACTTCCTGAAGATTAATTTGCTGCCAGAATTTGAACTTATATGCAAGTGCAATATGAAAATTCTGCACAGTTCCTGCCAAGTGCAGACTACTGAAAAACCTTTTGAAACTAGACCAACTTTAGCATAAAAAACTTGATTCTGATTTATTTTTCCACTTTTGGGTACACACAGACTGATGTCCTTTCATCTTATTACCGTTACATTTCATATTAGTTTCCATTCTACAGTTTTTAAGGTTAAAAATATGATAGGACAATAAAAATAAGTCCACCATCTACAGTATCATTTGAGAGGACCTGCTGATAATGTTAGGGCTAGAAGTAAGGCTTCTCCTGGAGTAATTAACTACAATTTCAGGGTATACCTCAGTTTAACTAAAACTGGTACCATGGATATTTGATTCCTAGAATTGTTAACTTGTAGGAATCCTCTTCTTTTAATGGGAGAGCTATTCTCATACTTGCTAATTCAACATTTGTAGTTTCTTAGGTTTGAGATATACCAGTAAGTCAATCAGAATTCAAAGAATAATAAAAATTTGGTGATGGCCATGAGTCAGGAAGCAAGAGTTTTGAAAATGGCCAGTTATGGTAGAAGACGGTATAAAAAGTGGGATTTTCAGAGTAACCTAATTACCTAATGCTCCTTTAAAGATCCTGTCCAAATGGACAGAAACAAACAAATCCTAAAAATCTGATTGGTAATAAACAAGCAAAAGGAAAGAAACCACAATTTTTATGTATTAATGTAATCTCCCGTGCATGTCCTTCAATGACCAGTGTGACCCCTGGCTTGGAGAGTGGATATTTGTTCTCCCAAATGTAATCAGCTTGCTAGCTAGGGCATCTGTGGGGATACTATCATTTCTCATCTGCCATGACTTTGATGTTGCATGAAAACAGAAAGGCTGATCTTCTTTATCCTTGTATAGATTCCATACAGATGCTGCAGGTCCCATATTTCAGCGCTTCACCTTCCCTATACCCACCTAGCACCTCCCAGTGACAACACAGCAAAATAATGTTCAATCAGAATTTGCAATAGTATCTTCCCAGCATTGTCCCAGAAGTGTACACAGTCCTCCCTCCATGTCAGTACATTTCCCAATCCTACTTGGGAGCTTGAAAGTCCTTCTCATACTGCTGTTCACATACTGAGTCTAGGGGAATTCAGCCTTCTTTCCTCAGTCCTTAGCTCCAGTACTCATGGCTACACTGTGTTGCCTGTAGGTAGTCCTGTCCTGTCTCCAGTAGTCATCATCTCCAAGGCCCAGTCTCAGCTGTCCAGCAATTGATCTGGCTCCTCCAAGATGGCTCTGGAGAGAGCCGCTTGCTGCTGCTGTTCCCACCATTCAGTCCTGCCAGGGCCTGCCTTCTAGTGTGCAACTGCTGAAGAGCCACCACATCCACATCTAGTACCCCTCTCCACCATGTCCAGGCAGGTTTTGAACTCTGCCACCATGTTCTACTCCAGCCCAGCGGGTTCCTCTTAGTCGGGCTCATCCTGGGGCCAGTGCCCTTGGACATGCTTGGTGTGCTTCTGGGTAGCCATTGGAGAGTTTCAGCCCAACTGCTGCCATGTCTGATCAGGCTCCACCACCACAATCAAGAAAAAGTCTTTTTGTTCATAAAGATATTTCTGTGCTGTGTATGAAAATGTAACTGTATCTCATGTAGACCTACCTAAATTAGTTTAAAATAGTTATCTTGGGTACTAGTTACATCACAGTTCAGCAAGACCTAACCAACCAAGTATTTTACTCGGGGGGGTTATAACAGAGTAGATTCTATAACCTGTGCTGAGTTCCATGCTACCATGCATACTTCAGCCAGGCAATTTGGAATAGATTGGGTAAATCAATACAAGATGCAGCCATACCCTTGAGCAGAGTATAAATAGATCTTAATATTAAATCAAAATTTTATTAAAAGTTGTTAATGTTCAGTGCTTAAAAATTCCTAAAAATGGAGAACATTTTCTTCTAAACCAGTGGCCAGGGTGCTACTAGGAGGATGGGGGTTTAGTTTTCTGCTGTCATTCAGATTTATTCTCATCTTTAAATTTACAGGACTCTGCCTTATGCTTAATTTGGGGATATACTGGAGCTAAGAACAGATATTTGGGGGAGTTAGGGAAGGTTAAATCTATTGAAAATGGCTGCCCAATATCAGGTAATTCAGGATAGGGGGAGCTAGTGGGGGGACGGGATTTGGGGTCCAGCAGGCTGGAGGGAGGTCTGCTGGGAAATGGGGGGCAAGTATGACCCATGGGTGGGTTCAGGGAGGCAGGTGAGACCCATAGGTTGGGAGCAGTGAACACTGATTAAAGCATCTGTACCCAGAATGGCTGGTGTGATGGAGTTTGAGAGGGCTGGCTGGTCAGGTGTCAGAGGCAAAACATAGGCCAGTACCAGGGGAGAGGAGAGAGTGAAAAGAGCAGCACCAGGGTTGGGGCCAGTGGCTGGGTTTTCCCAGCCCTGAGGCTTCTTAGGGGAAGTGGACAGAAGTTACAAGCACCAGTTTGACAAAAATTGAATGTTTGATACTACATAGATCCAGATTTATTTTAAACCAGGTTCTACAATTTTTAGACCAATTTTTTACAACTTCTGTACAGTTACAGGCTTAGACTGATTGCCAGTCACTGAGATGGGGTCTGTAAATGAAAGGTCGGCACCCAGAAGAACTAAGTTGAAATTGGGTGGCCATTTAGAACCTAATTTAACCTCCCCAAATGTTTGTACTTAGCCTTTGAGGTTATATTGCTTATCTTTCCCTTTCTTGAAGATATTACAATGCATCTGACACTTAGGTGGAATATGCAAGAGAAATAACTATATATTTCCTTAGTCCTATTGAAATCACTTCTTTAGAAAGAATTTTTTTTGCAAATACCAATAGTACTTTATGCTCACAGCCTGATCCTCTTCTGTTCTGCTTACTCTTCAGATTAGCCATGGTTTCTACAAGAAACACCTGTAAAAGTTCCTTTTAAATGAGGACAGCTGTACTTGAATATTAAAAAAAAATGTTGGCACATAATTTATTAAATGAAAATTTCTGTGAATTGTAACAAAAGAAATTACATTCTGTGAGAAAACAGTGAGGTCTTTTGCCAGCTGGTTAAAGGTAGAAAAAAATGTCTTCCTTCATTATGACTAGAGTTTCTGTTTAGGAATCTCTCAGACAGGAAACTTTCTTGAGCCCTGACATTTAACTCTGGGGAAAAGACATCATCCTTTTTCACTATCTGTGACCTAGCTGGTTAAACCAGTGGTGCTCAACCTTCCAGTCCAGTTGGCTGGATAAGAGGTGTGAGGCTGGTCCATAGGCCAGATGTGGTGCATAGGATCAGTACACAGGCCTGATCCAGCTCTGGACCAACCCCACATGCCATACCAAGTCACAGAGTGACCCTATGCACCAGCCTGAACAAATTCTGGCATGGTCTATATGCTATGCTACATCATATGACCCATCAGACTCCTTATAAATGGGGCTCCCTGTTAGTCCAGAAATCTGGCATCAGAGGAGCAGCAACTAATGCTTCTCTTCCACCCCTGCTGTCAGGTGTACATATTTGGAGCTACCTAATGAGAGGACAAGATACTACTTCACGTGCTTAGGACTACATGGACACTTAAGTGTCCACACTGCACATACAGTAGGATTGCAAACTGTGTATGAATAGCCAAAATCACAGTTACACATCTGGAAAACTGAAATACAATAAAATATCATTCTGTCCTATATAGAGAAATTATCATTTACAGTTCTTAACACACTGTGACTAGGGACAATGTCACACATAAACTGGTTAAAGTGATCAGAAACTAATTTAAACCTGAAACAGAACAGAAGTTCAGAGTCCATAAACCTGTTTCAAAATGGCCAAAACTTATTTGAGATAAAACTGGTTGAATGTAGTATCAGATTTTGCTCAAGCAAAGGCGTGCTGGCCATGCCCTTCTGCTTTCTAGCCAGACCAGTGAAGGCTGCCTGACAAGGAACTGTGGGTGAGGCACCTGGCTGAGCTTGCAGCCTAGTTGGCCTAGTGGGGGCTGGAGCAGCCCCTGACAGATATTTCCACACTGGAGTGGAGGGGTCTAGGGCATGGGACCAGCAGGCTGAGGAAGAGGGGAGGGAGGGGAATTAAACCTCCCAGCCTTGCCTCTCCCACTGGCACAGGATCCCAGCCAGGGTCTGCCAGCTTTTTCCCCCTGCTGGCCACTTGAGTGGTTGGGTACATAGTAAACCTTTAGCCCAGGCAGCATCTCAGGCTTGGGGGGAGGAGGAAGGGGAATTAAATCCCCCTGTCTCCTCTCTCTCACTGTCATGGGACCCTCAACTTGCTTTCCCTAAGCAAGCCAGCAGATCCTGGCAGGGTCCCATGCCAGTGGGAGAGGGGAGGCAATGGGGTTTAACCCCCTTCTTCCCCCCCTCCAAGCCTGAGACCATGTCCCCACCACTTGGGGATAAACCTGAGACAGGCTGCTTCCCCCTCCAGACAAACCCTGGCTGGAGTCCCTGGAGGCCAGAATGGGATTTTATACCTGTTCTCAAACATACTTAGTGGCTTGCCAGGGTCTCCCCCGCTCTCCCTGCCTTTGCCTCCATCCCAGCTCAGCTTCCATACACTGCTAAAAGGAAGGGAGGGCTCACTGTAGCACCTCCCCCTTCCCCCTCCGCAACCTTTAGCCTGAGCCACTACAGGGGTGCGGCTGCATTTCTAGAATCAAAAGTGAATATCTATTTACTTACTTCTTGGTTTGATCTACACAGTTTAGACTAACCTGTAAAGGTTGAATCAGTTTAGTCCTGGGATTTTTGAATGTCTGTACTTAGCCTGTATGTTCACTGCTTTATGAGCCTAATTTCTGTATTACACTTATTCATAAGAATCATAAATGGAAGTTATTGTTCAGACTACAGCTTCTGAAATCTCCTTGAAGAACTCTTCAGGGACTGGCGCTACTTCCCCTGCACTTTACTTTAATGGAAACTTTTTAAAGGACTAAGAATAGCATTTACATTCATGTCTGAAATATGCCAATAAATGTAAATATCACCATAATCCCTATCTTTATTTAGAAGAGGATCTGAAATGGCTTCTAGACTTAGTCTACTACTAACAGGTTCTGCTGGAAGCAGGTGACCCACTGGTATTTATCTTTTCACCTGAGGAATTAAACAGTAGCATTTGGGCTTCGGTTTCTTCTCAGAGGGTATGAATACCAAAGTTAGTTCACTGAGCAGAGGGCTGCACTCATGATTCTGCATACTAGTTTCTTCCTCTTCAGGTTATCTGATAAAGCTTTCTGGCTAGTGTCCCAGCTGCATCTTAGGTTGATGTTTCTGGCTACAGTCTGGTTCCTGATCAAATTGACTACCTAAGAATATCTATCAAAGTGTACCTGTTATTTTTCTAAGATAAAGAAATATTTTTATGTATAATTTTATTTATAATTTTATTTTAATGGATACATTTTAGGTTTTAATCTGTGAACTAGAATTCTCTAATATTTCTAGTGGAAGACCAATGTTTGGCTTTTCTTCCAACAGTTATTTTGTATTTGCAAATCTCATTCAGTTTTCACAACATATTTTTGTCTGTCATCAGGAATTCTTGAGGACACGCTGTTGAGTCATACTGATGTTGATTTCACCTGAGTTCTAATGAGCTATTGCTACTTCTCCCTCAACCTTGAAACCTATCAAGGAGAGTCTGAAGGTGTTGTCCTTTCCTGATATGGCAACATATAAGCTTAGTGGTAATTGTGGCTCCCTCCCAAATATGCTGTAGTTCCTATAACACCTATTACTCTGTTCATAACACTCATAACACTGTTCTTGTTGCAATTGTGAACTGAAAATGTAATTTGCTAGCTCCAACTTGACCTGAGTAAGATTATATCATTCTAGCTAAGGCTTTTCATATGGTGGAAAAGGGTTTGCCTGGAATTTTTTTTAATTCAAGCCATTTTCACAATGGCATAACAGGGCACCTTCACGCCCTAGGAAGCATGGCCAACTGCTGGAGCCATGATGAACCTTTCCTGACCTGTAGACTGTGAGCATGCATAGTAACAACTAGAAGCCACTGGACACTAGTATCCAGTGCAAACATCAGGGGCTTATGCAGAGCCCTGGTGTGCTGGGCACAAAACCCTATAAAGGCTTTGACTGACTGACTGTCTGCGCACGAGTGCAAGTGTGTGACTAGAGGCATGAGTGTGGGATTGCATGCAAATGGGCTTGCATGCTTGGGTTGCTTGAGTGCTTAGATAGTGGAAGTGATTAAATAGAAGTGGTCCTGTGGGACATGGGGGCTATCCTGTGGCTGCTGATTATTTGGTGTTGTTATCTGACTGTTGCAGCATATGGAGCGAGAAAGAGTAAAAGCAAGAAGCTGGAACTGGACCAGTCCTAAACCTTAGCACTGATCTCTGCAGAGTAAGACTGTATCTGAGTTGGCTCCCCAGACCTTTCCCCTGGGTGTGCTCTGCACAGAAGTAGCAGCTCACGTAGCCTTGGTGGGTATTACCCTGCCTAAGGGGACTTCTTTCTGAAGAAAGAAGGGGGATTCTGTCTTCTGAGGAAATTAACAGGACTGGCCCCACTGCTGTATAATAAAAGTCATTCACCATTTATTGATTCCTGATTGAATAGATAGATAGATCGATGGATAGATATAGTTATATTGGTTGTTGTTGCATACCCTGTTGTTATTTACCTGTTGTTCATTAATAAGCCAGTTAATTAATTTCAGTTCCAATTTTCAGTCTGCCCTTGATTAGCTGAGATTAGGATCTTGTAAGGGACTAGTAAGGCAGTGACAGATATGTCTATCTAGTTTGCCAGTTAGCTCAGGGGGGGTCAAGAAACAGCTTAGACCATGGAGCCTTTCATTGTTTAATTAATTAGTGAATTAATCAGCCATTTCGTTTGATTGATTTGGGGTCCATATGATTTGTATTCTGTGAGTTGGGCTGATTGATTTGCATCTTTAGAGAGACAAAGTGTTCCCAGTCTAATACAACCACCAGCTGCAGTAGTGGCTATTTTTTTATACCCTCCAAAGGCAGAGCACAGGCCTGCTACCCTGGTTTGAACTCACCACCCTGCCCAGTCATGCCACTGCATTCTGAGCATGGTTGACTTCAGAGTCCTTCCTAAACTGTAACCCTGTCAGATAAAAAATATTTCCCAGCTGAACAATGGAATAGCATTTACATTGCTTATCCTTGCTCAATACTGAATACTGTAATGTGGTATCTTCTCTTCCTTGTAGTGTCTATTTTGGCATCTGCCAGTACATAAATGAAAAATACTTAGCACCATATGAGATATTATGTATTTTTTCAAATTCAGTTTAAGGTCCAGGCCAATAAATAGTACTAATCAAGGTATCTCAGGGCAGTGGTCTCTGCAGATCTGATTCCAGGCCACCTGCAGGTCTACCCATTTTAAAAGAATTTTGCACCTTGGGTCTGTTTGAATACTGGCTGAAACTGCATAAGCATTACCACTGCTCCACCAGTTTCCACTGAGGGATCTTCTCAGAACTATAGTATGTAAATTAGTTTTTTTACAGTCTTTTCCCCTCTTCCAGTATTGGGGAGCAGAGAATGTCTGACACTTTGAAGCTTTGGACTTATAGGCTTATATAAGAAATGGCAATTGAAAGAAAAACAAACAAACCAACAAACCTTGCATAACAGAAACCTTATTATTGAAGAATAAGCTTCAAATCATAGATAACAATACTAAAACCAATCAGCCTTAGTACTTGGTATGCTGAGACAAATAGTAATATGCTTAACTTTCAAGCTTGTATAGTACAGTTCTATTTTATTTTAGACAACAAGTGATAAAAGATAATTTGTGACAGACATTCAATAAATTCTGACATTCCATCCACTAGAGTCTACTGATAAATATAAATTTTACAAACTGGATATTCATTCTCATCATGGCAGCTTTCAACTTCTCAGTTAAGATTCTAGAAATTAATATTAACATTCTAAATCCACTACACAAAAAAGATGGTAATAGACTGTTTGTGAGGAAAGCATACTATTCATTCCTAGCCCCCTCTCTCCCCTACATCCCACTCCCATTTTCACTTTCAGTTTACAAATAAAAGCCAGTTTATGTCCAGCTACATGGAGTATGAAGTCACATTTTCCCCTTGAATGTACATGATTGTTAATCTGATTGTTTATTACCAAAGAGTTTTCCACTCAGCCTTCAGGAGTGTTCCATCCAACTGTCCAAGAAGCATTTCTTTTTTTATCCTTTATCTCCATGTTATTCTTACTTCCATACAAAGCACTAGGATATATTTCCAATACTTTCCATGAAAGCTGGCTTTAGATGTTCAAGGAGATTAGATAGAGATAAAAATAGCCACCCAATCTAAAATAAGTTAGAATGGGGGGTGGTGCTCTTGGGGGGGAAAGCAGGATCTGCCAAAGATATTGGGGGAGTGGATGGCATCCATGGGAGTGGTTAGGGGATCTGAGGTCCAGGTGGCATCCGCTGGGAGATCAGGGAGCAAGTGGGAGCCATGGGGTAATTGGGAGAGCAGGTAGAGTCTGTGGGGGGTTGTTGGGATGTGGGAGGATTTGGAAAGATCAGGGGGATTTTAGTGCCCATAGGAAGTCTTGAGGGGCTATGTTTAGCATTCCAACCCCCCCAGCAAACTTATACCTCCATCACCCCCTCCCCCCACCGAAACTTACTTCCTCAGTTCTTGGCATCAGCAAATGCTAATGATACTGTCACTGGGAGTGGGTTGCAGGATGGAGGGTTGGGGGAATGGCTGGTCTGTTGTGGGGAGGGCACAAGGGGCTGGAGGACTAAAAATGGCTCAGTACCAGGGGGGCAGGTAGGAAAAGCACAGCCCTGATCTGTGGTTAGTAGCTGGGCTTTCAAAGACCTGGTACCATGCTGGGAATTGTATAGAAGTAGGACTGTGCAAAGCTTCAGGTGCTGATTCTATTCAGAGGAGATTCAGCCAGATTCGGTGGCCGAATCTCCAAATCTGAAGACCAATAAAAAGGTCTTAAGTGATTCAAAGCTCTCTCAATTGATTCAGAAAAGATTCAGAGACCTTTGGAGAGATTCAGGCAGTCCCCACTTGCTGCCACAGGGAGTGGACCTCGACTCCATGACAGTAAGTAAGGGGGAGGGGACTGGAGGAGGATGGGGGGGCCATGGGGGACCCCTGCCAGGCCCCATAAATCCCCGCTGCCCCCCACTGCTTAAATATTAAATTAAATATAATAATAATAAAGCCCTGCACTCACCAGCTCCTGCAGTGGTTGTCAGGGTCTCATGGCAGAGCCCCTCACACAGTGTGGGGCAGTGAGGATTACCCCCTGCCTGGCAGGACCCAGTGAGCATGAGCGTTTTTTGTTTGTTTTTAAAGAGCTGGTATGCTGGGGCCAGGCAGGGCAACCATTGATGGGGCTGGGAAAGCGGGCAGGGGATAGGGTCTGTTTGATTCAGAGATTTGGCTGATTTGGCAATGGCCAAATCTCCAAATTGGATTTGGCCAAATTGATTTGGGAAAGTTATTCAAATCACCAAATCGAATCACTATTCCCTGAATTGGCCAAATCTAAAGTGTATACTACTATAGGCACTTTGCACAAACCTATACAGAAGTTTAGAAAAGTTAGATCAACCTAAAAATGGTCAACCCAATCCATGATAGACTACCTTGGAGTAGGGTTAACTTAGATCATGTCTTCCATTTTTGGATCAGTTTAACCTTCCTGAAACTTCTGGACTGTTCATGCTTAGAACTACCTAACTAGGGATTTAAGTGTAAGGTCTGAACCTAGGTGAACTAAATTAGATTGGGTAGCCATTTTTAATGCAATCTAACCTTCCATTAATCTCCCCAAGTGTCTGTACTTAGCAGCATAATTCCTTTTGCCAGTGTGGAACCCTGTGCATCTATCTCTCTTTCTCCCTCTCTCTCTTGGCAGCTGCTTTAACCCAATTTAGGTATGAAATGAAAGGTACTGGTCTAAAGTGCTTCTAGGAAACCAGTTAGGAAGTTCTAATTTGTTTATTTAAATTAAAGATATTTAAATATAGGTCCCATAGCACTATAAATTACCATGATATCTATTATGGATCATGTGCTATTCACATCAAAGGATAGTATATGTGGAAAGCTGAGATCTTAGGAAACTGGGTGAGACTAAATGAAATGATTAAAACAGTTATAAAATAGCATTTTCTTCTTTCTGGCTACTGGAGGTGTTTGCAGCATATACTTCCAGAGCCTAACCGATGTTTCTTTCCTTCTAGAGAACCATTCCAGTCCAAGATTAAAAGACATGAGAATTAAAGACTATGGATGCTGTTTGCCCTCTAGAGCATAAATTAATGTTCTCAGCTGTCTGCCATCATCAACTGTGCTGGGTTAGAATTAATAGCATTTATTAGAACTGCTGTATCTAATATAGACAGATGCTTGTAACAGGTCACATTGAGTGACATAATGATTTCAGTGCTACATTTGAAATAGAATCTTTACTTTTGTTCAGTCATTCAGTTATGGGCTAGTGACTAAAGAAAAACTACCCAGATTTACAGTTTGCTTTTCTAAGTATCAGGAATTTGGGGGTTTTGTTTTGTTTTGTGGGGGTGGTATTTTTGTTTTTAAACTTACATTGCTCTGAAATACAGGTTTGTGTTTAGAAAGTGCAATCAAGTCCCTAAGGACTTAAAATCATTGTTTAAATTGAAACAAGAGAATAGTAAACACAATCTGGAGAAAATCTTTTTTCAAGCAGCAAATTTAAAACACAGCTAACTTGTTTTTTTAGAGTATTCTTCTATCTGTAACACTTGAGTTACAAACATGTTGTGATTCTATTATTCAAGAGGCAAGGGTATCTTTGAGTGTTATCTTTCATTGGATCAACTCCATGGTTGGCAGAGAGTTAGAACTCTGTTACATATTTCTGCCCAACAAGACAAGGAATGCATGCATCCTTTCAAAGAGATGCATAAATCAGGATGTTTAATCAGCAGAATAGCAATAAGACGTTTTGAAAATTCTAGTTTTGTATACACCATAGCTAAGAAAACTCCTGAATTTTGAATGCATAATAAACATATCAGATTTTTTAATCAGACTGATATCTAGTCCATCAAGATGTAATGCCTGTGGAAACAAGTACATGAACACAAAGCAGCGCGGCTACAATTTTAAAAAGTAACAACGGACATTTTGATAACTTCAGCTGAAATTCCAGGTACTTAACTGGTGAAATAAAGTATAGTTCCATCTAGTTCCAATGCCACAAGGACACCTACAGGCTTGGTGGCTCCAACCTGTCTAGCACCACAAATGAAAGGGAACTGGGGATAATAATAGACCACAGTGTGAATATTAGCCAGCAGTATGATGCTGTAGACAGTAGAGCAAATAATACTCTGGCATGCATCAATTGATGCATCTCCAGAAAAACCAAGGCAGTGATTCTTCAGCTGCAGTCTCACCAGTGCTGAGTACAATGGGAGTATTGCATCCAGTTCTGGGCACCACACTTTAACAAGGACATGGACAAGCTTGAGACAATCCAAAGAAGAGTCACCCATATGATCAGAGTCTTAAAAGGCAAGCCATATAAGGAAAGACTGAGGGATCTGGGACTTTTCTGAGGAAAAGCGGGCTGAGAGGGGACCTGGAAGCAGCTTACTGCTACACTAGGGGAGTACATCAGGGGCTCAGTGAGCAACAGTTCACCAGGGCCCCAAGGGGAAAAAACAGGAGTAATGGCCACAAACTCCTGGAAGATCGTTTCAGACTCAATGTTAGGAAAAACGTCTTCATAGTCAGGGTGTCCAGATTGTGGACTAGGGTCCCTCCAGAGGTGATGAACCTACTCTGGAAATCTTCAAAAGGAGACTAGAGAGTGACCTTGCTGGTGTCAATAAATGTAACAAAAAATAGTTCCTAGCCCTTCAAAGGAGAGGAACAGATAAGGAAGCCAATATGGGAAAATATATCCCAAGGTGGTGGCACTTCATGATGCAGGAACGAAGGAGATATGAGCAGGAAAAGAGGTTACACAAAAAAAAAAAGGCAACCAACTCATCTCAAAGACTAAATGTCCACTAGCATTTTACTTCCTGTCTTATTTCACAATTAAAGAGAAGAAAGGAAAAGAATAGAAAATTGCTCAAGACCTAGGAAAAAGTTTTGTGGCACAGGGCACAAAGGAAGCCAATAAGCAAACCTTCAGTCCCTAGCCAAGTTGGAGAAGAGGAACTATTAGTTTCAGTGGTGTGTACAGCTCTTTACCATTTCAGTGTGACAATGGACAGGGTTATAATGTGACTTACAGAGACTGCTTTGGCAAAACATCTTCAGTCACAGTCCATACTCATAAGCCATGTCCAGACAAGCATGGACATTTGGTTCCCCGGGAACTAGTCATGGTACACCTCATGCCGCTGCTAGTTGTCCTTGGGGAACGCCTCTGCCACAGATTGACACACTTCAGGTTACCCTGGGTGAAGTACTGAAGGTTAGGGTCAGGACTGCACTGGCCCTAGAAACCTTACATGGGATCCTGGGAATCTCTTAGAGCTGCAGCAGTGGTGATCCTGCCTCTTGGAGCCAGGCCAGCACACTTCCCTGACATACATTGCTCCACTTTTTTTTTTGACCCCTAAATATCTGGGGTCACCGCCCCCCCCCCAGTACTGTTACATTGCAGTGTGGAGAACCACTGAATGTGCTGTATGTGGCCCTGCAGATGTACCTACAGTGCCACATACCACACGGCCATGGTTGTCTGGACACAGCCATAAATGTGCACATGGACAGTCACTAGAAGAAATACATAGCTCAAATGTCACTTCTTTGTGATTAAAAGCACAAATATAAATAAATAACATATAGTGTCAATTAACCCTGCCTTCCAAGCTTATGGTGCTTGAACAGAGGGTGGAATTACTGTTTGTTCAATTTTTTTTCTATATATCAAAAAAAACAAACATGCACTTTTTTTTAGGAATCAGAAAATCTGCATGCTCATAAAATGAAATCTTTGAAAGACAGAAGTTTCATATTATTGATCACAGGTGAATCTCATTTGTTAATGATTACATATAAATGACACTAAAATAAAGTTGTAAAGGCAAAGACTCAGAAATCAGGAAATATGTTGCCCTGTCTCCTTTACCTACTTTATCCCCTACAAGTTCTAGCTCCTCGTGTGTCTACATTAACGTTAAATTATTTTTTCCTTGGTGCCTAGGGGCTGCAAAGACAAAGGAAAGAGAAATTGAGAGTGGAGGATGCGGAGGGTGTCAGCATCTCCTCTTTTGGAAAATACCTCTTCTGGAACAACACCTGAGCTTTCAATTTTACCACCTAGATCTGCAACACTCCAAAGAAACAATTGGAGAGAAATAACTGTTCAGCCCTTGAACCCAAGGATGTTTGCTTGGGACAGATGAGTCTTCTGAAAAATGCAGTTGCCAAATTCTAACAAATCTCTAAAGAACATATGTGAACTGAACTTTCCTTTTGTCTAGAAAAAGAAATCACATCAAGCTTTTTGATGTTATTCCCTCCTAGGAGGAGAATTTTGACACTGTTAAGTACATTTTTTTTGTGTTTAGCTCCTTTTCAAAACATGGAAATTCTGTGTTTGCTTGAGTTCCAGATTTCCGGTAGTGATCTCCCTGGTTTTTTAGTTTTTTGTTTTTTAATATAATGATGAATCAACTTTGGTTTTAAAACCTGAAGGGTAGTTTATAAGCACATTTTTCTGAAGCATTTGCAACATACTGCAACAGTCAGGGGGTGGATAAACGTACATTTGGAGCAATTTCAAAAGGGGAGGGAGTCCTTTTGCTCTGAACTATACAGCAGCTGGTACGTTCTAACAGTTACATGAGCACAAGCCAAGAATGATACAAATGGAGCAAAAGAGCTTCAGCTTTAATGCTGTTTTATCCAGGGTTGAAGTTGGAGTAGTTTTACTACATTTGTAGCAGTTTGGGCTTGTGTACACATAAATCTTAGAACATAACAGCTGCTGCCTGTCCTGTATCAGCACTTCCCCTTCTGAAACACTCTTCTAAAACAACACCTGAACTAGCTAGTTTAATCTGTAATCTATATTCAAATAGTAGTTAGCCAATAACTTAGGCCCCCTCCACACATGCAGATAAAGGGTGATGGCCTAATCTGTGATCCATATGGTTGTGCCTCCTGTCATACCACACATACACAGCAAAAGGCATGATTGTGCAAGCATGCATTAGATCACATTATATATGATAATGTAACATTATATGGTTCAGATGCATACTGCCAGTGGAAGAGGAGCCCAATCCCCTCCATCAGCAAGAAGCAGGATCTAGCCGCTGGCCACCCCTTCTGCTGATGGTGCTCCCAGCCCTGGGAACCACGCATGGCCAGGGCTGAAAGTCCCACACTTGACAAGACTCTGGGTCCCAACCTGTGTCCCGCACAGCTGTTTGGAGATTGGAGAGGCTGCAATCTTCCAACCATGAGGTGCTCCATGTACCCCTATGGCTAGGAGACTGCATGATGGGGCATGTTACACAGTTAGGACTGAGAGTCTCACCTGGTCTGGGACTTTTGTCTCCAGGTTCATGTGTGGTGCAGTTGGGACTGAGAATCCCATCAGCTTTGGTCATGAGGTGCTGCTGTGGTCTTGCAGCCCTGGGGGTGCATGGGGTGCTTAGTGGCTGGGATATCATAACAGCTGTAGTCTCCCAGCTGCACAGATGTGTGGATTACCCTGCAGGTGGGAGCTCATAGGTACTGCAATCTCCTAGCTCTTGCATGGAGCTTCCTCATGGCTGGAAGAACCCAGCCTCAGAACTGCATTGTGCTCCCCAGTGGTTGGGAAATCCCAGAAGATGTGATCCCAGAATGCCTACACATGCAAATTCAAGATGGATAGAAACAAGCTATGAAATTATTACATGTTTTTGAACAATAATTTTAAAAGGTCCAATCCACTTTAAAAGTTCCATATTTAATTTGTAGGGCTGTGCAAGACATCACTGTTCTACTTCGACTTCCATTTTGATGGAACAGTGTTTCATTTTGATTTTCATTTCATTTCGAAAGCACTGTCCCGTTTTGTTTTGTCAAAACTGTTTCGACACTCTTTCAATGTTTTGCCCATAGCCTATAACTTTGTCATTTCTAGCCTGGTTCAGGTGCACCTTGCAGATGTCCCTTCTGAGAGCATAAAGACTGCCAAATTTCAGGGAGATAGTTGCAGAGGTTTCCAAGAAACTGCACCTCAAGGTGCTGACAAGCAAAACTGTCACTTGCTGGCAGCAGCAGCCTGCTGTCATCTGACAGGCAGATCGGGGGCCCGCACCTCCAGGAGGGACTGTGCCAGACTCCTTCCAGTGGTGCAGGCCCCCATTCTGCCTGCTAGATGACAAGAGGCTGCTGCTGCCACCTGGGGCTAGTGGCAGCACCAATCTTCCTGGCGCAGGGTGTGGGCTCTAACCAGCACCAATCTTCCCGGCGCTGGGTGCGGGCTCTACCCAGCACCATCCCATGTAACAGGAACAACATCCTGTGATCTGGAAGGCATGCTGGGGATGGACCTCCAGGAGGGCTTTGAGGCTCTCCTGGTTTCTCCCAGAGGTGTGGGGGGCCCTGATTTGCCTGCCAGATCACAAAAGGCTGCTGCTGCTAGCTGGGATTGATGATGGGTGTAGCCTGCACCCACCACTGGGAAGATTGGTGCTGCCACTGGCCCCAGCCTGCAGCAATAGCATGCTGTCATCAAGCATATGTGTCCACGGGCTGGCACCCCTCAGGAGGACTGTGGGTGTGCCAGAATCCTCTGGGGGGTGCAGCCCCCAGATCTGTGTGGGATGACAGGAGGCTGGTGCTGCTGGCTGGGACCAGCACTGAAGCCAAGCCCGACTTTGAAACTTGAAATGTTTCAAAACTTTGAAAATATTTTGAGTGCCCTTGCTTCATTTTGAAGATGTTTTGAAGGCTTTTTTTTTTTTTTTCATTTTGATTTCACTATTTGAAGCTCAAAATGCATTGAAACAGCTTTGAAACACCTGGTAAAATTTTGCACAGCCCTATAATTTGTATGAGTAACCAGTCTAAATTTATTGCATAATTAACAAGGTAATTGTGTAACAGGTATAAAGCATGTAGAGGAGGCCTTAAGAAGCTACCAGAGCAGCAACTTGCTAGTCAAATTCTGCATTTCCTGTTTCATTGGTATGTAAGTACTTATTGAGAATTCAATGACAAAACATTATATCAGAGTTCTGAGCCATTGTGGTTCGTCAATGTTTAAAAATAAACACATATATAAAAAAAAAAGTCTATCCCTATGCATGTTTGACAGATTTTTTTTAAGCATGCTCATACCATAGAGAAATATTCCATTTCTAAGGTAACATTTACAGTAGTAAATACTGTCCTTGAGTTGTCACGATCACAAATTTACAAGAATACTGTCCCTAATAATGAATAATGATTACACCTGTGCTTAGTATCTTATCTTCTCTGATGTAAGAAATCTTAGAATGTAAACGCCTCATATTACAATGTACTAGATATTAGTGGTGTGCAAAGTGGGCCATATTTGATTTGGATTTGGCCCAAATCAGAGACAGTGATTTGATTTGTTGATTTGGATCACTGTCCCTGATTTGATTTGACAGAATCCAAATCTGAAGATTCAATGCTGATTCATAGAATCAGTGATTCAGACATAGACACAGCTTTAAATGTTTTTTTCTATATACTTTGAGGTACCAGCATGGCTCGTGAGTGTTACAATGCTGGGGCAGATAGAGCATCCTACAGGATTGTGGGTGGGCAGGAGCTCGTGCTGGTTGGCAAACACAAAAATGGACTTGATGTACTTCCGGCCCACTTCCAGGTTCACTGGGCAGTGTGTGAGGGCCCTCACCCCGCTTAGCAATCAGTTGAGGGGAGACTTCAGGTGCCCCCCTAGACTCAGCAGGCACCAGCCTCCAAGCCGGGGGGGAGGGCGCTCCATGGTCTCTGGTAGGCCCAGGAGTGGATCAGAAGTGCTTCTGGTCCACTTTCAGGTCTGTCCTTGAGCATGCTGGGGATCCCCCTGCACTTCTTTGGGACACTCCATACACCCCAGCACTGCAGCATTCACGAGCCACCTTCTGCCTAGAGGTATGTAGAAAAAACTTCTAAAGCTGTGTCTATTTTCGCCGAATTTTCTCAGTGTTTCCGAATCAGTTCAGAGGGTTCTGATTTGATTCAGATAGATTAAAGGGTCTCCTTATTTGATTCACATTCAGAGCTTCAGCCACTGAATCAGGTTGAATCTCCACCAAATGGAACCAGGGACCGAAGCTTTGCACAGCCCTACTAGATGTGTGCCCAGAGTTTTTTTAATGAGTTGAATCAAATACAGTATATTTTCTTCAGCTAAAATCATTATCTTCAAGCAGCAAAACCAAACAAATGAAAACAATTCAAACTTCCAGAAAACATTACATCAAATAAAGAAAGGAAAGGAAGTTTTTTTTTTTCTTTTAGGAACAATCAACAATTATTCTTTCTCAATATATTTTCTCAAAGGAGAGGATTCTTAGAGAAACTTTAGCCAGTTGAAAACCAGTAACGTATTTATTGGTCTGATGGATTTCTCCTGCATTTTTTCAAATGTGTGACAAATAGTATTTGACAAGCTATGAAACTAACTGTCACTAAATACTGTTCCTGAATTCCATTGGTTCTAAATAGAAGTAAATGTCATTAAAAAAATGTCATGAAGAAAAATCAGAACATTGATAAGCAAAGAAAAAAGGGTAAACAGGATTTAATGTCATGAACACTTCAGTGCACTGCTGAAGGTAGCCTCACAAATCAGTCACCTAACAATGGACATTAATTACTAATATCATCAAAAGACTTTCTAATCAGTTAATTTTCTCTGTTGTGTTTCCTGATTCTTCAGGTTATATTTTATTTACTAGCATTCCTTCTCTCAGAAGTAATGTCCACAGAGTTGGAGATGGGTTATTTTTCTCCTAGAAAGTGCCAGGTTTTTTCCAGGAAAAAGTGCACAATCTTTTGTGCAGTTGTGGTTTCTATAGTAAGGCTAGGGACAGACATTACACATAAACCCACTTAAGTGATCAGAAACTGTTTGAAACCTGTAAAAGAACAGACATTCAGTGCACATAAACCATTCTGAAAATGCCTGAAACCAGTTTGAGATAAACCTGGTTGAATGTAGTATCAAACTTAACTGGTTTGGGTCAACAGTCCCAGACACTTTGCTGGTTTAAGATAAACCAGAGTGTCCCAGTACAGCATGCTTGCCTGCCTGGGTGGGGCTCTCTGCTCCACTACAAAGCTGGCCCCTCTCCTGTGTTCCCTGGCTGGAGCTCTGGCAGACTTGCAGGCACATCAGGGTCTGCCTGGCTTCCTCATGCACTTCTCCCCCAACTCTCACCACTCACTGCTTAAGCAGAGATCCCTTCCTCCTCCCTCTCACAACACAGACCATAGTCAGCATGTAGTATGCTAGCTAATGCTGCAAAGAGAGATAGGACAATGTCCACTTACGGTTTTTGGGAGCTAATCAACAGCTCAGCTGGTAATGTCCCTGCATTTCCTTTTGAAAAGCTTTTTAAGAAGCCTTTGAACTAATGAGCAAGGCTTTGTTTTCTTATGAGGTGCTAAATGCTGACAACAGAGCTGATAAATGCTCTTTTATCAAAGAGGGAGGAGGACCCCTCCTTAATCACAGTGCAGCAGGGAAGTAGTCAACCCTGTTACTACGGGGAGCAACACTAAGATTCAGAACACTTGAGAAGACCATGAGGGGTGGAGACAGAGGAACAAAACAAGACACATTGGTGGCAGATTCAGAGCTGATTGCTGACAAAATAGCTAACCAGCAGATAAAAGGAAGATCCACCCAAGAGTTTGACCCCGGGCAGGGGATGATTGAGAGACTATCTACAAGAGAAGCTAAAGTCTTCAACAGGAAGACACTGGGTATGAGGAAGACTATGCTATGTCAGGCTTGTCCAACAAACAGCCCGCAGGCCACCATATGGCCCTCCAAGCTGTTTTCTGAAGCCCGAGGTGCTGTGATAGGAAATGAAAGTAAACACTGTACTTTCATTTTGGGAGGGTGATGTGATATCATTTCCTGTGAAGTCTTTGAATACGGCTCAGCAGCCCACTGGGTGATAAAAAGTTCATGATCCAGCCCCACATTCAAAAAGGTTGGACACCCCTGTGCTACATGAATCAACCAGGAGGCTGCAAGAGAGGAAAACTTTACATCATTTCTTACCTGATTGGTCAGTAACTTCTTCCTTGGAGTGGTGCAATGTGGAAGTGCAACCTGAAACAAGAGAAAGAGGAAGACAAGTCAGAAGAGAGGACGGCGTTTGACTGCCATACCTACTGACTAGGCTAAAGCACAAATATGCAGGGTATGTTATTACAATGTATTCATAAATACTAAAGTAATCGGCAACATCACCTTTTTACCAAATAAAAGCTAGATCACTTAGAACTTGTTTCATTTGTGTTTCATGTGTATTATAATTTATCATTTCATAGCTGATAGGGTCAGAAGGGACCTGAGCAGATCATCAAGTCTGACCCCCTGTCATGGGCAGGAATGAATGCTGCAGTCAAATGACCTCAGCTAGGTGTCTTTCTAGCCTTCTTTTGAATATCTTCAGGGTAGGAGTGAGCATCACCTCCCTTGGAAGTTGGTTCCAGGTCCTAGCCATCTTGACTGTGAAGTAGTGCCTCCTCATATGTAGCCTGATTCTATTCTTCATCAACTTATGGTTGTTAGTCCTCGTTACCCCCAGTGGCACTTGGGGGAACAGGGACTCACCCACTGCCTGCTGGTCCCCCTTCATCAGTTTGTAGATGGTCACCAGATCCCCTCTCAGCCTTCTCTTGTGGAGGCTGAACAGGTTCAGGTCCCTTAGCCTCCCCTCATAGGGCCTGCCCTGATGACCCCGATCATGGGGGTAGCCCTCCTATAGACCCTCTAGATGCTGTCCACATCCCACCTGAAGTGTGGCACCCAAAACTGGATGTAGTACTCCAACTGTGGCCTGACCAATGTTGCATAGAAGTGGAGGATCACCTCCCTGGCCCTGCTCGTGCTGCATCTATGGATACATGTCAAGGTGAGGTTAGCCTTCCTGACCACGTCCCCACATCGTTGGCCCATATTCATCTTGGAATCAATAATGACTTCAAGATCCTTTTCTGCCTCTGTGATGATGAGAAGGCTGTTCCCCAGCCTGTAGGTATGCTGCTGGTTCTTCCTTCCCAGGTACAGTACCTTGCACTTGTCGGTATTGAAACCCATCCTATTCTTATCTGCCCATCCCTGTAACCTATTCAGATCTAGTTGTAGCCTCTCCCTCCCTTGTAGCATGCCCACTTCTCCCCACATCTTAGTGTCATCTGTGAATTTGAACAAGGTGCTTTTCACCCCTTCATCCAAGTCGCTGATGAAAAGTTTGAACAGTGTGGGCCTGAGGACTGAGCCTTCTGTGAAACCCCACTGCCGACATTCCTCGAAAATGACCCATCCACCACCACTCTCTGGGTGTGGCCCTCCAGCCAGTTAGTGACCCATCTGACTATGTAGGCATTGACTCCACAGTTGCTTAATTTTTTTAATGAGAAAGGGGTGAGAGACAGTGTTGAATGCCTTCTTAATGTCCAGAAAGACTACATCCACTGTGACACCTTCATCTAAGGCTTTGTAACCTGGTCATAGAAGACCACCAGGTTGGTCTGAAAGGACCTGCTTTGAATGAACCCATGTTGGTTGCCCCTAAGCATAATCTCCCCTGATGGTCCCTTGCAGATATGCACCTGGATAATTTTCTCAAAAGCTTCCCCAGGACTGAGGTAAGACTAACAGGCCTATAGTTTCCTGTGTCCTCCTTATTCCTTTTTTTTGAAAATGGGGAATGCATTGGCCCTTTTGCAGTCTTTGGACACATCACCAGAGCACCATGAGTGCTCATAAAACTGTGTCAGGGGTCCCACAATGACCTCTGCCAATTCCTTCAGCACTCTGGGGTGGAAATCATTAGGACCTGATGATTTGAACATGTCTAGTCCCACCAGAAGTTTCCTGACTAGGTCCTCACTGACCCTGGGCCTGGCTGTGCCTTCCCTGTGACCGTTGGGGATCCTAGTGGGGGGATGGCCAGGTCCCTGATCAGAAAAATGGAGGTGAAGAAATTATTAAAGAGATTAGCTTTGCCACCTGGTGCGACCACCAGATTTTGTAGCATGTCCTGCAGGGGCCCCATGTTACCCGGTACCTTTTTTTTTTTTTACCCGCTATGTATTTAAAAAAGGACTTCCTGTTATCCTTGATCTGGATTGCTAGTCCCAGTTCCATCTCCACCTTAGCCTTCCTAACAGCCTCACTACAATCTTGGGCCAAGGAGATATAATCCTTCCTGGTGATGGCCCCTCCTTTCCATTGGGTGTCCACCTCCTGTTTAGCTATGAGATGTTCCTGGATGCTTTTGGTGAGACATAGGGGCTTTTGAGTACTCTTGCCCCCTTTGATTCATGTTGGGATTGTCACCTTTTGGGCTTGGAGGATCTTCTCCTTAAGCAATGAAATACTTTTCTTGGACTCCCAACTCTGCTTCCTTCTGAGACCTCAGAGCCTACTGACTAACCTCCTTAGCTCATTGAAATCCAACCTTCTGAAGTCCAGGGTTGCTGCCTTGCTGCAAGCCTTTGACACCCTGTGCTGGATGGTGAATTCCAGTAGGCAATATTTGCTATCGCCCAGGTAGTCAAGCATCCACCAGTCCCCTCACCAGGTTGTCACCTGTGGCCAGGACCAGGTCCAACAAGGCATTTCCCCTGGTGGAACTGTGCACCTCCTGGGTTAGGTGGAGGTCCTGTAACTCAGCTAAGAACCTACATGAGCCATCAGACCTGGCTGACTGCTCTTCCCAGCAGATGTCTGGATAGTTTAGGTCACCCATGATCACCATATCCTTTGACTTAACTGCCTCCACAAGCTGACTTGAGAATTCCTGGTTTAGTTCTTCTCCCTGGTTGGGTTGCCTGTAGTAGATTCCCACAGTCCCTTTCCCCCTGGCCCCCTTGTATTCTGACCCAGAGCACTTCAGTCTGCCCTTCCTCTGACCCAGAGTGCTGTTGGTTGAGGATGTGTATTGATCTTTGACATAGAGCAACACACCCCAACCTTTCCTCCCTGTTCTATGCCTCCTGTACAGCCTATAGCCCTTGATGTTCACTGCCCAGTTGTGCGTTGGATCCCACCAAATTTCAGCGAGCCTCACTATGTCTGGGTTTGTGTTAGCTAGCAGGAGGACAAGTTCCTCCTGTTTGTTCCCCATACTATGAGCATTGGTGTAGAAGCATTTAAGGCCTCCTGAAGGTGCATGCACCATACCCCTGGTAGATAATCCCTATTCCCAGGACTATCCAGCCCCTGTATCTTACCTGGTATTTCTTGTGCTCATCACCTGTCTTGGCTGGGCTGTTCTTGTGGGTGATTCTTGTTTCAAAGTTCTATGGCTCCGTCCATCCTCATCCTCCCCTTCCCTCGATGAGCCTAGTTTAAAGCCCACCAGAAGAGATGAGCCAACCTGAAAGAGAGCACATTCTTACCTTTGGGGGAGAGGTGAAGCCCATCCCACCTGAGCATGTCTCTTGTCCTGAAGTATGGGTTATGGTCTAAAAAGCCAAAGCCCACCTCAAGACATCATTTCCGAAGCTGTTAGTTGAACTCTGATGCAGGTCTCATGGCATTGTCCATGTCCACTACGAGAAGGACAGGTGAAAAGACCACCTGTGCCCCTGTATCCTTCAACTTGCCCCCCCAGAGCTTGGTAGTCCTTCATCAGGCCATGTGGGCTGCTCCTGGCTGCATCATTAGGGATCTCCCATCAAGGCATGGCAGACAAGTTTGCCAGGTGAGACGAGGGACTGACGAGAGAACCCAGTAACACACAGAATTGAGAGAGAGAAAATCTGATGCCTATCTTAGCCATGATTATATAATAAAGTCACATTTGTTGCCTTGAAAATACCCCAAAATTAAAACATTTTTTCATCATAAAAATATATAATAACCATTTTTTCTTTATATACAAGTACATATTCTACTAGATGTATATTATGAAGATTTATTTGGAAAATAAATGTTTTGAAGAAAAGATTCAAGGATGACAAAAGATGATGAATGTCTATTTACTTTTGGCAAGAGATAAGATTTTATTAAAGCAGGTAAATTTCACTTGAACCTCTACACTTCCTGCAAATATTTTTCTGACAAAAAATAATCTAAGGGCAATGGCACATTTTACCCCTTATTTTCTTTTAAATAATTCTACTTTAAAAAATGTTCTGAAGTTTATTCTTCTATATTTCAACATCCTTATCAACATCCTTTGATCATTCATTGTTTGCTGATTTAGACCCATCACTTTTAGCCCATTTTTTCAAGCCCTTAATTATTTTATCGTTCTTAAACATATTCCTAACTTAAAGAAACTTAATAAAAGAACCAAAGAAACTTTTCATTATTAGTATTAGTTAAAGTGTATTTTGAAAGTCAAATACAGAATCGGTCACTAGAATTTTATGAATTTACTTGTCTCTGGAGCAGTGTTGCTGAGAAAAACTGATAACAAGAAGCAACAACGTCTAATAGGGCCAGATTCAAATATGTACATTGGTAAGCTAACTGCCTTTATATAGATAACAAAAATGATACATATATCTGGGTAACTGATGTTTAGATGTATGATGAGAAATAGGCTTCTGTGCTAAGACTGTACTGACTGTGAAGCCTATGAAGTGCCTAACCCCTTCTATTGTAGCAAAACCCCCAGGCCTTTCTTTTTTTTAACTTAAAAGACATGTTCTCTCCCCTTCCCCCCACCATTTCTGACTCTTCTCCGATTCCTTATAAGTAGTTATAGGTAGTCATAGGTAAGCTAAGCTCTTGTAGTCCATTATAGTGACAAGCCCCTTTTTATATTGTAAATAGTGTTCTGTTACTTTTGTATTGATTTTTACTGTTTTATATTAATATTGTATGATTTAGTCCTGTTCCTATAAGTTAAGCAAAGTAATGTCAAGCCTCTATCTTGTAATGTTAAGTTTCCATCTTGTAATGTCAAATCTCCATTTTGTGTCCCCTGCCTGAGCATACTGTATTATAATTGTGTAACAAATGGCTCATACCTACTCGTCCTATGTAAATTGGTTCCGGCATGAATGAAAGTGAATGAGAATGCTTGAGACATAATGGTAGCAGGCCTAAAAAATAGCTACTGCTGAATGACCATCAACTTAATGACTGGACCATCAATGTAATGACCCTGCCACCGCCTTCTATTGACTCTCCCTCGAACTACAGACCTACTCCCAAAACCAGAGGGAAAAAAGAACCAATATTTGAAACATTAAGACCCTCCAAGAAACCAGCAACATGGAAACAAAGAATAGAATAGAAACCAGCAATTCCACCATTGTAACCCACCAGATAATGAGGACACCTGGAACTCCATTACCTCATCTGATCAGGACTGACCCTTGCCTGGGCATGTCCTTCCCATTGGAGTCACAGATAGCCTATAAAAGGGGTAGTAGAGTGTGACCTCCTTAGGATGCCCTTTCCATCCAAACCAGAACTATGCCAAGCCACCTATCCACTCAGAGGCCCTGCTGGTGACCCCTTATGGACAACACCTCACTGGAGAAAACTTTGAATGGTCATAAAGGATAAACTCACAGCCTGGATAGGTAGTGTGGCAGCAAGAAGCCCAAACAAGCCCCACAGGGGCTAGAGGAAACCCCAAGAGACCTGGCATGGAATAAATGGGCCCCCCCATGCCCTGGAAAACTGATTTTTAGGAGCATGGCTGGAGCTGGAACTAGTGCCACAGCTGTGCAAGCCGACATTATGCCGGCTCTTCAAACAACTGCTCCCAGGATGGGGGAGTCCCAGACCACTGGTGGTGGCAGGAAATGATGCCACGGGAAGATTTAAAAACCCCACCAGAAGCCGACAGGGGAAACAGGAGGGAGAGAGAGCCAGCGGAGAGCACACCAGGTGTGGTGTGACTCCTGCAGGTGGCAGGAACATTGCTGCAGGCATGGAGCCTGCATCTGGAGCAGGGGGAACAGTGTCCCTACATTAGGCTTGGGGGGATCTATCCCCTGCCCTCCGGCTACCTACATTTCCAAGTAGATAAAAAAATCATCTCTGGGAAGAAGGAGGGACACCAGACAACGGGAGCACAACCCACTGGCACCAGGGTCTGGGGATCCAGCTGCCTTAACATCCAGGCAAACCTACCAGAGCCAAAGTCGACACCTGACCCCATAGCAAAGGGGCTCACAGGGTAAGGCAGAACTACACAGACAACACCCAAGTGGTTGGTGAGTGGACGGGGTGTAGGGAAAGCAGAGTGGCTCCTTAACTTCCAGCCTCCTTTGGCTTTTACCTCCCATCTTTTGGCTTTTTCCTCCACTGCCCCTCACCTCACCTCTCTGCTGCTTCTCCCAGCCTCTTTGACCAGCTTGGCTCGCTCTGCTTCCCCAGATCAATCCCCTGCCTCCGCTTCTTCACCTCCTCTGTCTCCTGGATTTTCCTTCACCCCCAAGTAACCCCGGGACACCAAGTAACCCCAAATAACCCCAAAGCACCAAGAGACCCCAGGTACCCATAGTATTAACGCACAACCACCACTGAAGTGTGTGTTTGTGTGTATGTGCATGTGTGTGGAGGGTCATATGTGTAGCGTGCGCATGTGTGTATGTGTGCAATTTTGTATCATGTCTTCCTGTCTAACAGCATGGTACTGAGATCCTGAGCATTGATCTGACACGTGTCAAGTCAACACTATAATTGTCCTTCTTGAGGTAAATTGCCCAGTTGTTGATGTTGCAATAATTTTTTATGTTGGGTGGATGGATAGGAACAGTGTATCCAGGGATACTTGGAGACTACAAATTATTAGTATTAACTGTATGGAGCAGACTGATATTACTACTACAATGTGAGCTGCCCAATACCAGCTGGAAATAATTCTTGCCTAAAGAGGCATAACTTCAAGATGCTCAGAGGACACTTAGATCATTTTTTCCTCCCTTAATTCATGGACCTTAAGGGTATTTAACACATGAGAAAGGTAACATCTAAGAAAGCCCCTAGTTACTTCCCTGAGCCTCTGAATTCATTATCTATAACTGTAGAACAAGAAGCTGTCATTTGGGGGGGGGGGGCAGGGGGCGGGGAATGGAAGCACACTTCTTAACTCAAAAACAAATAATTTTCTAAAGAAAGGGCCAGGATTTTAAATGCAGCATGTCTCAACTTAATATCTAAATCTTTTTAAAAATTCCAAATTAGCTCCACAAAACCAATATGCAAGTTGGTGGTAGGAGGCCCAATCTGCTGTCATCTCTAAATACTGTCCAGGATGTGGCATTTTTGACAGGTCATGACTATATCTTGTGTGATCAGTGAATAAGATTAAGAGGTTGTAGTTCCTCAGCAGCTTTTAATTTCTTCAGATCAGGACTTTTCTGCTTTGCTTATGTATATTTTAACACAGGAAATCTAGTTATTTCTGCTCAGCAAGCATTTCTGCTTACTAAGCTTTAGGCTGCCAGGCTTGCGTGTTTCTAGTATACTAGACAGGCTTTTAACATATTGCCCTTCTGCATGGTCATATACCAACAGAATATTGTCTGAGTAATAAGTTCCTCTTTTAGGTGCTGTAACAGCTCTTTCTTTTCTTCTGTCAAGTATAATAGTAATGCCAAGAAAAAGTCTGCAGAAACAATATCAATCAAATGTTATGTTAAAGGCAGTTAACATAGTGCTGTCTAACTGTGGAGGAACCTGCCAACAACAACCAGTAGCATTTAAAACAAAAAATATTTTGGGCACCTATTTTGCTTGAAGTGTGACACCTGTCGTGAATATATACCGTATTGTTTTTGTAGTTTTGTTTAACAGGACTGTCATTTTTCTTAAGTACTTTAACCAGTGGTTCACAAACCCATGGGGTGCTGATGTTTTGTCTATGATTTTCATGAAAAGAAAAAGAAATCCAAGTTAATTGTTATTTATCAGAGGTTAAAATAGAAAACCTTAAATGTTAATAAAAATACATTAGAGTTTAATAAGTCTTATTTTTTCTACTTCCCTGACTTTCAGTTCATTTTCTGATTGATCAATGGAAGTAGGAGGAAGAAGTTATAGGGAAAAAAGGGAGTAAATTGTTAAAATAATTATTTTTTTTTCTTTTTAATTTCAAGTTATTACCAAGAAAATGGTACATATCTGGAGGGAAATGAACAAAATTCATTTTTATCATTAAAACTAACTATGCTCCATACTACCTGTCAAATTAATTTTGAATAAAATGAAATTCCTTAGGCTACAGAAATGCTAAGCTATAGCCCACCAGTACTCCATTAGTCAAAAGAATGTCCCATCATCACAAGGCTAGTCTATTTATTTTAAGATATAATCTATCCTGAATGAGGTTTCCTCACTGTAAATGGGAAAATATGAATAAATGAAAAAAATACCTGTCAATGTGTTTAGTTTGCTAGTTTAAATGTAGATAACTAGCCCTGAAAATTTTGAAATCAAATTATCAAAATGTTTGAGGTCATTTGTTTTTCTAAGAAGCTACTTGTTCCTATACTATTAATAATGCACTGGCACTGATCACTGTTAATCTTGGTTTTGTTTAATGAAATTGCATGGTTGAAGTACATAAACTGTTACAAACTGGTGAATCAAAGTTATTTTGTTTTGATGTTTTGATGCTGGGAGAGCTTATCAACCCTGAATTCTGATAGGATTCAGTAAGAGACCATAGTGTTCAATGTCTCATTAAGGTCAGCCAATTAAGAAAAAAAAAAAAAAAAGAACAGTTAAAAAGCAACAGACATGGAACTATTTCCTTTTTAAAGGGTTTTTGGGGTTTTTTTTCTCCCCAAGGAAGGTTTTTTAAAGATGTGAAACACTTAGAGCAGCCTTAGGTAAGAATGAGAAGTTGGTGATCAAATGGAACCTATGAGGTACTAGAGAAAAATAACACAGTACTTACAGATAAAAAAATAAATATGAAAGGACCATACACATGTTAGACAGCAAATGATGAATTTTCTATTTCCTCAGCTGACATTTTGAAAGGTATTCACTGAAACCACCTACTGTTCTTTGAAGAGTTTTGTTCACGTATTATCTCCTGTTTCACTGCTGTTGTCTATTTGAAATCCCTTGAAAGTATGTGTACACTGTAGAATGAGAAGAATATTCATTTATTGTTCATGAATACCCATTTGAAGATTCACGTTTCTGTCTAAAAGTGTCTAGTTATTTCAGGAATAAATAGCCCAAATTTAATGAAAAGTGACAGTTACTAGAAATGTTGCATAAAGGCAGGTAGCAAAGCTTTTTGTAATAATGGCATGGCTGTTCTTGGGGGAAAATATGACCCAAGATAGACTGGAGACAAATTAGGGTCACTTCTTATGATGTAATTGCTCTCCTGAGCTTTTAAAAAACAAACATCAAAAGTTCTCCCACACAGATACCAATTACAAAATACTAGGGGTGTGTGAAATGAGCCATATTCAATTCAGATTCATCCTGAATTGGGGGCAGTGATTAGATTCATTGATGGATCATTGTCCCAGTTCAATTCAGCCAAATTCAAATCTGAAGATTTGATGCTGATTCAGAGAATGATTCTGGTCCGCTTCCAGGTCCACTGCTGAGCATACTGGGGGCCCCCTGCACTCCAGTGGGATGCTTCATCTGCCCCATCATCTCAGCATTCATAAGCCACCTGGTACCTTGAGGTGTGTAGAAAAAAAAAACATTTAAAGCTGTGTCTATGTCTGAATCATCAAATCTCTCCAAATATTTCCAAATCAATTTACAGATTTCTGATTCTATTCAGAGAGACTAAAGGGTCTCCTGATTCAATTTGGATTCAGAGATTTGGCCACTGAATCAGGCTGAATCTCCACCGAATTGAATCAGCAACCAAAGCTTCTCACAGCCCTACAAAATACAAGCTCTCTTACTTTGAAAGCTAAATCATGAAAGAAAGCAAGGAGGTGATCCTGTTTTTATAGAGGATATATATAAGTTTTGCTTATGTGAAGAGTTCAAGTATCATTCAGGTTTTCTGTTCAGGCCTACTCCAGTCAATGCTTTGGCAATGCCTTTGTGTAAGCAGCATACATATAAATCAATGCTCCAGAGATGCCTAAACAAGTACTGAAGTTGATTAAAGAATTGCCTAACGGTGAGATGGCAGTGGGTAATGTTGGGAGGGAAACTATCAGGTTAGTGGGAGGTTCTTTTAGGGACAATTAAAGACTTTATTGCACAATACTTAGGAATAAATTAATGTAATTTTATAATGAAACTATTTTTTTCTCACCTCTTCCCACTGCTGTTTTTTACCATGTTGTGTCTAGTTCCTTGTGATCAGACCTGAGAGAGAATGTCTTGCATTTGAAAGTTTGTCTAATTTTAGACCAAATATAGTTGGTATAATAAAAAAAAAAATATCACTAAGAAATCTTTGCCTCTCACAGTGACTTGGGAGACATAAGTACAAATAAAGATCAAAACACTGTTCAGGAAGAACTCAAATGCACTGGAAATTTGAGTAGTATGAAAAGGATGAAATTTAATAGTTAAACATCCAAAGCCATGTACTCAGGATTTAAAAAAAAATGTTGCTGAAGACTGCAATTCTTTACTTGGAAAAGACCAAGCAGAAGAAAGTTGATCACAAAAACGTTAAGAGTCAAAGTGAAAAATGAATGAAACCCATGAAAAAGGAAAAGCAAAATCCTAAGATGTATTAAATGAGATATTTCCTGTTGGGATAAGTCAATATTAATGCCAACATGCAAGGAACTAGTAAAATCTCATCTGGGACTATGTACAATTCTCAATTTATCTTTCTTGAATAGTGTTCAAGCTGGAACATGTGCATGATTGCTTTTATGTCAGTACATCAGGCAGGGGTGGCACAAGCTTCTTTCCACTGCAAGGGATAGACTGCAGCTGGGATCAGCCCAGCCAGGAGGCTTCATCCCTTCCAGTGCCACTGTTGCCCTCACTGCCCACCCACCCCATGCAGCTGGGCCCACCCTGCTCCCACCCACTCTGAGCCCAGCCCTAGCCCAGCCCACATGGCAAAGAGAGAGACTGGCATCACCTCTGCCAGGAATCCCATACTTTTGTGGGCTTACCTGTGCAGGGTGGGCAGGCAGGAACCAGCAGCTACAGAGGGGCCAAGGTGAATTTTCGGGAGATTATATCCCCCTCCTCCCCCCGCCAGTCCCCTCCAGAGTGCCACCACTGATGTCAGGAGGTAAACAGAAAGAGAAAAAAAATCTAAAGAATAAGGTTTGGCATTGAATCTCATAGATATACATTTTCATAAATACAGGTAAGTAAAAAAACATTAGATGGTTTCTAACCAGAGGAGTGAGTTTCTGAATCAATCACTTAGTAAGTGCATTGGGACAAAGAACCTAACTGGTTTTGAGTGGAGCTGGATCCAGTTTATGGAAAGAGTTATACAAGTTTGCTACCATGGCTCCCCTGCTTTACCTGTGGCTGGCTAGCATGTTTTGACTGTGTTGTGTCAGGGTTGATGGTAGTCTTATATAAAGTCTAGATTATGGATTGTATAGGGATAGCTGGAGATGTATAGGCTTGGCTAGGGATGATCCTGCCTCAGGTGGGAGTTGGACTAGATGAGCTTCCTTCCAGCTCTACTTCTCAATGGTTCTATCAATAGGAACCTGGACATGGTGACTCACAAGGTCCTTCCCAGTTCTGTTTCCTTCTTATGTATTAGGATTACTTCTAGCAGTAAACATCATGGGAGGAAACAAATATGTAATAAAAAGAAGCAGATGCAGTTGTATATAGATCGTTTTCAGTGTTCTGTGTTTTTCACACTACTTAAAAGATTTTAATCTTTTTTTTCCAAATTTCTCCCCCACAATTTTAGCTTTAAAAATGACCACAAAGCCTGCATCCACACATGGGTTATCAGCAGCATGAATAGTAGGGTCACAAATTTGTAATGCTACTTTGTGCTGTAGTGCATGCCCCTGCTCAGGCAGTTTAGTGGGACTCATTGTCCCGCTGCTTCATGTGCTGCAGGGGGGGTTGGCTGGGGCACAGGATGCCTCAGCAGGCAACCCGTATGCTAAGGCACCCTTGCTTCAGTCAGCCAGGGAGAAGCATGTGGAGGCAGGGGAGCAGGCAGCCCTGGGCTACCTGATCCCCCATCTCCTCACACTGTGGAGCCCCCATGCTGTGGCATTATGCACCTAAGCCAGATGTTCCTGACTCCCCAGCTAGTTAGGCCAAAGGGTGCCTCAAGACAGGTGAGCAAGCAGCCTGGACTGCCTCCTACCCCATCTTCAAATTTGTCCCTACTTGACTCTACTAATGGTTTTACACATGCTTCCCCTAATTCCAGAGACTCTCTACAAATCACCACCCTCCTCCCCCTCTATGCAACACTGGTCAGGCTGCAGTTGGAGTACTGTGTCCAGTTCTAGGCGCCGCACTTCAGGAGAGATGTGGCTGGCATTGAGAGGGTCCAAAGAAGGGCCACTCACATGGTCAGGGGCAGCAAGGCAGGCCCTATGAGGGGAGGCTAAGGGACCTGAACCTGTTCAGCCTCCACAAGAGAAGGCTGAGAGGGGATCTGGTGGCCATCTACAAACTTACCAGGAGGGACCAGCGGGGAACGGGACAGTTCCTGTTCCCTTGAGCATGACCAGGAGTAACTAGGAATAACAGCCACAAGTTGACTGAGAGTAGATTCAGGCTAGATATCAGGAGGCACTACTTTACAGTCAGGGTGGCTAGGATCTGGAAGCAACTTCCAAAGGAAGTGGTACATGGTCCTACCTTAGGGATCTTCAAAAGGAGGCTACATAATCAGCTAGCCAGAGTCGTTTGACCCCAGCATTCTTTCGTGCCCATGGCAGGGGGTCGAACTTGAAGATCTGCTCAGGTCCTTTCCGACTTTATCAGCTATGAATATAATGAAATTTTATATTTTGTTACACCATTATAAAGCTATTAGGATACTTATTATATTTTTTTGTGCAGAAAATAAGGTTCACAAAATGTAATGTATAAAATAAATATCTCCATTATTTGTGTTATTTCAATAGCAATATTTTGTTTTATAATATAAATCTTCTCTCCTTCCCACCAAAAAAACCCAAAACCTCTCACAAAAACCAGTCCTAAATACTAGAAAACTGTAAAATAATTGTGACTGAGAATTTGAAAGGAGAACTGAAATCTGTAAAGAATCATACCTAAAATTATCTTCTATCTTCATTCTCTTTGTAAAGAGAAGAGTTAATAAAGATCAAACAGCAAAAATGTGAGAATCTTGTAAATTAGATTTGGAAAAAAAAATCATATAAGATGCTGGAGGAAAAACTATTACATTGTGAAACAATTGAATAAGGTTCTCTGGAATACCCATATGCAGTTTAAAGTATATTTTAACTGTCTATAGCAGTATTATAATTCTGTTAACTTGTGTAAATGTTCCCAATAATTTATGAAAAATATAATTTACTGTTGAAGTCTGTATAGTTATACCATTATTGTACTATTTTCTCACTGTACAGGAGAAAAGATGACATAGTTTAATGATGTTAGTTGAGAATTTAAGATATTACTTGAGTGACATATTTTTAAAAAGTGTTTGATTGTGATCTTTTAAGGGAAAGTCCATATAATACCCTTTTAGTTATTATACTTATATTCCATAATTTTCTTCTTTGCTTACTGTTTCTTTGTAATTAGATAAAATACATATTCCTCACGCTAGCCTACAAAAAAAAAAGAATGAAATTGTGAAACTAACATTGATCTAATTCTCTTGAAGCCTTCTAGTTGAAGGACTTTTATAAAACCCAACAGAAATTTACAGGACTATATATACTCCATAGTTCAGTCAAGTTCCTGAGACCTGGATATTTATTAAACTACTTGCATTTTTTAAATTCTTTTAAAACAAAAAGTTGAGAAGAAAAGAGGATTCCTTCCTGCGGCTGTCTCTTTAGAATGCCAGAAAAGACTCCTGAAGGCTGTTCAAGCAATTTGTGACCATATTATGTTTCCTATCACACTAAAAATAAGATAAACATGTATTATTTTTCCAGTAATATGATTGTAAAAAGGTGATTATCACAGGGAATTTGATTTGAAAAGTTCCAAACTTATTTTTGTGTCAACAGAAAGGGGAAGCAGGTTTGAAGCATTCTACTCAACTCTGGGATCACTAAACTTCATTAGTGTTAAACTACTCTACTTCATGTGTGTTTAGATCATTAAAACAGGGCTTACAGCGGGACCACCAAACAAATCTTGTGACTTAATATCTATTGATGTCACTGGTGTTGCATAAATACAACAGAAACATGTATTTGATTTTGTATATTTAAGAAAAATATTTTTAGCTTACTATTCACCAGACACAGTCTTTTTTTAAATGTTATATATGAGAATATTAGTTTAACCAACAATAGTACCAGTTATACTGTATTCCTTGACTATAGAGTAGGTTAAAATAAAATTCCAGAAATGATTGCTACAGTTAAACAACACGGCTCTACAGGAAAGGATAAGCTGATAGCTCTACACGCAGGGGACTTGTCTTTCTACCAGTGAGCTCTGAGTATTTGACACTTCAAAGAAAAATGGCACTGGGCTATCATGTTCTTAGATAATTGTGTTGTGAATTAAAAAAGGGGAGTAAACTGTAATAGGACACAGTCCTTGTTTCTGGAATAATATGATTAATTGGCCATGAATCTTATTTCAGATTTTTTTTTTTTAAACTGCAATCTAACTGTAGTCCATGTGATTACCTCATTTGAAGTAACTTGATGTTATATAGAGATATTATAGTGATCTTTTTTATATTTTTCTGTCTCTTCCTGTCCAACCTCTCCCTCCATCCTGTATTTAGATCAAGAAAATAGCAGTAAATAGGTAAATACAAAAGCTGTGTTAACTGACACTTTATTAGCCAGAAAAGTCTATTAACCAACATCCAAGGGACATGGCAAAAGTGAAATGGGAAGTACCACTTTTGGGAGACTTCCCATTTCACCATTATGAGCCAAGTTTTTCTTTGCCACTTCTTCAGCCCATGGCCCAGGGCAAAGCAGTCTGAGTGGGGTAAAGCAGCCGGCGCGGGGCTCCCCACCCTGCCCCCTGGCACACTGACACCAGGGAGTGGAGCAGACATTGCACATTTGATTAACTGGAATATCTGATTAACCACAGGAATGGGGGTTTCGGGATAACAGAGCTTTTATTGTAGATTTAATAAGGAGAAGGGTGAAAGAGGACTATGTTGTGTGATTTTTTTTCACACTACACCTCTGGCCATATGGAGGGCATCAAAGTAAATTTCAGCAACTCCCACCTTTCATTCCCCACCATTGGTATGTAGGCAGATAAATCTCCACAGCAATAGTAGTTGGAAGTGGGAAAGTATTTTTCACAGTTTTTGAAAATATAAAGTGAAAAGAGGGGGAAAATGAGGGAAGAGAAAGAAAGACACACACAGTGAGGTGCCATACTTTCCTAAGTGGTCAGAGACCATTCAGTAGAACACACAAATTTGGACAGTGCTTCTGACTTCACCTTTTTACCCACCTACTTACAATACTGCCTCCAACCTCATTTGGGATCATAGCCCAATAATAGAATTTGAAAATCTTAAAGAAAAGACAACTAATAAAAAAACCCCAACAAAACAAAATCCCCAAAACAAAATAACTTACTCATTGTAAAGTTGATAAAAAAGTTAGATTATATAAAGGACCTGAAGTGAATGCATGTTTGTTTATATGATTAGATTGGAAAGAGTTGGTCAATATTTTAAAGGCAACCTTACAGCTTCTGTTCAGATCTTAGGATGCTTATACAAGTGACATTTTACTGCTCATTTGTCCCCCTGAAGTGCTCTACAGCTATGCCCTTACAGAACAGCATGGCTGCAGAGCACTTTCAAATGGCTCATTCCTGCAAGAATCTGCTCCAAAGCAGAAAGCCTTCATAAACTTGTGTCATCCCATGACCAGAGCAGGGCTCAGCTCATGAAGTCCAGACCTGCTTCTAGCCCTCTCTTCAGAATGGGGAAAGGCAGCAGAGGAAGCTCAGTCTGGGGTTTGCCCAACCAGTGCTAGATGGTGGAGTGGGTGGATTGGAGACCCCGAGGTGGGTGAGGGGCTCCAATCCACCCACTCAAGCACTACGTAGGCAGACCCAATTCTCTCCCCTCTCCCATCCCCCCTGCCCCATTCTGATAACAGAACTAGAACTGGGAGGAAGGAGGGGCAGGACTAGGGTAGAGCAGCCATTTAATCCCCAGCCCCTGTAACCCAACAGCAAGCATTTGTTGGATCTGGGAGATCACTGTAACTTACAGCACTTCTTGCAAAGCTCCATGAGTTACAGTATGGATTTGCATGTCTGTCAGCAGTGTTGATATTTCAAAATGCCACATTGACTATTGGGATGTTTGAATTTAGAGCACAAATGTGCAGGTGTGAAGAGAATGGGTGTGTGTGTGTGTGTGTGTGTGTGTGTGTGTGTGTATGCATGCTTTTCCCCATCAAGATGCTTCTAAGTGCCTAAGATATGTTTGAAAATAGGTGAAAGGTGCTTTTGAAAATTTTCCTGGATGGATTTTTTTACAGGTAGATAAAAGTATTGACTTCCTAATGTTTATAGAAATGCAGCATATTATATATAGGAAGTCAAAGAAGGCTACAAAAAAGCAGACTGACAAGACATTCCTACATGTATGCACAACCACGTAAAAATGAGAATGACGAACTGTAAGACTTGGTAGCTTTCAGATAAGGTCAGTAATTCTGTCTCTCTTGCCTCTTCTTTTCAAAATCTGAAGAAAACCACATAGAAAACTATTAGGATAGCAAAAGCACACTTACACTTCAGGAAGAGACTAATTAATACTGATAATGTTTATGTCAGTGAAAGACATTATCAAATGTGAATACATCCAAAAATCAAAAGCTGAAGGATAAGAATGAAGAGAAGTTCTAGAGTATGATAAAACAGACTGCGATTTGTTTTAATGAGCTACCTTCTTTATGAAGTACATTGTCCAGTTTTCTTCCATTGATGTTAGGGCAGAAATTACACAAGTGATTGTAAACCAGCTCAAATCTGTAACACAACAGAAGTTCAGTGCACATAAACCATTTTTAAAATGTTTGAAACTGGTTTAAGATAAAGATGAATGGATGTAGAATTAAGTGATTTAGATTAAATAAATGTATTGAACTTCTGTCCCAGATCTCCTCTAGATTCAGGTTAATTTACAGTTCCCCAGCATCTCAGGATGTTTTGCATCTCCCTCACAAGCCACCTGTCACTGGGTGGGCATGCCTGCCTTGGCCCAAGCTGCTTTCTCCAGCTGAGTAAGGAGCTGTGCTCTAATTCCTCCCAGCTCTTGGCCTTGGCTACTGCAGGCATGTGGCTGCATTTCCACAATCAAAAGTGAATGTCTGCTCACTTGCTTATCAATTCAATCTATGCAGCTTAGATTAACCTACATAGATTGAATTGATTCAGTTTTGGTCTTTTTACCTGGCTGTATTTAGCCTTTATGCATTTTCTAGCCATTCAGTATTTGATAACTTGTCAACCAGCTAAGGTAAGGAGGTGAAGTGTGGAGTTTTCATAGGATAACATTTTTTGCACTAGTGTCACATTAAGCATCATTTTTATAGTCTGTCTGCTTCATATACACAATTTAAGACAGATGTGTATATGCAACTGTAATATTTACTTCCTTAATGTTGTGAAGATAAAATGCATGACTCCACTCATTCTACTCATGAAGATAAAATACACGACTCCACTCATTCTGATTGATATATAGTGCTAACAATTCTAAGCACTTTTGATGTTTAAAGTATTTTACAACACCAATATTAATCATTACAACACATTGCAATACAGATTGATATATTTATTTCATTTTACTATATGGAAACTAAAATAAAGGGAGGCTAAGGACTTGTGCATGACCACAGAGGAAGTGACAAAGAAATGGAGTCAAAATGCAAGCACTCCTGATGCCCTAAGTCTTTGCTCAGATGAGTAGAGAGCACATGTGACGTTTATTAGGTTCAAATAAATAATCCTAACTTAACTCCTTGATCTTTTACAAATTGGATCTCTACAGAGGATCAGATTTATTACTTGTGCACTGAAAGTGACAAGAAGCATGGTAAGCTGTTTATTTTGACTAGAAAATATAAAATGAAGAAAGGAGACATGGCATCCTCTGTTCTTAACTGCCAGTTCCCCTCCAGATATAGTTTCCCTCCAGATATTTAAGATAGGGGGGTTGGGGTTGTATGAGTTTTTGTGACTATTTTTAAGCTCGCTGTGAAAATAACAGAGCAACAGAGACACCTACTGATGTTTTCATAATACTGAGGATTAAAAATTTTATGAAGAATGACACTAAAAGATTCAACTACAAGTTTACTTGCTTTATTTTTTTAAATAGGTTGAATAATTATAAATTATTATGATCCTGAAAAAAGAATGATAGTTTCTTATGAATACCAAACTGAACATTTTCTGTTTGCAAGCTACTACTACTTGAGCTACATGACAAATTAGAATTAATGCATTAATGCATGTAGTTATATAGAAGAACATTTTCCAAAAAAAAAGTTGATATACTTTAGATTTGCAGAATGCTACTTCCTTATTTATATGATATTCCATGCATGGTTTAAGTCACATGCAGTTAAAGGACCAGAAGAAGAACCTCAGTTTTTAATTATGTTGACTGAAATATAGATCAAGCCCATCAATAATATTCCTAAAATGCTTTGTGTACCTACATTATTTTGATAATTGAGTACATATTTATGAGTTGTTCTTAATGCTTTCTTCACTACCTGAGCCTGATGTTTGGTGGCAAGTTCTGTTATTCTATCCCTTATAAAGACAATATATTTGAATAATTTAAAAAAAATCTTCTATTTTTTGTCAGTGCAGCTCACATTTTTGGGGGCTAAGCAGTCCATTTTATACATTTGATTTTTTTTTAAATTATAGGTAAGTACATTTTATGCAGAAGAAAATTAAAGATTTTTAAATATATCATGGATGATATGGTAGCAGTCTTTTTTCAATCTATTGCAAGGATAAAATCTTCCTCAATGAGACTTACTTATTTGACTATTATTTAATTAAGAACACAAACTGATTATGTACTAATTATAAGTCAGAAAGACTAAATGGGAAAAGCTGATATGACATATTTATTATTTCTCTTCTACCTACTGACAGGTGCCAAGCTGACCTGTGCCATGGTTTGGTTTATCCAACAAATTTTTTCCATGGGAGAAGGTGGGACTATGTGACAGCTGACTTCCCAAATGATCATTTTCTCATTCCATGAAAATGAAGAACTAATTACTAACATCACCATTGTAATACATACTTCTGGAAAGGAAAAGATGGAGTCTAATCTATTGCTACTTTAGGATAAACCTTGATAAAGCTGGCTAGTTTTATCTTGTGGGATTGGGGTGGGAAAGAGCTGAAATATTTAAGTGCTGAATATATTGCAAATGAACAAAGAGAATATGATAAGCAAAGGAGAGGTAACTTTTATTTAAATTGGTTGAAAAAGCCATAGAAAAGCCTGCAATGGCAATTAGCAGAGTGACAGATATAGTATATGGACAGAGGTTTTGTGTGTGTGTGTATCCATGCGTTGGTATGTATTAATTATAGTGGTATTTAGATGCACAAAAGACATACTTATAATTAGCTATTTTGCCAAAGATAACAAAAAGATGGGAGGTACAATTACAAAATGTACAAGTGAAGCTATTTGAACATATCTGTCAGGCCAGTAGTGTCACTTAAAGATGCAAGAGATGCAGTGAGGTGAGGCCTATGGACTAATCAAGACGCTGTGAAGACAACTAGCCCTTTCAGCATGTTTTTTGGCATATGGACAGTGAAAGAAGTCTAATCCAAATCCCACTGTACAGAAAGAACAGTGTCACACATTTAAGAAGCATCAGAAATTAAAATGTCTGTGTTACTCTTTCTGAAATAAAAATTAGGCTATCAGGTTTTCCTGACTCTCTTCTGTTGAGGTGCCCGTCTCTCTGTTTTGACCACAAGACAGCATGCCATAAGAGGGTAACACCAGGAATGGAAAATGGTTTGTTGTCTGCCTAGAAAATATAATAGAGAGATATGTGACAGTAAAAGGGACTTCCTAGTTGGCTGAGTGACTTTATTCAACTGTACATTACACAGACAATCTTTTGATTCCTATTTTCTAGAAGTCCAAGTGTATTGTTAGTGAGGCAGGGCACTTGATGTGCCTGCCACTTTAAGAGTTCAGGCAAGCTGTTGAGCCACTGGCAGGTGTTGGCCAGGGCTAATTGCAGAGTCAGATGACTCAAGGGGCTAAGTTTGATCAAGGGAGTCACCTGACTGGAATAGTTCTGGGTACAAGCCTGTACACTGAGAGTAGGGCTGGAAGTTACATCTTAGGAGCTGGTAAAGGAACGTCACTCAGCAGGAAGCCTGCTGCTCCTGCATGCCAGCAAGGAGGATGACATCTGGAGTTTGGGTAGGAAATAAGAGAAAGAAGAATGTTCCTGTGTAGGGTCCAAGGACTTGGGAAAGAGGCTGACTGCAATGGGGCCAGGTGAGCCCTGAGAGAGGGGACAAGTGTTTGGGAGAAATAGTCAAGGATCTCAGTGAACCCAGTGAGTGGGGCAGAGCATGGGGGTGTGGTGAAAAGGAAGGGCAGGAAGGTTCCCCATGAAGCACCAGGAAGGGCAGGAGACAGGCAGCACTTACAGGAGGCTCGGAAACCAGAGGGGAGCAGCCAGTCTCCAACCCCAGCTGCAGAGAGAGACCTGCTGCATGGACTAAGGCATCAGGACTCAGGGGGTAATGCATGTGGGTCAGGCAGCTGCAGGAGCCCAGAGACCCAGGTGTAGTGAAGCCCCTGCCATTTTGTTTTCTTTAAAAGTGAATTGTCATTTTGGCTAAGGGCTCTGTGACTCATAATGGGGCATGGACTTAAAGACCCCACAACAGAAGAAATGCTCAAGAATTGATTGAATGAAAAAAAAATCATAGCTGTTTGCTTTTCTTAGTTTTTTTTTTT
>JAGPOW010000261.1:27003076-27026114 GCA_030014935.1 Caiman crocodilus
TTTTTTTTTTTAATTGATTGTTGAAGGAGGAGACTAACCCCATATCTGCATTATACCTGGGTTAGCATGACAGACACTGGAATTAATTAATCAGTGCCAACCCAGAATGGGGTATGGATTTTATTGATTTGGGGATAAAAAATACAAGAATTGATTTAGTTTTCCTGAAAGGCAGACCTGGGCACCATAGCATATATATAAGCCTGGCCCAATGGACCTATTACTGACCTGGCTTTAAGGTCACTGTAAGCCTAAGAGTGGCAAAGAAGAGCCGCTGGCATCAGAATCTACTCATACTTATTTCCATCTGGCTGGTGTATGGATGGGTAAAGGGAAGATAGGAACCCCCAAAAGAAAACCAACTGAACAGATCCTAGAGCAAACATTCAGCAGAAAGAACACCTCCCAATTATAAAAAAACATTGAATATCAAGCCATGGTGGGTGAGAATCACACAACATTAGTACAGTGCTTGGACCTGGGACATCCCATTCCTCACAGCAAAGTCCCATCAAACCTTATATCATTGAGGGCCTCCGCCCTCTCCAGCACTACAGCAACAGGAGTCCTCTTGAGGAGTCTGGATGATCCCAGAGAAGGAAGGGGCTGCATTAAGAAAGATCTAAGGAAGTCTCAGGGTGAGTCCAAAAAGATGAAGTAACCTAGGGAGGAGACTGGGAGGGCCGACCCACAGAGATGAGAGGGCTGACAGCTAGAGGACTAACCCTGGGAATCTCAACTGGCCTGTACAGGGCCAAGGCCCAGGAGGGGATGAAGGGTGAAATAGGCCAGGGCAGATATGAGAGAACCTACATTTTTCTACTGGCCTGAGAAGGACCAGGGCCTAAGAGAAGCTGAAGGTCTTTGTGTGGCCACAATCAATAGGAAGGGGTCAAAGGGCATGCAGCCCAGGATGATGATGGCTGGTGTTGGCCATCTGCAGAAGGATCAAGGAAAAGGGTCTGAGAATGAGGTGAGGGAGAGAAATGGAGGACTTGTATGGAAGATGGAGCCAGTGCCAGGGGATGTGGTGGTTAGCAGCTCAGGATGGGCACAGGAAATTTAGGGTGAGCTCAGAGAGGGACAAGTAAGATCAAGCAGACCTGAAGACTGGTCCTGGGTAACATCTGAAACTGTACACTACTGGAGCTGGTTAGTGTGGTGGGGCTGCCTGTGGCAGAGCAGCCTCCATGAAATGTCATGCATGGACCACTAGGGAAATGCAACTCCCACTGCCTTCTGCATTCTACCCTGTGCAAGGGAAGGTGAGGGGAGCACAATCTGACAGAAAAGCACTTGACCAGGGATGGCCTGGACCACGTGTGTCCAGAGGCCCAGTGAGGGGCCAGGAATGGCCAGGACCACATGGATCCAGAGGCACAGCATAGCAAGGGATTGGGGAATAGTTTGCAGGGCAACATGGATCCAAGGGCCTGGATAGTGAGTCCCAGTGAGCATAGTGGGGCCAGAAGTGTCCAGCAGCCAGTGAGGGGCCAGGAATGGCGCGCAGGACCAGGTGGGTCCAAGGCCTTAGATTGAGTCCCAGTAAGGGGACTGAGGTATATTATAAGGCCCTGAAAGTATAGTGGGGCCAGGAATAGAGACCAAGACTGGATGTGTCCAAAGGCCTGGAGAGTGACCAGGAAAATATAAAACTAAATGGGTCCAGAACAAGGAACCAAAAGGGGCTGGCAGCCTAGAGAGGGAGTGGGAGAGAAACTGAGGGACCTAGTAGCCCGGGGCTTGGTTGTGAATGACTGGGGGTCTGAGGGCCCAGGGAGGGGCCAGAGGGAAGACCAAAGGGTCTGGCAACCTAAATGGGGCTGAGATGGAAACTGAAGATTTTGGCAGCCCAGAAAGGAGCTGTGCAGAGAGACCAGGGGGTCTGAGGGCCCAGAGTGGGGCTGAGAGAGGCAGAGGGATCAGAAAGTCTAGGGAAGACCTGCATCAGCAGTTGATAGAACATCTGTAAGGATGCCATCTGTGAGGCATGTGGCAGGTTGCAGGGGAGGTATGGAGCCATGCAATTGGCCCATAAGGCTAGGACCACAATCCAGGAGGTCATTAAAATAAGACTAGGGCAGCCTCCCACACTGAGCAACAACTAACATCAAGGCATGGTGAGCAAAAGCTGGGGTGAGAAAGGGCAGCATATCTCATAAATGTTTTGGGGTACCCGGTGACAGTAAATGAGAAATAAGAAAATACGTGGAAAGATGGCAGGAAATGTAAAGAATTACTTAGGGAACAGCAACCTCCTACCACGTGTCATCCTAAACTCATATAAGAAAGTAGAACTAAAAAGAGTTTCTAAGTCAGGGATTCAGTGGAAATGTCAGGACTTTTGAAGACTATATTGCACATGAAAAAATAATCAGGAATAGTTAATGAGCTTTAGTGTTAATGAAAAAGACAAAGTTTTGTAGCCAAATTTTGTTTAGACTTCCATCTTATGCATTCCACATCAGTGAGCTGTGTTCAGTTTAAATCAAGATGTTATTTGGCTCAAGATGTTTGTTGGAGATGACTGATCGTTAGTCTATAAATATCTTCCTAAAGAGAGAGAGAATGAAAACTATCTGTTTCCTGAACAAAAGCAGAAAACAAATGATATTTTGTAATGAGTTGAGAATTCTTGGGCGTGATATCTTTTAATGGACCAATTGCATTGTCAAAGTAGACATAATTAGGGTGACCATACTACATCCCAAGGAAATGGGACAGTGCCGGCTTCAGTAGTCCTGCCTTGGCTGGCTGGTCAATAGTCCCAGACTGGAATTTGATGGGGACACAGAACAGCATGATGGATGAAGCAGATAGCAGTACTAGTGCCTGCACAGCTATGTGCAAGCAAGCAGGGCAGACTGAAGTGGGGTAGCAGCTGCTCCATAGGCAAAGGTATGATCTATGGATTCTATCTGTTGTCTATCCATGGATACAAGTGGTTTGTTGCGGCAACTGTTGATTGTTATGGCAGTAGAGATGAGTTGACAGATCTTGCATTATTGCTAACACAGACCTTGGTCCTATTAGGTTGCCACTGAACAACAGGAAATTCATTTCTAATGGGCAAAGTTAGGCTGCTGTCTGAAGGCTAGTAGGGAAAGACTGAGATCATTTCTCTCAAGGTCTTGTACTGTTGAAGTATAGACTGTAATCATCTCATGATCCTTCTAATTGATTCAAGTGTACGATGTTAAGTGACAACAAAGGGTGTGTGATTAGTAAGGGGGGTTATCTTGCATTGTAGTAGGTTGCTGCAGGATATTTGGGTGACTCTTTCAAAGTTACGATCTATTTCACTGCTTGATGTCCCTGCTGAGTAAAGGCAGAAAAGGTTCTTCAGGTAAATGTGATATCTTTCATTAGACCAACTACAGTAAAGGTAGTTTTCAGTTTAGCAATATGGGTGTCATAAGTATTGTCCTCAGAATACCTGTGGTTATATGAGGGCTGAATGTAGATCACCAGTTTTTTTCATGTGTTTGACATGAATTCTAGTTTTCTGGACATAGGTGTGGTGGTCCATAGATTTTTTCTCTATATAGCAATTTGTAAGGTGCCATTCTGGACGTAGATCATAGTATCTGGACAGCTGACATTAGTGCAGGAGTATTCCAGAGAATTTGATTGAAGAGTGGTATTTGTTAAATTTATTTTGCCCTGAACAATTAATGATAATGTTACTTTAAGGACACTGTTGATAGGGGTTGAAAGAATAGGTACAAGAAAGGGAAATGCTAGCCTTAACATTTTCAGAAGAAGTCTTTTGCTATGAAGGGATAGAAGAGGGAAATGTCCTACAAAGGACAGGTGACGCTAAACCAGTGCTGTATGTAAGTTGATAATGAATGACTATTTTAATTAATGGGCAGAGTTATGTAACTGCTGTTGTTAGTGTTGTTTGTTTAATTTGCTTTTTGCAATTTTTTCTTTGGTTTTACTCATAGGCCACATGCATGCTTTGGCAGAACAATCAATGGTACACAGGAACAATGCACCTTAAGGAAAAGAGAGAAAGGAGGAAAAATTATTAGCAAAGATACCGACTCTGTAGGCAAGATATTTCAGTGAACTACCAAGATATTATAACTCTGTAGGTGAATAATTACACAGCAGAAGCAAATCCAATCTGAGTTTCAAAAAGGATCAAGAATAATTCCCTGAAATCCCAAATCAAGACATGACTAAGCACATATTGATCCAGTTCCCATGTCCTTAAGGACTTTTTTAATTCCCTTTACACTCTTAGGGCCAAATGCTCAGGTACTGTATATTGGTATCATTCCATTCAAGTCAACAGGACTCCAGCAGGAGCTAATCTTTTTCAGCATCTAAAATTTCCCTGTTCTTAGACTGCAGAACTTTATTACCTTCAATCCCTCAGGTCCCTGCACCACTTATTATACCAGCAATCTATTCATTTTGACTACTTGCCATTTAGGGTGCATAAAAGTATTTAAATGGACTGATGGTTGTGAAGCATTTTTTAAATTTCTCTCTTCTTTTTCCTTCCAGTGCCCTGATTCTAAGTTTGCTACAACAGAGATGAATAACTATGACGTGAGCATGCCAACTAATCAGACCATGCCAAGGTAAAAAGTATGGCAAGAAATATACCGTCATCCAAGGGAAAGAAAAAAATGGGTGAATGAATGGCAAGAAAATGTAGCAACAGGGTACATAGGATCTTATGCTCCTTTAGTATGCATTCTATAACATGTAAACATAACATGAAGCAAGATGATTTTTAGAGACATAGAGTTAGGTTCCTAGGCTCCCTAAACAGTCAAAGCGCAAAGTTATGAACCTTCAACAGGTGATCGAGGGAAAAAAAACAAAAACAAAAAATGTTTGTCTAGGAAGTGCCAAAAATTGGCTAATAGGAACTGCTGAGCGCTAGCATCATGCTTGAACTCTTATCCTTCTTTGCTTAAGTTGCTCCTTCTTCTTGAGATCCAAAACCTGAACCCTCTTCTGAAATAGTATGGGTTATAGCAGTCAGGGATTGGGAGACTTTAGGGGCAAGGGATAAATATCCAAGATGAAAAAGAACACATCTGAGAACCACTGGCATAAAGATTGTTATTCCTATGAAAAGAAAATATTTAGCTATGTACTTCCACTGTTTGCCATCCTCTACCTGCCTCCTCAATGCCCATGCAAGAAAACTCTCATTAATACAGTATTGGATATCCTTGTACTTTTCATCCTGCTAATCACTTTTTAATCTTACAGGCACAACATTCATTACTTGGAATACCTGGGCAATGTCATGTCCTAAATGCATGAAGCTCTTGATACGTTCCAAAGAGGCTACTCTTTCGAGTAATGTTAGTTTAGAACTCAGTCAATATCTTTACCACCGGTTCTTGAAAAAAGGACCATGACAGCATGGTAATGGGGCTTCATAAATCACAATGATACAAAATGACTGAAGATGTTGTCACTTCATTGTGGGAGAATATTAAGCACCAGGCTATTTGTTTCCTTTTCACAAATATTGTTCAATTTGCAATCAAACTTGCATGCTTTGAATTTATATTATGAGGTTAATCAAAATACTTAGGTCACACGCATACAGATATTTTTTCCTAGGACAGTTGTTACTCTCCCAGGAAAAAAAGTGTCCAGATGTTCAGGAGTTTTCTTCCAGATCAAAATGGCCACTCCAGAAGAAAAACAAATAACCTGGGAAGTTAAATTACTTCTGTAACAGTTTCTCCTGGGAGAGTGAATGTCTGTACAACTTACCTTCTGAGAGAAGCCACAGCATAATCCTCCAATATTTCTATATGCTCTGCTCCTGTTCCTCCGCAGGAGTCAGTGTGTTGCTCACCGCACTCTACTATTTCAGTGAAGAAGAGAGCACAGCATGATGCCTTCATAATCCCCACACTGTGCTGCAGGGAAATACAATCTGACTTCAGGCTGTCAGGGTCAGCCAAGCAGTGCTGCCCTGCGCACTGCTACCATCTTCTATCAAGCAGACTAGGTCTGCAGAGTGCACTGATATATATACATACGCTCCTTCTGGTTGAACAGCATCAGCACTTCAAGCTTTGTGCTCTTCAAGGGCTCAGTGTTTCATTATCTGTTCACTTATCTCCAGGTATGTTTTTCTTCTATTAGCAATCCAAACCCTAGAGAATTTTTCCAGGTCATTTGAATGTGTATATGCAGTCTTAGTTTCAAATGGAAGAGGCACACTGTTAGCTAACAAAATTTATATATCTAAATTAAAAAAGATTGGTTAAATAAGCACATTTTAAAACACATTAGCAAAATTCAGGTTACCAAGAAGATGTGTCATAAATTCATATTTTGCAAGAACAATAAATTAAGACATATCACTTCTCTTTTATCTTGAGAAAGCAGGATATGATTAGTTCTACTAACAGCCAAGCTACTTCCTTAATGGAGGAACATTACATAGATTCATGGAAATGTATGAGTGGGTATGAAATAGTCCGTATAATAATATTAAACATCCATTATATTTAGGTACACAATGCTACTAGCATTTCCTAAGTGAACTAATTAGTATCTATGTATGGATAAACTCATTGCCTCATCTAAAATATGCAGCAGCAGCCTTATAATTCCATCTCATTAAACTCCTGTAAAGATGTTAAAGTGAACAACTGCAATTAACATGAACTGCAACATATCTTTATATATTAAACATTGACCAGGGCATCATATTTTACTTAAGTATGTATTAGTACCAGAGAACTCATAATATGTTCAGAGTTTGTGTAATAAGAAAGTCTCTGGTCCCTATAAGCTTCCAGTGTATTTTCAATGAAGATCACATCAGATTTGTTTATATAATCTTCAGTTAGATCACTTATGTTTCTTGCAAAGAAATTATGGTGATAAACTTGGAGTTTTGCTAAAGAAAGGTAAATACAAATTCCTATGTTCACAGAGAAGAAAAATAAATAGGACATGAATGTTAGACATGCAAATGGAAGCACTTCAGATGACTTATTAAATTACTAATTATCCATCCCTGTCTTTGAATTTGAAACTGGACAAATAAAATAGATATTGTATATTTATATTATCTATGCATGTGTAATTGCATGTGCATAGATCTATGCATAGATTATACATCTATGCATGTGCAATATGCAGCCATCTTTAATGTCAGAAAAGAAAAATTTGATGAGACAATTACATTCAGTGGTTAATTTAATTTTTCAGAATCTCTCATTTAGCAATCATATATCATAACTACATATTATTTATAATCACCATTCAGATTCAAATCTATAATAAAGCATAAAAGATATATTTCTTTACACTTTTACCTATATCAAAATTGGTTATTATGAATACAAATATACATTGTTAATGAATGTCTAATGTTTTTAAGGACTAGTTATTTGACTTTTCGGTGACCATAATTGATTGCTTATTTTTCAGTGATCTCAATATGGTTCTGTTATATTAAAGCGTTTTCAATAGGATGTGTAATTGCAATTTGTTTTCCATTTCTTATGCCTAATTTATTATTAACCTAGTGCAAACTACACTGTATGATATTAATCATATCATAAATAGAGTCAGATTCTATTTTAGGTTCATTTTAAAACTTTCTAGCTAAAACATAGTATGCCTTATTTGATATCTATGACCAGGACATTGCCAGCATGACAAAAATGGTTAAAGTTATAATATTAACTTGTTATGGTTATAATATCTTTATCCTTGGAACAGAAAAGCCAGTGGGAAAGAGCTGCTTTCAAAACACAATGCTGGTAGCCTTATCCAGCTAGCTCTGAGATCACTTTTTATTATCTCTTCATATAAACCTTCATTGGACATACTCCACTGTCTCTGACAAACTCAGACATGTTGTACTCTTCACGGTGAGCACTAAAACTTCTCTCAGTTATACAATTGATGATAAGCAGTCACACTTATTCTGGTGGCTTTCCTGTTTGTCTGAGTAAAAGTTACAGTACTTAACCATGCTTCTCTGTACTGTGTAATTCACTAGAGGACCTTCTGCTCCGAAATCTGCTAATGCTGCTGCATTCTGCAAGGAGACTGACACACATATAACTAACAGCTTCAGAAATGATTCGAGTCTCGGTGTTCAATTTTCACATTCAGATAATTTGGAAATTCAAGAATAATTTTGCCCATATATAGAAAATATACAAGAAAACGGTCACTCTTGTCCACATCCCATTATCTCAGGAATATTGCAAAAGGAAATTTAGTTGGCTTATAATCTGGAAAAATAGGAACTGTTATTTTGGCTTTTAGAAGTCACTATTAAAGTCAATATCTATGCAGATTTAGAAAGTACTACACACTGGTAGTACATAGTAGTGGTATCTCAGTTATGCTCATGGTGAAAAATATAAAGCTCTTTACCCATTCACTATCATATTACAGGAAAAATGCAGATATCATCTGATGACAAATAGAAATACCCACAATTTTATATGCATTTCTTGTGTAACCCTTACTCACCTTCATGAGTATTAACATTAACTTTAATGGAACTACTTGTATGTTGCTAGCACTTACCACAAGGAATGCACCCTGACCTCCTTCAACAACAGAGGTTATTATTATAAGAACTTAACTACTGCCACACTAATACAGACCAATAGTCTTTCAGCTTTAATCACCCATCTCCAACTAGCAGATGTTTCAGAGAAAGGTTCAAGAAAACCCATACTGATTTATTATGTAATGTCCTGTTCTCAGCAGAAGTTTCTTTTTAAATTCCTGCCAAATAGTTGTAGGGTCATTCAAATGTGGATACCTAAAATAACACCAGCCTCTGTATTTAGGTAGCTAAAAAGAATTGGGTGTATTTCAGAAATGTAAGCATTGATAAGAACCATTGGCCTCTTGAGCTGACTTGGCTTACTGGATTCTAGAAATTTAACATAATTGTTCAGCTCAATGCAATTATCAGCTGAAGTCAGCCTCCAAACTTGAATGGTGATATACTACATGCCATTTTGAATTTTGATGCCCTCTCATAGATCCCATTTGCTTTTTTGGCAATTTACATAGGAGAATGCTTCAGAACAATCCTAAGAGCATTTAAGTAAAGGACACACATAAAAAAGCCTCAGCTGCAGGAACTATATTTTTAGATTTGCAATTTATGAGGAGATACTGCTACTCTGGCATAAAAAAAGGTCTGTAGCTTTTCTCTTAGCATGTAATCATATTCTCAGCTGTATTTTACATTAATAGAATGCTTGATTTTGTAATTCCCAGGTCGCAGAGCAGTAAGTTTGATCCAAGATCTCAAATTAAATTGATGATAGGAATGTTATGCAAGATGTTTTTATATTCCTTTCAAAATATTAGTAAAAGTGTGCAAATAGTAACAATTAAAAATCTGCTAATTTTCTATTATAAAAAATGCAGAATCATTCAGGGGAGAATAGCTTGTCTTGTAAATGACTGCATTTCTATTTCACTAGTAAGGAAACTGAACTTTCCAATCAAGAAAAAAGGGCAAAAGGTTAAGTGTAAGGAAAATTTTTAAAATAATGTGATGTGCCACCTGTTAAAAACATCTTCTAATTTTGGATCTCTATTAATAATGAGATTAAATGTTCATGTCCCCCTATCCCCCCAAATGGTGGCTATAAGCCATGCCCATCCCTGCAGCGGGGAGGTCAGGCTGGCCCTGCCCCCTCAGCTCCCGCCTGTCCTTCTGTCTGTCCTAAGGCTCTGGGTCACACATGCGCAGTTGGCCTGGAGTGTTACAGACAGACAGATGGAAGTGATAAGACTTGTATTGTATTAAAAAAATAAGAAATTATTAGCAATTATAATGGGAAAACTGCCATAAACTATTTACACTGAAAACTTCTCTCAGCTTTTAGTCACTAATCAGACCACAGAAATAGACATTTTCTCTTCGAGATTTTGTGAGCTCCTTCTCTGCAAAAAACAATGTCTTACAATGCAGATTTCCTTCATGTGACAGTCCTTCACATATATCTCTGTCTAGGGATTTTACTTTTCAGCTGCCTCTACCGTCTAATAGATTGTTGGGAAAAAAATGAAAAGTCCAAATAAAACACAGTCTAGGCAAAAGGAAGAATTTGATTTTAAAAATGATGTTTGGATATCATAATACTTCATGATAAAATAATCTTTTTACTTTCCTGTTAAATGGTATTTCTGCTAATCATGGCTTTAAGGAAAGGGTGTAAATAAAACACAAATTTTAATTCTTTGCGCTGTTGGCTGAACTCTTGAAAACTTGCCATTTTAAAATAAAGCTGTACATTTTTACTGGCATTGTTATTTGCAGCTTTAATATAATACAGTCTATAATGGGATGCAATTGTGAAAAAAACTGGATGCTCCAACTTGCTGGAATGCTTCTGTCACACTGATATTTCACAAAGATCATGTAAGGACTAACCAAAACACTTTGGCCTTCACAGACTCACCATGCTTCTGAAACAGCAGTAAGCTAGAAGAGTGTTCAGGCAAGCAAATAGACAAAACAAACAAAAATGAGTACTTCTACAAAACCTAAAACTCAAATCATCTTCTCGCTCCCTGCAACTTCTCTTTTGTCCAGCTTTTAACTGCTTCTATGCTATATGACCAGGGATCACCTGACTATTGTTTATTTTTCCTTGTCCTGAAGCCCACTGACCCAAATGCTATGGAGGCATTGGTGTTACAGATTACTTTTAAAATATTCTAAAGGTACATAAAACAGTACAATTAATATGTTTAAGGGTGTTAAACTGTAGTAAGTACCCTCTATTTGTCTTAAAGTTATGATATTTGGGATGGGAGTTATCTTTGATCTGTTCTATGAAGCTCAAGCTACGGTATTGTTAGTCTGCTTAATGGAGATAAAGTGATAAACTTGTAGTCACCCTATATCCCAGGTTGCAAGGCTCCTGGCCCCTCTACCCCTGCTCCATGGATACGCACTCCACCATCCAAAGTTCTATTGCCCAGTGGGTGGCACTGGCCTCAAGTGACCCTCACCTACCCCCAGTGGCTGTGACCCACCCCCAGTCCACATGTCACGCACCATGGGGCTGGTCTCAGGGACCCCAGGAGACCTGATCTAGGACCCTGGGTAAGGCGCCAGGGTAGTGGCCTTTTCCTCACATCTGGGAAGGTCTTTCCTAGCCAAGAGAACTAGACTGGGGTGGGGTGGGGTGGCATGGCTTCCCCACAAGCCTCTGTGTTCCTGGAGGGGGAAGGAGAAAAAGGCTGTCTGGTGCCAAGTGTGGCAAGAACATGGTGCCTGGGGAGGCATGCTTCCTTGGGCTACACATTCTTGTCACGTGGCAGTTAAACTCCTAGAGTATAGCTCCCAAGGGGTTAATTGAAGTGACTCCACCCCCTCTAACTCCTCAGGGGAAAAAGGCCAAGATGGCATAGGAAAATTTCAATTAATTTGGGGTAAACTTAGCTCAATTCAAGTTTTCCCATGCCTTGTGCCTGCCTTAAAGGTTCAAGCAGCCCCAAGGAAAGTTTGGTGGGACTTGGATGGGGTGTGAGTATCTGAGGTCTGGTTCAATAGAACTTGTGGCAGTTGACAAGCATGGATCCAAATGTCTGAGCTGAACTCAGCACTCACAATCCCCTTCCACCTCACGCCATGATAGGGATGCGGGGAATTTGGAGGAAAAGATGGGAATCTCCTTTAACCCCACTCAACCTAGTATGGGACCACAGGAGTTCAACAGGGCTTATTATAGGCAGGTGGCACTTACCAGCCCCCTCCAACCTCTTTCTCCTGACCAGGATTGGAATGCATGCCCCCCCCCCCCCCATGACTCAGTAGCTCCCTAGCCCAGCCTATGTGACCCTCCCCGACACTGACCAGATCCCAGTCCTCCCCACAATGGCCTCCCCAGAAAACCAGTGCTAGGGGAGCTTGTTGGAGCAGGCTGACATGGAGGTAGCTCCCTGTGCTTAGTTAGATGATTCTTCAGGAGCCAGCTTTTTTCTACTACCCACAATTCATTAATACATGAGAGGGTCTGTTTTATTATTATTTATTTGATTTTGCTTCTGCTGTTGGATAGCAGAAACAAAGAATCCTGCTACTTGTATTGCCAGCTTTTATGTAGATTACTGAGTCAGATCACATTCCACTAGCCTCAGCACCTTAGACCAGGGGATGGCAGCCTGCAACCTATGGGCTGTATCTGGTCTGCAAAGTAATTTGATCCATCATATGAAATCTGTGGCAGTTTAGTGATGGTCTGCAAGGGTACATTGGCAGTGGTTTGCAAGCATGCTGGTGGCTGGGGAAGCAGAGACATGCAAGCAGGGTCATACTTCAGGCCAAGGTCTGTTATCTCAGCCTTATGTTCCTAAAATGTTGCTGATCCTTGTCTATATATCATACAGCTATATTGTACATTTTAGTTCAGACCTTCAAATACTCTAATATGGCTGCAATGACCTAAAGGTCTCAGTAATTATCTGAAACTGTAGCCTAAGAAAGGGCAAGAAATTTAAAAGGTCAAAATATTAACAGGGGCAGATCCAGAGAGAATGCAGTGGTGTGTTCATACCCTCCCCCTCTTTTGGACCCCACTACATAGGGTTACCATATTTCCAAGTCCAAAAAAAGGACACTAGTGACTAGGGAAGGGGGGAGCAGGGGAAATATGATGGGGGGCGGGCAGTGAAATGCTGGTGCCCTGCCCATTCTGTTGCCCCTCACTGACAAGCCACAACTCCCCTCCACTGCCCATTCCAGACCCACTGACCCAAGGCTTGCCAGTGCCCCTCACTCTCAACCTGCAGCCCTTGCTGTCCCACTGTTGCTGGTATCCCTCACTGTGGGCCCAGAGCCTTTTCCCCCCAGCCCTGCTAGTTCCCCTCACTGCCAACACATAAACCAATGGCACTGCCAGTGCTCTACACACCCACAGTCACCCCTTTCATCCCTCTGCCTCTCACCCCCAATCCAAACCACCCTGCCCCCACACTGCTAATGGCCCACACTCTGAACCCACAGCCTCTAACTCCCCCAGCCCTGCTGCTGCACTTCACTCCCAACCCACAGACCTCTGCCTCCCAGCCCTGCTGCCCAAGTGCACCCACTCTGTATCTCTCTCTTTCTCTTTTCACCTGGCTTGTTGGAGACCATGCAGGGAGCATGTGACGCCTGACAGCCAAACCCCTTGCTTGTTGTTTCCAGCTTGGAGTAGCCAGCTCCAGAGAGCATAAAACCTGGAAATGTGCTGTTATGTTAACCTTCATACATTACTATGCAGTAATTTCCTACTCCAGATGCATATGTTGTGCAGTATCTTAAAGTTAATTAATTCTATTTATTTTTTTTCCTTTTTAGGACATTGTCATTGGCATCACAGTGCACAATATCCCCAAGGAATAGCCAACTTACATGAATGGTTTATTTTCTGTGGATGGAAAACTGCCCAGGGTAACATGTTACCCCAGGCATCAATGTGTTTGCCCATATGGGGTAACAAATGATCCTAAATCCATGTTAATCCATTGGGATAACTTGTTACCCCAATGCAATTTCTGTATAAATGACAGGCCTAGACTTTTTGGCCACTTTGGGTGGATGCATCATTCATTCACACCTCATTGATGTCCACTTCAGGTATCCATGGTAACTAACGGATAGCCATGGTAACTAACTGGTAAACTCGGCCAGTTCACTTCTGAATCCAATGTCCACATCATTAATGAAGATGTTGAGCAATATAGGCCCAAGGACAGAACTTTGAGGGACCCCACTGGTTACAGGGCACCATGATGATTGACTTCTGTCAATCACCACTCTCTGGGTCCAACCATGGAGCCAACTCCCCAGCCTGCAGATCGTGGTGGACCCAAGGCCGCAGTTGGCTAATTTTACCAAGAGGTGACCATGGGATAATCAGATCAAAGGCTTTTTTGAAGTCAAGATATACAACATCAATCTTCTCTCCCTTGTCCAGGTAATTTGCTTGTGTGCATACCACAGTACATCACTGCTACTTTGTAAGGAATGCAATCTTTAGTATGAACAGGAGTTTTTTTGGAAGTAATTGTTCATTTGAAAACAGTGTGAATTACAGACTTAGCAAATTGTTCATTCACATTTTGAAACTCAAAAAAAAAGTTTAAGTTTTGTTCATAGTTCTAGTTAAACAATATTTTGAGTTCAAATTGTCAGAAATACTCTTTCAAACAATCTGTATGTATAATAGTTTTTGGTACATTTATATTGTTATCATTCATTTCATTTTGTTCATGTGGGTAGGGTAACAAGGGAAGTGACCCTTTCAGCAGTACAGAAGTGGAGAGGGATCTGGGAGTCATAGTGGACTCCAGGATGAACATAAGTCAGTGTGATGAAATCATCAGAGAAGCTAACCACACTTTATCATGCATCAACAGATACATAACAAAAAGATCCAAGGAGGTGATTACTTCTCCTCTATGTGACATGGTCCAGATTGTGCAGAGTACTGCATCCAGTTTTGGGCACCTTGATTCAAGAAAGATATTGATAGACTTGAGAGGGTCCAGACGAGGGTCACTCATATGGCTAGGAGCTTACAGGACAAGCCCTATGAGGAGAGACTGAGGGTCCTGGACCTCTTCAGCCTGTGCAAGAGAAGGCTGAGAGGTGATCTTGTGGCTGCCTACAAATTCATTAGTGGGATGCAGCAAGGGATTGGAGATGCTCTGTTCACCATGGCACCTCTTGTGGTAACAAGGAACAATGGTCAATGACAGAAGGCAGATTTAGGCTGAATATTAGGAAAAACTTCAGAGTAAGGGTGGCCAAAATTTGGAGTGGGCTTCCAAGGGAGGTGGTGCTCTCCCCTACCTTGGGGCTCTTTAAGAGAATGCTGGATAGGCAGCTGGCTGGAGTCATCTGACCCCAGCACTCTTTCCTGCCTAGGCAGGGGGTCAGACTCAATGATCTGTTGAGGTTCCTTCCAACCCTAGCATCTACAAATCTATGAATTTATGAACAACAACGATTATGGTTTCATGAGTATAGACGAGGGTTAAAAACCTGTTGAGATGCAGCACAGAAGTCCAAAAAGGAGGACTATGGGAGCAGCAGCTGGGACTTTTAAGTCCCCAAAGCAGATAAGAATTCCATCCCCTGTTCTCGGTACCCCCTCCTTTCCCCTCCATGCTCAGCAGCATGCACTGTACTTCCCATTCTATCCCTGGCTGACCTCTCTGCCCAGCCCCCTGGATGTTTTCCACTAGATTGGAAAAAGGACAGAGAGGTTGTCCCCAGAGAAGTCTAAGTGGAGTAGGGCAGAAGTGGTTCTGGGAACAGAAGTAGCAGACGGGAGGGAGAGAAGAGAAACGGATATGCTTCTGAGGATGAAGGGGAAGGAAGGACGTGTTAAAATCAGGTGGGGTTGGGATATTACTTTACTTGGGGACTTGCAGTCATAGAATCATAGAAAATTAAGGCTGAAAGGGACCTCAGGAGGTCATTTAGTCTAACCCCCTACTCAAGGCAGAACTATCCCCAACTAGATCATCCCAGACAAGGCTTTGTCTAGCCAGGTCTTAAAAACCTCCAAGGATGAAGATTCTACCACTTCTCTAGGTAACTTGTTCCATTGTTTCACCAATCTGCTAGTGAAAAAGTTTTTCCTAATATACAAACTAAACCTCCCTTGCTGTAGCTTGAGAACATTGCTCCTTGTTCTGTCATCTGTCACCACTGAAAACAGTCCAGCTCCATCCTGTTTGGAACTAGCCTTCAGGTAGTTAAAAGCTGCTATCAAATCTTGCCTCAGGCTTCTGCAATCCCTCACTGCTGCACCCACAGCATTGTCTGTCTATCCCTGTGGCAGATGGGGGAAGATTGGGAGCAGGGGGTGGCTGCTACTGCACCTACTTTTACAAAATTCTGGATCAGTTTATGAATGTTAATGTGTTAACCAAGAAATCAAGAAGTTATAAATAACAGTTGAAAACTAACCATTGCTCTTTAAGTAAAAAAAAAAAAAAAAAATAGACATACTTAAAAAGGGAAGTTTCAACATAACTAGGGTTACAGTGTAGCATAAAATACTTTCCTCTATGGAGAACTCTGAGGTTTGTTGTTCCTCAGGCAAGAACAATCCCTCAAATTGTACAGTAATTCTGATGCCCTAAATAAGGGGCTATATATACTCCCTACAAGATTCATTCATCAAGTACAAGGCTGATGGGTATCTTAGACCCCTTCAGGAGCTAACACACCTAGTGTACCAGATTTGTTTAGTCCATGTACTGGCTGAACCCAATGCTCCAGGTATAAATCTGTCCATTTTGGTTAAAGGTGATTAAAAAGTACAGTGCAATAATGTCGTACATCCATTGCTCTGTTCTATTCTAGATGCATCCGGAGCCTAAGTACGTGTCCTACATTGTGGACTTACATTTTTACTAACATCTGTCTTTGCTTTATTGCGTAAAGATCCTGTTCCTCTGTAGTCACGGTTAAACTCAATTTCTCCTTTTAGTCCTCCTACAAGCCACAAATTATTTGCTATTTTCTCTCTTAGTTTTCCTAATCCATTCCCAGCTATTTCTGACTATGTATTTCTGGCTGTTGTCTCCCTGCTGACTTATCATCCTGGGTAGGAATAGATTTTTCATTCAATTATGAAACTTTATCTGCTATCTAATACATCTCTTTTTCATCTCTTGTATAGTTTGCTTTTAGGCCTGTGCGAAGCAGCTAGTATTTGCTTTGGATTCAGATTTGGCCATTTTGGGGGACAGTGATTTGATTTGCTGATTCAAATCACTGTTCCAAATCGATTCGGCCGAATCTGATTTGGAGATTCGGGCACTGCCAGATTGGTCTCCTGATTCAATTTGGATTTAGAGATTTGGCTGCCAAATTGGGCCGAATCTCTTCTAAATCAAACCAGCAACCAAAGCTTCACAAAGCCCTATTTGCTATTATTACAGACTCCATTTTCATAGTATCTCCAATTGTTCTCAACATGTTTCTCCATCTTTCTGCCACCATAAAGCCTATCTATATGCAAATTCCTGTTCATGACCTTATATAATAATAAGTATCTTCAGGCCTCCTGTCCAATTTTCTTCAGCTTGGGATCAGCTAGTTTCTTACATGTCAAGATGTCATTATATATACATCATCTTCAAAAAACAGCTTTTTTTCCAGAGACTGAATGACAAATGAAATGTTCAATTTATTGAGTCACAGCCTTTAGAATTCCAGGTAGAGTCTCTAGGCTACTGTTGACAGTAAAAAAAAAAGAGATTACTTAAAATGTTTTTTTCATGTTTTCTAATTCCTTTCTTGGAGATTGACATTTGGAGATCAGACAGTGTTTATTCTTTCTCTGCCAGATCTTTGTCCTATGAACAAGTGGTGTTTATGATAGTGACCTTTTTACAGCATGTAGTATAGTGAGAGAACTAAGCTGCAACCACCCCTGAAGTACTAGAGGTTTCTCCTACACTATCCTTTTTGAATTCCCATATCCACTCAATAGGCATGTGCAGTAAAAACCTCCAGTGCTTTCATAAGCACATCTGTTTCTTAATCAAAGCATCCTATTTATAGTGTACAGGCAAACATTGCATTTCAAACCTTATAGGTGATTGTGAGCTTCACTGCCTGTTGTTTAATGCACTGCTTCACTGCTGGTTCTGCTAGCCCTGCAACCCATCTCCAGCACAAGAAAAATGCAAAGACCACAGTTTTATTATATATAGGCTGTAAAAAATGTGTGAGCCAGCTACTCCCCACACCAATCATCATTATTCTACTTGTGAGTGAGTCATCCAAATCCTCTAGAAATTTCTCACTGGAGCATCTGGTGTTCCTCTGGCTAATGGGTCACTTCTCTCAGGTGCCTTTGCTACAGAGGAGATTTCCCCATTCCTAACAGACAATGCCCTGGGCACCCAACAAAATAATGTCTCCTTCTGCCTCTGTCAGAGTCATAATTCTTCTTACCCTAGTGTTCCTATACAATAGTGTAACCCGGGTGCACCCAATTCTGTGATCCGTTCTCCCATTAGTAAGGATGGGAGGCCAGGCAGAGAGGGATCTGTGTTATTGCCCTGATCCCCCTATCCTCTATAGAGTCAGGCCAGGACAAAAACTGGCTTAACTGTATACAGATGTATTTAATGATAAATATATACCAAATCCCAATAGAATATTATTATTAAATATATACAATATATGTTCTACATAGGAGATTATATTCTACAATTAGTGTCCAAAAGATTTTATTGCCAGCCATTGGCCCAGGGCCCAGCACAGGTAAGCAACCAATCTGAAACAGGTAAGCACAAGTAAGTCCATAAAACAATTAAAATATAGGCAATTGGCAATGAATCTTATTAAACCACAAGAAGAGTACTAACAAGGAATTCAATAGAAAAGGTACTTATATATACCAGATGCAAGGATTAAATAACAAATCATATTAAAATACAAAATATGAGGTGCACAGACTCTGTACAGTGTTACCACCCCTGTAGGTACCAACTCTGTGGTGTCACCCTGGGAGCCTTAACACAACTCCCAAAGGAGTAGGGAGGGGAAGAAGGAGTCCCAATGCTCCCAGCCCCTCTTGGTCTTGACGGGACCCCTTCTCTAAGTCTGTTAGTCCCCTCCAAGCTCCTTTGTGCAAGGTGGGGTCCATATCACCCCAGCCAGAGGTTCCTCCCACTGATGCAGACACAGGCCTCTCTAGCTCTTGCAGGGGTGCCTATCCACACACTGTCTGTGCCCCGCTCTCAGCATCAAGGGCTCTGTACATTGCTTGCTGTTGAGGGGTTTGAGCCGCCTTCTGCAGCTCCGAGGCCCAGGTCCCCACCTGGGACCAGCTATGCACCAAATAAGCATGGGCATCCTGGCTCCATGCCAAGAAAGGATGGACCTGAGCCACCTTGTGTGGCTCCCAGGGTCTGAGCCCTGCCAGACTGCCACATGCCACACTGCCAGCTTTAGATCCTGGTTGCACACCCAGGGGGAAAGGGATTTTACAGATCTGAGCCACCTTGTGTGGCTCCCAGGGTCTTGGTCCACGAGGACCCTCCATGCAGTGTTGTCTGCACTAGTTTCCCTGGCTGCATGTCAGGAGTTACAGACCCAAGCAGCCTCATGCCACTCCCAGGGTCTGGGCTCCATACACCACTGCATGCACAAAGTGGCTGAGGACCTGAGCTGCTTCACACAGCTCCCAAAGTCTCTCCCCATGTGCCGCTCCATGCACTGCCAGGGACAGATGTCATCCACCCCTCCAGGCCCAACAAGATGAGTCTTCAGGGCAATTAGAACGGCCCCGCTGGCCTGCTCACACCAGCTCTTCTTTGCCCCAATCTTAGTCCCTTGACATGTCTGCTATATGCTGGACACACTGCTCCTTTTATTCATTCCAGAAGCTCTGCCTCCAAACTGTTGTTGGACGTGCAAAGTGCAAGCTTCAATCAGGTCCAGGGCTCTTCACCCCACATCTGCAGGCAGAGGTTGAGGCAAGCCCCTCCCAGCAATTACCTGATTAGTGGATGTGCTCCACCAATCACAAGAGATTTTCTGAGCCTGGGCAGGCTGGGCTACATTGGTAAGTCCACAAAAATAGCGAAAGGGATTTAGCAGATCCGACAACTTCCTTTCCCTTACTAAACCATATTTAAAACCCTAAAGACATATAGACAGAGCATAATGTAATCTATAAAGTAGTAACCATAACATAAATGGATACAACATATCATGGGTTTTCCAATGAGACCATGAATGCCATATCATTACAACAAAACACAAGATAACATTCATGACACCCCACAACCCCCCTGAACATTAGAGGGTTCATGACAGACGTGATATTTTGTATCATGGAAAAGAAAGGTGTTAGGGCTGTAAGGGAATTGCTGACTTATATCAAGCTTCTAGCTTCAACATTCTTTTATCATTGGTTTAGAAGCATAAGATTAGGTATTGGGCAATTATTGCACACATACATTTCTAAATAAGCAAACAGCTAGCTTTATCATATGGAGCCCTTGGGCATCGGTAGTTAAGTGTTATATAACAGGGCACATTCTACACTTAAAAGACCATTACTCAAAAACAAAAGTACAGGTGCATAGAAAGCTAAATGTTTAGTTTGTTATCTTCATTTGAGTTAAATGCTTGTCACCCATCCTGCTTCATAAAGTTGGAATAACTTTATCCTGTGTTATCTGAGAATAAAATGGAGCAGAGCAAACTAGAGTCATCTAAGGCAGTGCACGTAACTTGTCTAAAGCAATTGATCAAGTAGGGAATGAAGAAAATGCACAGATGTCACTTGAAAAATGGCCTGAAATTTTGAGTTTCCCACACACGTACATCTGGTAGTTCTTTGGGATTCCTTCTCATATCCCCTGTTAGAAGGGCCTATGTTCACCTACAGCAGGATGACACATCCTCATTTCTGCCACCTATTTAGTAATACTCTTTCTGACGCTTATTTTTCCTCACCTCACAGGAAGTTACTTAGACATTTAGAGGACTTGCATCTAACCAGAATCAATCAATCCACAGGAAGCAGAAGATTCTGTTGCACAAGGCATATTTCCTTTTGTCTGATAGCTGGCTTTAATACTCCAAGCCAGTGGCAAAAACTCTGTTCTGCATCTTGCTGGACACTTTGTCAACTTTAGCAGACTTGCTTCAAAGTGAAAAACTTCAAAGCAAAAGCTTTGATATGTCTCCTTTGATGCAAATGTACCCAAATGAATAGCCAGCTTATACATCACACTGAATCACTGCTTCCACATGAATAACTTCTTTCCCAAATACAAGTTCAGAACCAGGTTTCCAGAAATCTTCATGTTCAAGCTCCAGAGAACAAGCTCTCGAAATGCTATAATTTCTTTCTTTCCATCCTGTCATCTGCTTCTTTTGTATAGTTGTCACAATGTTCATATGACAAACATACAATATTGGTAAAATGTCCTTGATGACACACTATTCATAGTCAGCCAGCATTACTTCTGCAAGTGTATTTTGTTACCATTGCTGGTCACTACAAGTTTGTAAGCCTACCATGGTAAAAAACAGTACTGGCAGTATTTTTGAAGCCTCCATCTGGACCTAGAGGAAAATGAGGAAGTAGACAACAATAATGGGGAGATTGTCCATTTTTTCATTTTATGTTTTGTTAACATAAAGGGTGATGAGAAACAAGTCCATAAATAAATTAGGACTAAAAAGATAATGCAGAAAGTATAGGTCCATTAAATAATGAAGGAAGAGGAAAAATAATAGATGATGCTGAGAAATCTGGTATGTGATGTCTTTTTTGCTTCAGTCTCTATTTAAAAAGTTAATTATGATCAGATATTTAAAGAAATTAATTTTAACAAGGAGATAGAAGTACAGGGAAAGAACAGTATAAAAAATATTTAGATAAGATACATGTACTCAAATCACCAGGGTCTGAAGAAATTCTCCCTAACATACAGTAATGAACCAGTAAAAATAATCTCTGAACTATTAACTATTATCTTTGAGAACTTTTGAAGGGTGGGAAAAGTCCTAGGGGAACACAGAAAGACAAATATAAAACTGATCTTTAAAAAGTGGAAGGGTGGGGGGAGTGGAAGAACCTAGGGAGTTATACATCAGTCAGTCTAGTTTTGATCCCTAAAAAAAAAAAAAATCTGGAACAAATTATTTTAAAAATCCTTTTATAAGCACCCTGGGGGTTTAAAGGATGATGAAAAACAGCCAATACAGAGTGTCAAAAACAATCAAATTTCCCTCTCTAACAGGATAGCTTGTGTACTGGGTAAGGGGAAAATCTGTAGCTGTGATATATCTTGATTAGTGTAAGAGTCTGGACAGCGTCTTAGAGGATGCTCTGTGCAACAGGAGGGCAGTCAGGGTCGCCGTGCTCTCCCCTGCCACCTCCTTTATCGTGTCAAGCTGCCGAATGGCACTCTCCAATTCTCACCCGCCATGACTTTGATCTTTTATATATATTTAATAGGGCGCTGCCTTTTGTCTTCTGGTCCACAGTTCTCCTGTTACCTCTAGTTCTTCAATGGTAGTGAGTGTTCCTGTACACTCCAGCCTTATGCGTGGACCATTAATTCCTTCTAGCTGCATTAGCAACTGGCACCTGAGGAGTTATCCCAGCTCTCCAAGTAGTAGGCACCTTGGTGCCCTGCTACACTCTGTATACAGTATTACATATACACTACAAGGAAGTATGGTCAAGATGAAATCACTACAGAGTGAGCTGGGTTCAATGTTATTGCTTAGCTCATAATCTTTAAACATGACAATGTCCATATTCCCAAGGCATGCCTGTTGTACAGACACCCTCCTATATTAGTCAGTCTTCAAGCTTAACACACAGTCCATAAAGGGTTAACTCACAGGTCTGAGTAGTCCTCTTTAGTCCCTAAAAAGGTACCTCCTGCTCATTGCTGCTCCTTCCTCACTGCAATCTTCCCCCTCAGATTGTCTGCAACTCAGCCCACTGTCTTGATGCTGCTCCTCCCAGTGTTGTAGCACCTGGGTCTCTTCTTAGACCTTGAGTCCCTGGCCTACTACTGCAGGTGCTGGCCAGGCCACTCTTATTCCCTCTCTGTCTCTCTTAGTCTATATATCTGTCTCCCTCTGGCTTCCCCTTCTTGGGAGCCTTTTCCTTCCAGTGGACCAGCTAATTATCTTCCTCAGCAGCTTGCAGTAGCATTACCACAGACAGCTAAACTTTAGCCTCTGGCTCTAGTGACCTGACATAGACTGCCACAGACCTTCTCTGCATCTGTTCATTTTTCTTGTCTGTGGGTGACCAGAATTGTACAAAGAATTACCAAGGAAATTTTGCTATGACTTTATAAAATATCCCAAATATTCTTCTCTCTATAATTTGCTGCAGCGGGATCTGGGCCAACCGCTGCAGTGGGATCTGGGCCAACTGCATGAGTGGGCGGACAGGAACAGGATGGGATTCAACGTGGACAAGTGCAGGGTGATGTATCTGGGGAGAAGCAACCCCCAGCACACATACTGGCTGGGAAGCTCCCCTCT